>JARYHS010013630.1:269928014-270002240 GCA_031002005.1 Vandiemenella viatica
TAGAACGTAAGTGAAAGAAATAAAGTTTTATGTTTTGTCTGAAAAGTAGGTTAAGAAAACTTAAGTAACGATTGATTCTCTGATTAGATAAAAAAAATTCTTTGCTGGTATACCACCAAATTTTGTTTTCTGAATATAATATTTCTATCGATGCCTCTGCTTTTATCCTGATTAGTGCAACTTTTCACACTGGTATCCGAAAACCTTGTTGTTTCGAGAAGGAAAACTATTTGTAATGTAAAACCAGCAAAATGGGGTATAAGGAAGGAGCCTCCCCGTAGATTGCAATGCTGAACGACCAAGCTAAGAATATCAGTCGGCCGTACCCTGGGCAACGTCAGAGAATGAATAGGAATGACCTGACGGCTGACCCTTCCACACCAGAAACATTACTACCCGAGCCCTTTTCCAGGCCACAATTAACAATCGTCTCTGTTATCATATCATCAGCCAAGGAAGGGCTGCCACAAGACCTATGCAGTCAAAATCAGTGCCATATATTGTGCCTACAGGAGACACAAAGAAGCTATGAAATGCGTAGATCAAAAATAAGCGGAATGCCTCTCGCTATAGAAAAACCTCATAATCAATACGGAAGTGCTATCTTTTTTTTTTTTTTTTTTTTTTTTTTTTTTAAATGGCATTTGGCAACGAAGTCCATACAGCCAGCTCAATGTAATTTTGTAGTTTTCAGTGTATAAGTGATCATCCAGTAATTGTATTTTCCAACGTATGGACACCACAGGACGGACAGGACATTCACACAGACACACAACACTTAAACATCCATGCCCGTGGCCGGATTCGACCCGGCGGCCTTCGGCACGCGGAGATAGCCCCTACGCTACCGAGGCCGGCAAGTGCTATCTTTGTCCGTCCAGATGTACAAGTAATGTCCACCACATTCACGGAGCAAAACGACATTGAAATTCTCAATCTAGAAACGATGAACCGTATCATTACGTCTCTTTATAAACCACATGGTGCTGTAGTCACCGTCAACAAACAACCCAGTTTCCATAATAAACACACGCAGATTATGATAGGTGATGTCAACAGTCATACTCGTAGCAATGTTTGGGGCTATGATCATGAAGACGAGAATGGGGCAGCAGTACAAGAATGAGCTTAAAATAAAAAAAAAAAACATTTCTCTAATACATGACTCAAAACTATCCGCATCATCCAATGGTGGTCGGTGGAGGCGTGGCTTCAATCTTGACATCATATTCAGTAGTAGTAGTATCAGCCACCAATACGTTAAATCTGTCTCCTCCCCAATACCTAACTCACAGCATAGGCCAATAATGTGTCAAATATAGTCGTATGCCACAATTAGACCACAGGAATTACCTTTCCGTAGAAGATACAACCACTTGCACTTCTATGTCACAGTTACAAACGGCTTGAAAGAATTATCTTAAACCGGCCTGTTGTTGTTCCTTTGCTTATACCTGAACAAGCTGGATTCCGCCCGGGTAAAAGCTGCACAGGATAACTGTTAAATCTTAAGGTAGCCATACATGTGGAGGCCGTGCCGGAGGGAAACAGCCCGCGGGCCAGACCGCAGGGATTTCATCGAAGTGGCCCTGCACACACACGGGGCGTTAAAAACCTCTGGTCTGGAGGGCACCGCGCGTGCCAGATTAACTTAACCATTTAATTTAATTACATATTTCTGTCAATCTAAAGGAAAACAAAATTCAGCGTATTAACGTTTATGGACTTACCTCGTGGGTGTAGGTTTTTAGCATGTGTAACAAGACCTGTCACCTCGTAGCTTGTCGTATACCTCATTAATAAAGGTGCGATTTCTATGCAGTTAATCACTGCTACATAGACTATCGAGAAAATCGAGGGGCCAGGAGGTCAGGGTAGTAGGGTCCGCCGGTCATTCCAGGTTCTTCGTTGCCCACATACACGCGGGAATGTTAAAAGACACAGCCGCTCACTTCCTCTTTAGGTCGAAGTTCCTACGGACCCTTTGAAGGGTCTTCCAATCGTTGGGACATGTTATACCTGAATTCTGCAAAATATTGTACGAGGAACTCATGAATATGTATATAAACATAGTCGTATATAATATAAATATAAATGAATAAACATGGGAAGGTCTCCTACAGTTTAATAAAGTCAGTTAAGATATCTTTGCCAGGAAGACGAGCGTCCATTGCAGCATATGCGTCAGTCCAAGACGGTCTGTCAGACTGTGTGTTAATAGCGATCGAGGGATCCTATGAAGCGACCCGCGTTCTCGGAAACGGCTGCTTAGCCGCGCGACTGTATCGGTCCCAGAGCAGTGTAGACTCAGCCGCTAGCGGAACAGTTCTACTATTTTATCAGGGAAAGGTGTTATTTTCAGCGGATAAAGATGAAAAATTGGTGGAAGTAGTGTGTAAATTTCCGTGCATATATGATGTTTCTTCTCAACTGTACAAGGACCAATCTGTGAAGGACAATATTTGGAAAAAAAGCGGAATTCCTTGAAAGATCAGGTAATACAAATACAGTATAATCTAACAAAAGTTTTTTTCATTTTTTATTACCACCGAGTCACTCGTTATTATATATTTATTACTATAAAAGCCTTCAGAAAATTAAAAACAACTGGTTAATTGAAATTGAAAAGGATGTCCGGGAAATAGGAATAACAGACGACATCATACAGACAGATGCCGATTTAGTAGCATTGTCAACAATCACCAGTTTGCCAACAGCCAGTATATCAGAAGAAAACACGTGGACGGAAGAACGAAGGAAAGAACACAGCGAAAGGATGAAGAGGTTTTGGGAACAGAGGAAAAACACATCTGCTAAATAAGTTCACTCGCGCTCCTGAGTTGGGCACAACGATGGAAGAAGAAGAAAAAAGCCTTTAGAAAACCCAGTTACTTCGCGTAATGTAATTGCAATATACCACGTAGTTAATTTTAATTAAAACTTCATTTCGTAGTAATAGTAATACTGATTCTAACGGATATAGCAAAACGTAAAATATTCTGGCACAAAGAAGTTTAAATATTATACACTTCTGGCAGTTTCCACTACTCGTATAATTTTTACTCTAATAAAAACTTAACTGTTGTATCTGCACAGAGACTCAATTTTTGTTCAGATTTCGAATAGAACTCGTACTTTGCTCCGTGGTTTATAGTAGAGATGGGTAGGTCCGGATGGATGCAGTTCCGCGGACCTGTATCACTTGCGCTAGGGATGGATGTACATCCGAGAGCTTGTCGGACCTGCTTCCAGTCGGACCTGTAACAGCGCCACAGTTCTCGCGTGGCCGGAGGTTGAACCACGGCCGGACCTGCAACCGCGGAGCTGGAACGCAGTTTTTCATTACAGTTCCGATTTGAAATCTATGTTCTTAAGAGTTTAATGTCATTTGCTGTACGATTGGATTACAGTTCTGTTTAAAGATGAGATTATAAATGAAAAACTATTTCTTAATGTCTGACTACTAGTAGATAATTACAATAACTATTAAATGCCAATGGGTAGCTAAAACCCGGTAGTACATTTTTATTGGTCGGGTTCGTGCTTCTAAGGTGAGGAGTGTTTTTCGTGCTAAATAAGAATGGACTTATAATTTAACTTGTAATTTTAATGCGTTGTAGTATTATTAAACTTTTAACGTTCAGTTTGATTGATCACAAAGTGTCTAGAATTTTTAACTTTCTGAATTCTGATGGCTTAAGGACAGATCAGATAATACATTTAACATCTCTTTATTGCAGAAACACGGTTCGTATAGTTTCCAAGGAACATTATACATATCTATACTAATATTATAAATGCGAAAGTAACTCGGTCTGTCTTTGTCTGTTTGTTACGTTCCTTGGGCTAAACGGATACTCCGATCGTGATGAAATTTGACGGGAAGATGCTGTTTGACATTAGGATCGAGATGGGATACTATATTATGTATAAATAAGAACATATTGTCATTAAATTATGAAAACTATCTCAACTGTGAAAGACAAACGCATAACATATATATCTATATTTGTAATGCGCAACTGCTTCCAGTATTGATAGCGTGGCGTGGTGGTAACGAGTTTGCTTCTTGTTAATTCTCCAGCGTTGCTCCGGGTTCAAATCCCATTGGGTGCAAATATTTTTATGAATTGTTTTTCATAGTTCGAGCCAAGTCTAGGATTTTTATAGTAAGGATACCATGTTCTAGCAAATCTTTGGCGCTAGAAAGCGTTAACTTTATTCACGGTATACTGGTTCCACAGGTAGTTTTTGTGTGATCTAAACTAATAATATTGTGTATGCGAAAGTGAGTCTCCATCTTTTTTATTTTACGTTTTGATGAATATATGTTTATACCGATGACAAGGAAATACTTTGTATATTTGGGAACGAAATAGGATACTTTTTCCGATATGAATAACAGTTTTAGTCATGAGACAGGTTCGAAGGTAGAATGGTATATCGATGGCGTTCCCGTCATATTATGCCGACTCAGTGTTGTTTGGGACATCTTAGATAATTTTCAGCTTTGTATATCCAATTCTAACAATCAAATTCTAAATCCACTCGTACGAAGTCGCGGGTAACAGTTAGTAATATATATAAATGATTATGTGACATTATTGCGAGCTACTCTGCTGGCCGCTTTTACAGAAATATTTTATAATCCAGTCGTTTCTAGAACTTCTAACAATGGCTCAAACAATCGGTTATTATTACTAAGAATTAAATCTTGCTTAAAAATACGTTCAGATAAATTGGAAATAATATTAAATAAAATTACAAATAAATTAAAAGTTTCTAAAATTGCTCAAAATAAAATAAAGATTTTGAATGCACCAAAAACACGTTATGGTAGCTGGCAAAACATAAATATTACTGTTTGATTAAAATGCATTGTATCGCACTCGATTTAGCACTCACGTCAACGTTTTTTCACTCAATCAAAATAGTTTAACATAGTATACAGAGCAAAACACTATACATAATATAAGAACAAATCTCACGTAATTTCTCCCTCACAGTTTAAAATAAGTTATACTTGCAATTTTGTTTTTTGTTCATTTATAATAAACTGTTTCTTAAGCTGGTATATTGTGGAAAGGCAATATTTATCTCAAGATGTTGAGTCTTGAATAATTTCATTTTTAGTAAAAAAACTAACAGTTAACAAAGACTTTCGATTTTTTTTTAGTAGTACTTAAACATTATTAAGAAATGATTTCATTTTATTCTTATAGAAGCCCACAGAAATTTTACTTTTACTTTTATCATTATCAAGTCTGATTATGCTGTGATTTTCTAATATTAAGTACAATTGTGAGTTTCAGACAAAAATAAAACAAAATTATCAGAATTAATATTCTTTCATTTCATAAATTAATGGATGAACACGATATAACTCATACTGCAGTTCTCCTTGGTAGGATTTGTATCCACCATACGCTCGATTGTAGGTTCGGACCCATACAGGTCCGCCGGACACGTATTTGGATGTAGGTCCATACACATCCAGTTCCGCCATACACTCCGCGCGCTCGATTGTAGAACCGGACCCATACAACTCCGCCGGACACGTAACTGGATGTAGGTCCGCACAGATCCAGTTCCGCCACACACTCCGCCCGCCCGATTGTAGAGCCGGACCCATACAGGTCCGCGGACTTGGAACCTGGATGCAGGTCCGCAGCGCTGGATGTACATCCGGACCCGACTCCTTTAAAATCTCGGACCTGCCCATCTCTAGTTTATAGGTATGTTCATAAAAATATTCTTTCATTGACTTATCTTTATCTGTATAGTTATTAAACTCAATATTAATAATTTTCGTAATTTTGCATGCGTAACACAAATTAATAAATAATACACAAAATTAATAGGCCTAAAATAAATTCACATAAATCCTATTGTGAATTTTTGTTAATATATGTACATATTTTTAATATAATACAATTAGAAAGTGTAACTCGTGTTAGTCCTCCTGTACTATCCTTTCTTTGCTTTGTACATACTCGTAAATTCAGAAACGCTTAAAAAAAAAAAAAAAAAAAACCAACCTTTTCAGACCGTCACCGCACCAACACACGGCCCAATTAGGGAGCATCCATAAACCACGTAGCTCCATTTTGACCTCTTCTGAACCCCTCCCCCCCACCTACGTAGCCTGGCGAGGCTTTTGTCTCTATACTTCCCCACCCCACGTAGTACGTAGCTATTTGCCCTATTCATTCCAGAAGACATTTTGTAGGTACTGTTTTCTCTTGTCAGACTATCGTAAATTACATACGGAGATAATTAAATGAAGAAAATAAATATTTACGTGCTGTTGAGTGTTCTGTACCCCATTTTAACTGTGACAAACAATATGAATCAAAAACTACATTGCCTTGCTCGGAACCCCTCAGCCTCCCCTCTCCCACGTAGCCCAGTGTAGCTTTCCAGCCAAACCCTCCCTCATCTAGACCGTGCCACGTAGTTTATGGACTCTCGCCCCCTCACGTCCATACTTGTCCATAGCTCGTCCGTGTGACGGACGGGTTCCTACGCGGTCTTCAGTCTCCTTTAACTTTTAAATTTTGTTGTTTCACGGTATTAATGTAAAGAAAAATTACCTTAAAAATGATATGGTAATCGCAGCTAGGGTTACCTCCCGTACTTTATTATAGAGTAGTGTATTTTATTTTGCGTAGGCATACTTTATAATCTACGAAAGTAATAAGGTATGATAAATACTTTCTTTTGCCTGATTCCTGTTATCTCACTGTTTGTAGCTACGTGGCAAAAAGTACTTAACGCGAGGGATATAGATCACATTATTTTGTTTGGGCCCTCGCAAGTACATTTAAATAATTTTCAGAAAGATCAAAATGGGCGTCATTTCTCTTCAACTTATTACTCAAGAAAGCTTCCAAACGAAGAAACTATCAGACGTCGGTGGTTAGTTTATTCAATATCAAACGATAGTGTCTTTTGTTTTTGTTGTAGACTCTTTGATTTAAAGTCAACTGCAAATTTGACCACCACAGAAAGTTTCAAAAGATGGAAACATTTAAGTGAAACTTTGAAAGTACTTGAAAATAGTCCTGTACATAAAAAAACATTTATTCAATGGACTGAAGCTGAAATCAGGTTCAAAGCTGGTTCAACTATTGACAAGGGAGAACAGCGGGTAATTTCTAAAGAAAGAATACGATGGAACAATGTACTTCAAAGATTGATGCACATAACCTTGTATTTGGCTGAAAGTAACATGGCATTCAGAAGGTCATCCGATAAACTATTTACTCCAAATAACGGAAAATTCTTAGATCTTGTACAATTAATGGCGAAATTTGACCCCGTCATGGAAGAGCATGTTAGAAAGGCAGTGAACGGTGATTTGGCTGACCATTATTGCGGCAAAAATATTCAAAATGAATTAATAGAAATTATGGCATCAAAAGTTATCTTTACCATAGTATCCCATATAAAGGATTCAAAGTATTACGCCATCATAGCTAATTGTACTCCTGATATAAATCGTAAAGAGCAACTTTCAATCACATTAAGATGCGCCGACATAACAGAGGATGCCGTTAGCATAAAATAATATTTTATTTCATTTTTGCAAATAGTCTCTAGTCTCACAGAAAGTATTTTAAAAACATTGAGTGATCATGGTCTTGACATTAACAACTGCAGAGGACGGGTTATGATAATGACGAAAACATGAAGGGAAAAAATAAAGGCGTACGTAAAGAATTATGGACATAGATCCGCTAGCTTTTTTTGTACCATGTGGATGCCATGGTTACAATTATGCGATGCGGGAAAATCACCGGTAAAATCCGTTACCCTGTTCGGAATTTTACAAAAAATGTTTAATTTATTTGCAGGATCGGTAAATAGATGGAAAATTTTGACCGATCATTTGAAAATACACACCCTGAAAAATTTAAATGACACGCGCTGGGAAGCTGGAATTGAAAGCGTCAAAGCGGTTCGTTATCAGTTATGTGAAATGCATGATGCTTTCGGTTTCCTTGGCCGATGTTACCAAACAAAGCGATGCCTCGACATCATACGTCATACGCAGTGACCACAGGACAAATAAAAGATTTCAGCTTTATTGTTTCTCTTATAATATGGTATGATGTTCTTTTTCTAGTTAATGTTGTGAGCAGAGACAGTCAGTCATCTAAAATCAACTTTGTCGACTTTACTGAAATGCTTGATAAATGTTGCTCTTATTTGAAAACATATAGACAAACAGGTCTCGAACAGGCTATTGTAACAGCATCTGAATTAGCATCGGAGCTTGACACGCAACCAGTTTTCAAACGACAAACTCGACTAAGACGTATTAAACGCAGACCGGGTGAAGAGGCTATTAATGAACCAATAACTGATCCATAAAAGAAAAAGGTTTGAAGTAGAGTTTTTTAATGCTCTTTTGGACACCGTGCATATATCAATGAAGGAAAATTTCAACAGATACAAGCTTTTTCTGCAACGTGGAATTTCTAATTTAACATAAAAAAAATCAAAATAAAGGAAAACTAATGCGATATTGTTCTGCACTGCAAGAAAAGTTAACGGTCAACTTTAAATCTGACATTGATGGAGATTTACTGTGCGATGAAATTTTAGGTCTCCAGCACTATCTCAAAGATCATTAGGCAACACCTATTGAAACATTAAATTTTATCAGAGTTTAAGAGTTATACCCCAACACCTGGATTTCGCTGCGTATTCTGTTGACAATACCAGTGACTGTTACAAGTGGCGAACGCAGTTTTTCTAAACTAAAACTGATAAAAACGTACTTGCGGTCTACAATGTGTCAAACAAGATTAACTAGTTTAGCCTCGCTGTCCATAGAAAATCAAGTTGCAGAAAACCCAGATTTTGCCAGTCTTATAAGAGAGTTTACTGACAAAAAAGCTAGAAAAGTAAAGTTTTAGTTTTATTGTTTTAATTTTCGTTTTTCATATAATGTTTCATGACTAAATGATATTGTTTAGAGAATAAATGTATAAAATGTTATTATTAATAATAATAAATACATGTTTGTAGTATTTCAGTAAAAAATATGGTACAAAATTAAAAATATTTAAAAAAATTATAATCAAAAATAAAAGGGCGCCAGATGCATGACTCGCCCGGGGCGCATAGATGGTTAAGGCCGGCCCTGCATATAGGCCTACTAATGAACAGCCCATATCCCCCAACACTAGGAGTTTCCTGTATGCTGATGATCTTGTTCTGGTCTCACAGAGCAAAGACTTTGAATCAGTGGAGACCACCCTACCTAAAACTCTTGAACGTTCGTCAAGATACTATAGCACAAACCAGCTAAAACCAAATCCTGCGAAGACACAAGTATGTGCTTTTCATTTGAGGAATAAAGAAGCCACTCATAGGTTAAAGGTAACATGGTCGGGAATTGAACTGGAACACGGCGAAATTCCAAAATATCTACGAATGACCCTTGACATATCTCTTACAGTCAGGAAACATTGCATGAATTCCAAGCTGAATGTATCCACTAGAAACAATCTCCTAAGAAAACTGGCTGGATCACAGAGGGGTGACCAACCTGAAACCAGGCCGGCCTCGGTAGTGAAGGGACTAACTGCTAGCTCCACGTGCCGACGGTCGCCGGCTCGAGTCCGGCCGAGGGCATGGGTGTTTAAGTGTTGTGTGTGAGTGTGCTTGTCGTGTCCATCCTGTGGTGTGTCTAGTACAGCTTTAAAGATAATATACACATAGAGAAACCAAAAATACTGGATGATCTGAACTCAACTTGAGCTGGCTGTATGGCCTAAAGAAGCCAAATACCATTAAAAAAAAAAAAAAAAAAAAAATCCTGAAACCATTATAACTTCTGCCCTGGTGATGTGCTATTCGGCTGCAGGATATGCCTGTCCTGTATGGTACAACTCAACTCATGCCAATCATGAGGACATTGCACTTAATGAGACCTGCAGAGTCATTACAGGTCGTTTTAAATCCACTCGAGTCGAATGGCTCAACCGCCTTGCAAGGATAGAACCATCTTCTGTCCGAAGAGAAATAGCAGCGAAAAAGGAAAGGAGGAAAGTGGATCATGAACGAACTCATCCATTACATGGGCATATACCACACACGAAAAGACTGAAGTCCAGGAAAAGTTTCCAAAGAACATCACAGGAACTTATAACTAAAATTGAGGTAGCCGATTTTTATTTGTATCTCTGCTTTGACATGCTCGAATGATTATTCGAGCTTTTAGACCAAATTTAAATAGCCTGGGAAAAATTTCTTTCACTTGCCGCATTTGAAACCGGTATTGATGCCATTTGGCATAGCATTAGAAATGTCTATGTAGTTTCAGTATGATATTCTCCAATTGAAATCTACTCATACCCAGAGCATTTTTACACTGTTACGCAAAATTTGTGCAAGACATTCCACTGATATAATTTGATCATTATCATGGTGTAGTAACTGGAAAAACTGAATTGTGGCACATAAAATTCATATCTGCGATGTTTGCAATACAACTAGTAAATTAAAGCAACAAAAGTAACTGTGTCGCAGATTTTTCATTTGCTTACCCGCAAGTTGAAACAGTTGCAGACTTTCACTAATCCATTTTGCTATGGAAAAAGTTAAGAAACTAGTAAGTTGTTTACTATCATTAATGAATGGGCTCCTTCAGCCATGTCAATAAATTTTTATGCGAGGTTGACGCAGCTTCATTCGCGTCCTCATAAATCTGAAGTACCTATTTGAATTTATAGTTGGGCTGCAAAATATTAACATCAGCACAAAAAAAAAAAAAAAAAAAAAAAAAAAAAAAAAAAAAAAAAAAAAAAAAAAAATTATGCTACCGTTAATGAAGGCACAACACTATAAAACACTCTAAAACTATACCTATAATTTTGAAGAGATTCGATTGCTTCCAGAGTTGACGCCGAACCTAAACCATTATGTGCAATCCCATTGTCATTTTATTTTTCCAAGTGACAATTTTTCAGCATTTTTAGAATCGTTATACAAAATACGATTGAGTTTTGATTCACAACTGAATGACAAAGTGTGTTTGACCGAGTGATTTGTCTTTGTGACTTAGGCACCTACCACTTCTTGATTCTTGGGTGTTCATTTGATCGGTGTTACAAATACTTTCAGCGCTGTTGCCAAACTGACACTTTCCTTTTTCATGTATTCATTACATTTCTGGTATTATGCTATATACTACCATTATGAAATATGCTAAAGTGTTTCTGGCACAATGTGCAAGTTAGTGGGGTCAGTTGTACCATAAGCTGTGAATAACACTGCTGGTTGGGTGCGATTCGTCTGACGTGAACACGCGATTTCATTTTTTGAGACGAGTGAATGGTTTTTATCACTTAGCTAAAATATCAGACATTTGGCGTCCCGATCGAACATAAATCGGGACGCGTACCGAGACCCTGAAAATCGGGACGTCCCGCGCAACGCTAGTTGTGGATTAGTTGGTTTTCTTGTTACTTCTAGGATCCGTTGGGTTCCTAAGTATTACTAAAAGTAAAACACCTACTTTGCGGGTTGGTTGGTTTTCTTGTTATTTCGAGGATCTGCTGGCTTACTAAGTCTTGTTAATAGTAAATCATTTACTTTGTGGATTTTTTGGTTTTTTAATTAGTTGGAGGAATGATACGGAATAAAGAAAAAGGAATTGTGTTAATAACATTTTTTTCTCCTCTCTTTTAAATGCTAGGCAAACACAAGTGAACCAATGATTAATTGTACATGGAATTATGAGATAATTTTGTTATTGAGTTTAGTAAAGAGGTACAATGTAAAAGGTATTATGTATTTAGGCACTAATGACCATCCATTGAATTATGAAATCAAACAGGAGAACGATAAAGTTGTAATTTAGGTTTACGATATTTCATCAACTTGAACCTGTAAACTTGTTTGTTTGAAAAAATATCTGGAAGGGGTTGTTAAATTACAAGCACTTAGACCCTGCATTGAATTTATAATATGACAGTCTTTGAACAACAAGTGAAAAAAAAAAATAACAATGAAGGTGAGCTGTTGCGGTGAGCGGTAGTTTTATGTTCTATTGGTGGTGATGTATTTTATTTGTGAAGGAACCTAATAAAGGAAGTATTGCATATTACAGTAAAACATTACATATAAACGTTGTAGTGTGACCTGGCTTATGCCCATTCAGGTCTGTTTAATTTAATGCAAATAAACGTTGCAATCTGACAAGCCCTCACAGCTCTGCTTGGTTGATCAGCAAAATTGAAATTAATAACTGTATTGACTTTATTTGCGTTTAAACTTTTGAAAGGTAGTGTAAATTTCAAATAAGTAATTGAATTTGTAGTTACATTGTTAAAGAAAGTGTAATTGAAATGTAAGCTAAAAGGTAACTGAAACAAAAATACGAAGCGGAGGGATTAAAAATAAAATAATGTGAGGTAGAGTTTAGAAATGTTCAGTGCGATATACAATGTTTGTAAATATTTTATACTTTTATTCATAAACGTTCGCTAATGATTTAAACTAATTTCGTGAAAGTTTTAACTGTTTTTGTATGATTGTAATAGCTAATTAATTGTTGGTGTTCAAGAAACTACTGTCGGCGCCTTTATAGTTTTCTGGAACATTATACGAAGCCTGTGTAAACTCCCGACTTTCGTTCCTGACAGTGCTAAGATGAAACCTATGTTATTTGTTATCCTGTTGCGCTCTTAATCTTCGGAAATGAGAGTGATGTCTAGTTTATGTATGTTTTCCTGTTTTCTACGAAATAAAAATATGGTATAAAGTTCATCGATGGTGTTATTATTAAAGCTACTTGTCAATGAGAAGCTCAAGAAGTTTAGCAACATACTATAGTGAAAGTATAAATCACTTACAAATCTTCATAAACCAAATTAAAAAAGAGCTGTTTTCCGAGTACCTTAACATGGTGAGTTTCCGCGACGGAACTGAATAATTACATCTCAACTGATACCGAAAACTTTAGCAAACTTTCTAGCGTTTAGTTATTCCTACAAAAAGCATTTCTTGAATACTTTTGCCAACGAAATTTCGATAATTTTTTTTCCACTGAAAACTGTCTTCCGATAGACTTTCTTTGTAATTGTTATACAAACACGAGGTCAATATCATTTAAGCGCTTATGACCACGCAAACACGGCGCAGACTATTTTTTTTGGTCCGTGAACCAGCACACAACGCCTTTTCAGTCTGAACAATGAAATCGTTTGTTTCCAGAGTGGTAGCAATAAACTCTCTTCTTTGTAATAGCGTTCATAGGTACTGAACAATGAAAGCATTAAATTTGCTCACTTTTCCTCAGAACAACGGAAATGAATTTCAGTTCTATTACTCCGCAGCTTGTATTTTTTAGTCCCGAAAACTCTGTGAAGTTTTTGTTTTTGTTTGAAAGCGTTGTTTTCTGCTTCGTAATCCAGCTCGATTTTGCCCTACAGGGATATGTAATTTCGCAGTAGCAAAGTTGAACCGATGTATCTGATGGAGCTATTAACGCACGCATTTTTCCGTCAGCACGATTTTTCGTAATTATAACTCCACCAGGTGTTCCACAAAAAGCGCTTGGGCTGTTTCATGGATTTATCGGCATACGTCTATTTTCTTTTCAGTTTAACCAGAGATTCTCGTAATCCACCGTAACCATGACAAGCTTCTATTTTGTAAGATTGTTACGCGAAATACGTATTATTTGAATGCAGCTTAATTTTTTGAAGGATGTGGAATTCTAAAAAAATTTCAACAAATTGTTAAAACTGCGTGTTACAATGTTTGGGATGAAAATCACATAACATATTGAATTCAAATTTGCTTTTATTACAGATTCATTATAAACTAGCAGAGTTCCCAGCGTTGCCCGGTATGATCTACGTTGATTTGTCCACACGGCAAATACTAAAGTTCATAACAGAGGTCAGTTGTCTGCACTTGTGAATCAAATTTCATTTCAGTCGCTCTATTATCTATACGCATTTAAACCACTAACCCTCTGTGTAGCAGAAAAGGGTGGGGTTGGGTTTGAATTATTCCTGAAATATTTGTTGCCATCCTATCAGGAACATATGCAGAGATGTGACTAATTTGAGATACAAGTATTTGAAATACAGATGCAAGATACAAAATACGTATTTTCATCTTGTACCTGAAATACTTATTTGTATCTTGTACTTCGATACCTTTTTTCATTATCTTTGTATTTTGGAAATACTATTTATGCACTTTTTTTTACTTTATGACATCAAAAAGACAAATACAACAGTGGAATGCATTCATAAAATTTATTAATCTATAATAAAGTACAAAGTTGTATGTTCTAGTTACCTTTGTCTGCCTTCACTGTGGAGAACTATGATATTATAAACAAACACCCACCCACCTGCCTATTGTCTTTACTCCTCGTGTAAAATTATATTTGATGTTACGAAGTCGAATTATTATTATTGAATCATAATCGAGGACGACATTGTTGAAATGTAAGTAAATAAATAAACAAATTATATTAATTTTTATTATATTTAAGTGGGTTTACATACGCATTAGATTTCACTTGGCAGGGACTGCCTGGTAGCTTGTGTGAAGGATGCTCACGAAACTCCTATTTACTATACCACTAGCTAAATTTTTTGGACTAAATTTCCTTAAAATTTTAAGTTGTCAACTAAATTGTTAGGATTATTGTTAGCGAGAAGAATTATTTATATTAAAATATAAAAATAAGTTTCTAATTTGTGTCATTATTGTAAGATATTTTGTTTATCGCAAGTTTTATTGATTTACGGATAGCTGAAAGCTTGTCAGTTAGTTTATTAAGAATATTATAGTATACAGTGTGGTTTAAGTTATGTAAAAAATTTAATTTCTTATATACGGTATCAAATTAGATGAATAGTTTTTAACTCCGATTTTTGAGTTTGCTGTATTGATACCTATAATAGTAGTTGTTCCATTTAGAATATAACAGTTTGTAATTTAATTAGTTCTGGAACATTAAAATAACTACTTGCCAACTTGCCAGTAGTAATAATAGTAATAAAAATAATAATTCGTAAATAACTGTTGATGTTACTCTTGGTAGAATTATACAATAAAAATGAGCGATCAGATGTATGAAGAACTGGTTTTAACTTATTTAAGTCTCATTTAATATTTTGAGGAACATCTTGTAGAGAAATAAACATGTATCAAAATAGAAACAAAATGCGTTATGTAAAAAAGTATTTTATTTTGAAAAAGTATTTTGAAAATACGTATTTTATATCTTGCATTTCAAATACCATTTCCAAAAGTATCTTTCTTGAATCTGATATCTCAAATCCAGTACCGGTACTTAAGATTATCTTGTATCTTGTATTCCAGATACTTTTTACGAGGTATCTTACACATCTCTGAACATATGTAGGTACCAAGTTTCAACAAAATAATCACAGCGATTAGTGCAGCAGTAGAAACAATAATTTTTTTTTCAGGAAATATGGTAATGATAGAATCGTGCAACAATAAATTATAAAAATAACGGAAATGCCAACTCTAAAGTTTTTAAACAGTTCACTTTAATGTTCAAGCCAATCAGATATGCATTACTTATATTAACAGCGAATCTAATTTCACTTCCAAAAATCAGAGCTGTGTGGCCTGAGATAGTAGCTTCGAGAAGAAAGAAGATATCGAAAGATTTTTCATTAAAATTAATTTACATATTTTCCACTTAGCGTAGTCCTCTTCGCATTCCATACGGCCATCTTCGGGGTTTAAAGACTTAAAATTAAGGCTGTTATTTTTTACAAAGTGTGAGGTATGCATCTAGTTAATATTTCATCCTTGGTGTTTCACGCAATATGTTCAGATTTTTACTTACTGATCCGGCGATATGTTATAATGCGGAGTAGTCTTTGAGTTTTTTTTTTCTTTTTTCTTTTACAGATATAAATGTTCAGATATAAATGTTCGGGTTATAATAACATTTATTTCTTAATTCCTTATATTATGTCACTTTTCCTTCAACAAATATATGACACTGAGTTCTCTTTAGTTTCCAAAGCAGCTGCAGAGGTAACAGATTGTTACTGGAAGAATGACAGCAGAGTTGGAACGATAGCACAACAGGAAGAACTTACGATGTTTCCAAGTGTTTGTGAAAGACTAAAAATATCCGATCTTCTCCCATCACCTGGCCTGGTACATTACCTAACAGGTCATAGACCTTACAACAGCCAATTGCACAAAAACGGATAGTAGACAACGGTAGCTCTGCCTGTGGAAACGAGAGCACTACGAAACGTTTTGTATGGGAATGTATTTCAATAGAAGAAACAAAAACGCCATATTCCAGCAAATACTACAAGACAGATACATTTTTGACATACTGAAAGACTGGGAATTATGTTACTCTCTAAATGCATCTTCCAGGCTGGCCTCTCAAGCAGCCAAAGGCAAAGGAAGGTTCGTGGCACTTGGAAACATACTCAATTGGCAGCAACCAATGACTGAACAAGGACCATCCCTGAAGGAAAAGGAATCAAGAGATAGTTGTTGTTATTCGGAATTTAGGATGCGTCGACAACGAAGTCCTTAGCGCCCACTGAATTAAGAGTACGTAATAAAGAAAATGTTAAATGATTCAAGAAATCGCGAGAAAAAAACTCTGATGTGTCAAAGGAGGAAAACTCTACTTCGTGGAGTCATCTCCTTATGGAGGTTATTTTACTCGTAAGTGGCTGTTCCGGGAGTAAGTACGAAAAAGTGTCGGAAGTGTGTAAAGTGATATATAGTGAGACAACAGTGTTAAACGTGATGGAAGTATTTTCTTAGAGCATGTGTTTCTATATGTGTGTATGTTTAATTAAATGTACTAGCATATGTGTAAAAGCGAATGCCCATGTTTGAGAAGGTTTGTGTATAAGTGCATTTGTGAATTGCAGGTATATACATTTGTAAGTATCGGTTAATTACTAATAATTTATATACATGTGTATGTATATGTGTATTTGAGAAAGAGCAAAGTGATGCCTATTTGATAGCTATAAATATTTATGACTCTACAGCTGTAGGCTATGTGTGGGTTATATGTTTAATAATATGTGCATCTTGTAATAAATTGGAAATATGAGTCCAGGAAAGATACTAGGTTGTGGGCTATTCTGTAACAGAATATAAAGAAATATAAAAATTTTCAAAGTAAAAAATGCAAAAATATAAAGTGTGAAATGAGTTACAAACTACAAAGTTTTTAATGTAGTTTTAATTATTTTCTCAATTTTGAACTTATCTCACAACTGATAATGAATTACATTCTTTGATGGGTTACATATTCCTACTCTTGTATCAGAATATATCGGCATTAATATCTAATCGAGGTCCGATATATTGTCACTGTTATCGAATTGTAAATGTTCAGGATATTTCGCTGCAATCGTTCGAAGATAATATTAGTTACTCCGTAAATTTCAAGGTCTTCTGGTAAAGATAATTGTAAGTCATTTTAAATGTATCATTTTATATTTAGCTGCCTAATTCTCATTTAAAGATTTTCTGCTGGTGTAACGTCCATAATTCCTTTATTTAAACATTTTTTTAGTCGGTTTCATGCAGAACCTTAAATAACCATTGTGAATTTATAAATGGTTTCGTATTTAATCCTTATGTAGTAAATTTATTTTCATCCGTGAAAACAATGATTAAAATTTTATTGTGGATGGTTAAAGGCTGATTACAAATTAATCATGGATTTTTTCAAATGGCACTATACAGAAATTTTTCAAGGAAATATGCAGCAATACGTCGGGAAAGTCTTGACTCGTACTAGGTTTGAATGTATGCTTATGTTTGAATAATATTGCTGAAATAAAAGAAGTCTCTGTCTGAGGATAATTTAATAACAAGCTTTCTATATTATCTGCTGAGCCGCCGCACACTGGACGCGGGAGTTACCATGGTGTCGGGCACCAGTCCAGCACCCCGTGTTCAAACTGTCCTGACCGCGGATTTTAGACTGTTTTCCGCAGCCGTCAAGGCGAATGTCGGGACGGTTCCCAATCTCTGCTTCATGAACTAAACATTTCAGAAACAAAAAAATACACCTGTCACCCACGGAACGTAGTTACACGTTTGGCAGACAGGTGGCAACACTTCACGTCTCCCATCACTACGTAGCACGTCCTGGCAGGAGGTATAAAATGTTTGGCGTCAACTAGGGCATGCGGTCGTAGAACCAAAAGCTCCAAATTCGACCATGCCAATGACGAGTGAAAATGCAGCTCACCCCAACATGTTCGGAAAAGGTAGTGAAAAAGATGGAGAGGATACACTGATCAGCCAGAACATTACGACTACCTACCTACTATCGATATGAACCCGTCCAGGCGATAGCAGCGTCACGTGATGAGGAATAACTGCTAGTCATACACAAGCCCGGTGCATGTAGTATCAGTGAGCGTACTATCCATGTTTAGAAAGGAGAAGGCGCGCGATCTATCTGAATTTGATGGAGGGAAGATTGTGATGGCCTGGAGGCTCGGCACGAGCATTTTGGAAACTGCACGACTTGTCTGGTGTTCGAGGAGTGCTGTGGTAAGTGTATTCAACAAGTGGTGAAACTACGTCCAAACGTCGTGGGGTTGGGCGGCCACCCCTTATTACAGATATCGGACGTCGTGGGCTGGGCAGACTGGTTAAAGGGGACAGGAGGAGAACTGTGGCGGAACTAACATCAGACATTTATGCTGGGCAGAGTACAAGTGTGTCTGAACACACAGTGCACCGAACACGCCTAACGATGGGCTTCCGCAGCCGACGACCCACTCATGTGCCAATGTTAACATTATGATTTCGGCAACTCCGACTGAAATGGCCACGTAAACATCGTCACTGGACGTTGGCTCAGTGGCAGAGCGATGCATGGTCTGATGAATTCCGATACCTTCTTCATCATGCCGACGAGAGGCGGCGAATCCGTCATTTTCAGGGGGAACAGCTTCTTGGCACTTGTACTGCTGGACGGAGACAAGCTGGCGGCGGCTCAATTATGCTGTGGGAAACATTCACGTGGGCATCCATGCGTCCAGTGGAGCTCGTGCAACTTACTTCGGGTGCAGACCATGTACACCCCTTCATGACGACCATTTTTCGCAACGACAGTGGGATTTTTCAACGAGATAATGCCCCATGTCACAAGGCCAGGAGTGTGATGGAATGGTTCGAGGAACACAGTTGCGAGTTGCAATTGATGTTCTTTGTTCCAACTCACCAGATCTAAACCCGATAGAACTCATCTGGGATTTGATTGAAAGTGGCGTCACAGCTCATCGCCCCCCTCAGCGGAATTTACGGTTAATTAGGTGACTTGTGTGTGGAGATGTGGTGCCAACGCCCTCCAGCGACCTACCAATGCCTCATTGCTTCCATGCCAAGACGCGTCGTCGCTGTTATCCATGCCAAAGGCGGCGGTTCCGGCTGTTAGGTATGTGGTCATAATGTTCTAGCTGAACTGTGTAGTTTCCTTCATAAATAATTAGGATCGAAAACTAAAACCACCATTGTCTTATCAAGTGTTTCATCTAGTTACTCCTTTGATTGATGCCCATTCAATTACTGTGTGTCAATTGAACAGAGCGAAGTATAGAAAAATTGAAGATCCAGCCTTTTGTGTTACTTTTATGTGACATTGAATATTGGGATTTTTTCCTAACTGGAAATGTCATTAATAAAACAATCAATATTATATTAAAAGTTATATCTACACTCAACTTAAAATACAAACTTTTTCAATTACATCTTTGAAGATTTCTACGCTTTATGTACAGTACCGCTTTATAAGAGTTTTAAAAACGTCTAATTCTTTGTCAGTCACCGCAAATCTAAAATGGAATTCAACGAATTTGCGTTCTCCTGCTCTTCAATTTTCGTCTTACACTTGTGGACAATATAATTCCCAGAAATGTATATTACCTATTCGATTGGAGAGGTCTAGAACTTCCCGTAAAAGTAAAGCAGTCATTACACCGCTCTCTTTAAATGAGAACACTATAATATATTTCACATTTCATATCAAATTAATATTTTGAAAAAGTATGGAACAAAAGAATTAATTAAATGTAACATTTCTTATAGTAAATGTAACATCTCTTATAGTAAATGTAACATTTTTCATAGTTATGAAAACCTTCCGTTAGGTGATGATACCAGGAAAAAATATATCTGGTTTTTATTTTATTTTTAATAAACTAGTTACGCTTTAGGAGTCATTATGTTAAAGGAACGAATGTAAACAGTCATGAGTGGTTGAAATATATTATTTCCTAAAGGTGTTTTTTGTCACAAGCCATGACCTTTCTTGATATCTAACCGAAATTGATAAGTGAGGTATCATTTTAAAGATTAAGTTTTTAACTTTGAACTTTGGCCACATCATATTTTAAGAATGTGATATTCGGATCTCGCATTCGGGAGGACGTGAGGTCAAATCCCCGTCCGGCCATCCAGATTTTTTTTTCAATGGTTTCCCCAAACGACTCTAGGCGAAAATGAAAAGAAGATGAAGACGCTTAAAGACGACTGTTCAGGTTGAATCCAGAGTTTGAAATCGCAAACAGATCAAGAGATAAAAATTTTATCTACTGGCTATGTCGTGAGAGACTAGTGGCCGGAAATGTTTTTGATATTTTTGCTTAAAAATATCGAATTTTATTTAGAAAACTTAACTCTGCTCCAATATTAATTGATAACATAATTTTAACAACGTACATTTTGCACAATTGTTTAGAGAAAAATAAAATTTCCTGTCATGTAGTGAATCTCAGGAAGAACGATACAAAAAATAAATTCACAACATTTTTTAATTCGGAAGCAGAATCTGTACCTTGGCAATACGAAAACTAGTCAATAATATTTGAATTTATATTAAAACTAGCCCGTACCCGCGACTTCGTACGCGTGGATTAATAATGTTTTTGCCAGAATTAAATATAGAAAGTTGTTGGTAACGAAGGATTGGTCCCAAACAATATCGAGTCGGAATAATATGACAGGAAAGCTATCACTATATCATTCTACCGTCAAACCTGTCTCTTGAAGAGAATCATTTTCCAGCATATTTCTGTCACCATTCGATAAGGTCTCAAATTTCGTGACTACAACTGTTAATCATACTGGAAAAAATATCCTGTGCCCTTCATACAGATTTCCTTATAAAATTCCATCACAACGATATAGCCATTTAGTCATCAAAACGTAACAAAAAGACAGTGACTTACTTCCGTATTTATAATAATATTACTGTGGTGCACACTCACACACTGACTACGAACAACACCTGAGGGATCATTATAACGTAAAAAAGTGTACACCTACAACATTCCAAGACTACCTACGATTTGCCTCGCATTGCACCCCTAACTTTCTAATATCTACATTTTAACATTCAATCCGAATAACCTACGGCCAAGGCCTGACTCTTACGATGAAAAACAATTTTTTAAAATCTTAGCCTCCACGGAGATTTGAACCGGAGACCACGACGTTCGTAAGCAAGCGCTTTAACCTCTCACCTGGCAGTCCACCACACGGTAACATGGTACGTTGATGTCCACATCCAACGTGTCTGTCTATCGCCGTATTTCGAAGTTATGAGGCAAAATGTGTTATTTATACAGATAATTTTTCAACCGAATGTAGACAGTATTTTTCTCCTTGTTTCAAAGGATAAGTGTGCAAAGTTTCATCGACATCGGATAAAAACTGTGGATTTGTATGAAGAACAAACAAACAAACAAACAAACCAACAAACAAACAAACATACATTCATCTTTATATATAAAGATTATGTCAACTTTCTAATAATAAAAAATAATATACTTTTCAAACATTTTTTTTTTTTATTTATTACTCTTTTTATTGGTTATGAGCAGAAGTTTTTAGACGTTTGTCGCCGAAGTCGACCTGACTGTGGCACGTTCACACTAGCGGCCAGCTCAGCTCAGCTCATGTCTTGACCGTTGTTGATCGGTGGCGGCGCGATCTTCAGTTTGACCTGGCCTACTCTGACCTGAGAAGACCGCGTAGTGTGAATGCTTCCATTGGATTACGTGTATAGCGATTTTTGACCTGAGCTGAGCTTACCGCTAGTGTGAATGGGCCTTTATTCCGTAATTTTCTCATGGGCTATGACCTCAGCAACACATATCACAGAGATATGGATATACTGTGTAAATTTTTAGGTTAGTTGTATTCCGTCTAAGGTCGGTTACAGTTCGTCATACATATGTTTTACCCGTCCAAAAGATTTCCTAATTGTTTCGTAATATGTTGTAATTATTTTGTTATGTAACTATTACACTAAATAAATAAACAAGTTACAAATGAGGCTGTTGATTCATCCAATTACAAACCACCAACGTCACTTTTTATCGTATTTGATTCGCAAAATTATAGCACTGGTCATCTAGTATTTATTAGTTAGCAGTTCTTCACGGAGTTTAATAATATGAAGCAACTTAATTAAATGGTATTCACATACATAATGGTAAAACGCAAAGCTCGATAACAACATTGTTTAAGGCGTTATTTAATAACATGTAAAACACAGTGCGGTATTACTTTCAAATATTGTAAACGCAACTGATTCACACACTAAAAGGAAATCAGTTATGTAGAATATAGATGCGTTGGAAAACTGGAGGAAATTTATAATGTAAATAATTACAAAAAGCAATAAAAACGTACTACTTGTTTCTATTTTAGAAAGAAAGTATCTAGAGATAATGAATAAGAACCAGATTATTTCGTCTTGAAGGCAACCACCGAAAAAAATAAACGTTAAATACTAGCAATAAGGAATTTTGCTATCTTCGACAAAATGAAAATAGTTTTTTTTTTACAAATGAAGACTTCTCTGGTGTACCGCCGGCTTGGGTTTCCAAAACACCATCCGGCGGTACACACGTGGAGGCAATCATACGCCAGGGAATTCTCAATTTTTTCATTATTTGTTCACTAAATTTTTTTTTGCTGGTTCTCGATTGAAATAGCTATTTAATATTTAATTAAAATTGCAAAGAAGCACACGCTCCGGTGGCAATTTCCTTAAACATCATCTTCCCCCTTTTCTGCCCCTTCCTACATTTGCCCTCTATAAATTTTATCTTTAAATTCTTTCAACGTTTTCGGCAAAGTATTCATCATTTCCCATGGTAACTTATTCCAATCCCTGACACCCTTACCTAAAAAAGAGAATTTTCCCACACCCTTGTGCCTGAAATCGAGTGCCAGCTTGTAGTCATGGTCATCTTTTCCCTCCCATGCACTACCTTTCATACCTACTCCAATATCTTTCCATGCCTGATCGCCAGTATACGCCTTGTACACTCCCACGACCCTCCTCATCCTCCTCCTGTCTCCCAATGAGTCCCCTTTTTAGCTCTTTTATCATATCTGTTACTGATTGAAATCTGTGATAATTTCCACAAACAAATCTAGCAGCCCTTCTTTGCACCCTCTCCAACTCCTGTATTTGATACTCAAAATGTGGATCCCATACTACACTACCATATTCAAGCAATATTCTGACCATTGTTTTGTAATCCAATTCTTTTTCTTCTTTAGTACATCCCCTCATCACTCACTCCAACAAGTGCAGAATTTTGAAACCATTTCCTACTAACTGTTCAATTTGTATTACTTTATTTCATTTTCGTCGTTTCTAAGCTAGTATATCATCAAGAAGTATTTTAAACGATGTACGTAACATACCTCTCTGGTTGTGCGATCGATTGGCTGTGTCTGTCGAGAGCTGCTCATCAAACTGCGATTTTACATTCATCAGCTAAGTTTTTGTAGACTAAATTATTTTAAAATCTTTAATAATCATCTTAACTCTTAGAATTATTTCTAGCAAGAAGAATTATTTAAGATTACACCATAAGTAACAGTTTTTAAATTTCGCGTCATTTTTGTTAACGTTATTGCTAGTTATTGCACGTTTTATTGAATTAAACTTAGCATAAGCTCGATAGTTAGATTACTATAATACTATAGCACAGGGAAAAATAGTAGTTTAAGTTATTTTGTAGTGTTAAATTTCTTATATACCGTAAAAAATAGTTCAAATCGCTAGTTTGAATTTCGATTGTTAAGCTTTCTGTATTGTCCTATATTAACCCGTAACCAGTAAGGTGTGGGTCCTGGTGCCCCTGCCATTTTGTTTATTCTGTAATTCCCATACCCGACGCTTGTAGAAGCTGTGATTCCCAGTACTTTCAGGCAGTAGCTTCTGAGCTGTTGACCGAAGTGGTTTGTCTTGCGGTAAGTGATTTATGAGTTTTATTCAACAATTATCGGAGTATGGGGTCCGTGTGACCCCACATACCGTTAGTGAAACTTTTTTTAATAAATTAATTTATATTTTTTCAGTCAAAAATGGCATATTCACAACGACATTCATCAATGCCGCAAACGGACAATTATCAAGGTTTGATTTTATTAAAATTTGTCGAGGCAGCTGGTTTTGCCACAACTTCAGAGGAGGGTAACAAACTTGCACATACCGCGTGAACTTAGACAATCGATTGCTAGGTTGGTAAATTACCAAATACCAAAGCCTTCAGCTGTACCTGGTAAAAGAATAAGGTGTGGGAAGTGCCCAAGGAGCAAGGATAAAAAAACAAAGGTTTTACTGTGCTCATTGCAGTACACCAATATGCATGGATTGTGCCGTGAGTGTCTGTGAAGACTGTCTGTAAGAGTGGTTGTGATTTGTGAACAAATTTTTTTTTAAATTATCTTTTGTCAATTTTTTTATGTTCGTTGTATAGTAAAAAAATAAATCAACCTCAATTTTTAAGATTTTTTATGTACTTATGTCTGATTTCAATGTTTAATATTTTGTAATCTTCATTTTTACAGCTTTCCGTTTCTTAATATACTTTTTTATAAAATCCAAATTTTACATTTATTGTGTTCAATCCCATTTAGATACCTTCAGATATGATTGTGATTGCAAAAAAATTGTTTTGATTTTAATTGAACATTAAACACTGACATTTTGAATAACAAATATTGGGGTCATGGTGACCCCACTTACCGGTTTATGGAACAACTTATGGACCATACTGGTTACGGGTTAAGGCTTTATTAGGTTTAAAATAACACAGTTTCTTAATTAATTAATTCCAGAATAGTAATAAAATCAACGGGAAATAATAAATAATAAACATAAGTATTCATATTGTAGCAGAATGACCAAATATGGGTCATTCCGTACATTTTTATATATAATATTTTGTATATTTAGGTATATAAAAAGAATAAGAAAGGAAGTTTAGGGAGAGGATGGTCAGTGTTTGTGAGACCTGCTAGACGCGCCAAATTGTCGCGACAGGCCGGCGGCTGCCAGGGACAATGGACACCAGCTACCCCTTTTTCACGCAGTTGGTCAAGCTTATAATCCCTTGGCTCCGGGGAAACTGTACACTGGGGGTGAATAAACTATCCAAGCCCCAGGTCTACGGATGGTCAGTTTGGAGGTCACAGGTGACGAATAAGTCCGAGGCTATCCCGAGTTCGCACGAATCGAGAAAGACAAGGTTCGCCTATCGTGACAGCCGAAGGGGAGCTTGAAAATGGCAGGACCAATCGAGAGAGACTATCCTTTGCATTTTGTAATGCCGGTGTATTTTTTTCTCTATGTAAAACCACGAGCCACGGAAGGAGGCTTCTTCCGGCGGACGCTGGAGAGGACTTGACTCCGAGCCTTCAGACTGGAAGGAGGGGTTCTTCCAAAGCTGGAGATCGCTCCGTCTTGGCTTCGAACCTGAGGGTCAATAAGCGTGTCTTGCACTGTGCACGCATCCAGTACGCTTGCACGGACGTGGTGCATTGTCCGCTATAGCCGAGGGGCTATAGTAATTCCGCCGTCGCGGGAACAACATCGCCGTCACGGTAATAATTCTACAAGTGCAGTGTGGCACTTTTATTCGGTCATTGAGGACAGCCCTGTAACGACCGCTGAATGATTAGGAGTTCTCGCACCCCCAAATATTGAGCTAGCTGGGGCAGACTTCCTTAAAGCCACACTTGGTGGATAATTTCAATTATCCTGGCGCCCGACATTTGAGATCGGATACACTTAATGTCAATACTGTGTTTGATTTATGGTTCCCGATCATTGTGAAGGGAACTTTCATTTAAACAAATCAAGTGTGTAGCTTTCTTGCTTGCCAATTAACATTGGGAGTTTGTTTCAATATTAATTTCAAAAGTGGTTGTGTTTTAATGCTTTGTTTATTAGTTAATATGTGTTGGCAATTGTAAGAAGAGGCTTTGCATAGTTCTTTTTATCATATTTCAATGTGTCAATGTTAACGGTAAATAAGACTCGCCTGTACGCCATTATGAGTACCCAATAAATAAGCAACCTAGGGTTTCTTTTAATTATAAAAAGAAGTAAAAGGTTTTCACCCTTATCTCCCCAACGGCGTAAACCGCCACAATATATAGCATTTAGTTACTCACATAGGTTACCATAGGTTACATCATCGTTAAGTTCGACTATCGATATCGAAATCAAGTTTACGATAACAAAAACGTACGTTCTAATAATTAACGTGTTCTGTCTGAAATTTAATAGAGTTTAATTGCCATCTAATATATATATATATATATATATTTATAAAAAAATTCCCCTTCTCTTTTTTTTTTAAAACTTTCATAAGTAACAAAATAGTTGTTATCCACATTAGCACTAAATAGTATCGACCTACCATCTTAAGTTTGTTTCGAAATCCATTAGCTTAAGTTTTATTCATTGGTTCTTAAGTAGTTTAATTACCTAGTCGTTTTTCATAAAACTTCAATCAAATTAAGTATATTAACAATTCAACAGTTAGTCGAGTATAGCGCCTATCATATTTAGTATAAAAACGTTAAAAAATATAGTATAAACTTTATAAGACTACTTTATCAAATAAATTTAAGGTTTGTTTAGAAGAAGGTTGAAGTAATTTGGGAAAATCATGACTGGAAACTGTGGCGCCTGTCGTAGGTACGTTGCGAAGGGGATGGGTTGTAGTTGGTGTAAGAAGTGGTTTCACTGGGCATGTGGGGAAGAGGAAACGGGGGAAATAAATGAGGCTCTCCCATGGTTTTGTTCACTGTGTCTTAGGGATGATAGGATGTGGGAGATGGGTGAAACGATTAGGGAGTGCGTGAAAGGATCAGGGTTCTTGAGGCTCGTCCTGTGGAGGCTCAGCCTCTGCAGACGTGGTCTGTGGTGGCCTCGCCTGTGGAGGTTCAGCCTGTGGAGGCTCAGACTGCACAGGCACAGCCTGTGGGGGCTGAGCTTGTCGAGGCTCAAGCTGTAGAGGCAGAAAGTAGAGATAGTGGGTTGGAGGAAGTTGATAAGGATGGGTGGGAGCTGGTAACAGGTCGTAGGAGAATCATGGTTAACAGGATGAACAAGCCAGACACTTCAGTAATTGTGGGAAAAAATAGGTTTGACCTGTTGCCAGAGTCAGGAGGAGAAGAGCCTCATGTAGATGTAGGAGTAGGAGTAGGTAAGATGCAGCAGACCTTTAGGAATAAGGGCGTGCAGGGCAAGAATAGGAAAAAAAGGGTTCTGCTGCTAGGTAGTAGCCATGGGAGAGGTAGGCCCTCTTCTGCAGGATCAGTTAGGTACAGGATATCAGGTCACAAGCTTTTTCAAACCTAGTGCAACATTAGGCCAGGTAATAGAGGATATAGGTTCCCTTTGTAGGAGTTTCACTAAGGATGATAGAGTAGTGATAGTGGGAGGTGCGGGAAATAGTATTGATAGAAACGCGAGTTATAGTATAGAGAGTGACCTGAGGAAGGTGGTGAAGGAGGCACAGCATACCAGGGTGGAGCTCATGCAGGTCCTAGTCGCCATGACCGTCCACAATTGAACTATGCTGTGAGGCGGGTTAATGTGGAAACGGAAGTGCTACTTGGGAAAGGCATTAGTTCTGTGTTGGGGGTTGTGCCTGTGAACACCATTGGTAGGTGGGGTTTCACTAGGCATGGCCTACACCTAAATAGAAGGGGGAAGGGAGTACTTTCTGAGTTGTTAGCTAAAGCAGTGAGGGAGCCCGTTTCCAGTGATGATGGGGTCAGGACTGTGCCTTTTTTAGGTTAGGGGCTGCTGGTGAAGGGACAGAAATAGATTATCAAAGTGATACTGATTGCAGATTCGCGATGGGGAAAGTCACAGATATTAAAGAAATAGATGAAATGGCTGAAACAATAACTGACTGCGGTTAAAAGTGGGAAAGAGGAGATAAATTCTGAAAATGTAAAGCCATAGTAAGGGTGTTAATGGTAAACTGTAGAAGTATAATGAACAAAGTAATCGAATTTGCAAACTTAATAGAGATGCATGAACCACAAGTAATAATTGGGTAGAGAGTTGGTTAAAAGAAGAAGTACTAGACAGTGAGGTTTTTCCTGATGGTTACAGAGTGTACCGCAGAGATCGAGGAGCAATTGGTGGAGGAGTCTTCATACTAGTTAGCAAAAACTACCATAGTTCACTGGCATTCATAGATCAAGACCATGAGTTACTTGGGGTAGATTTCTGGGATAATAAAAAGAAAAAATCAGAGTGTTGGCTGTTTACCGCAGCGGAAGAATACAGAAGAGGATGAGGCTATTGGGGAGAAATTACACTCCTGGAAATTGAAATAAGAACACATTGACGCCGTGTGTAGACCCACCATACTTGCTCCGGACACTACGAGAGGTGTACAAGCAATGATCAAACGCACGGCATAGCGGACACACCAGGAACAGCAGTGTTGGCCGTCGAAGGGCGCTAGCTGCGCAGCGGTTGGGCACCGCCGCAGTCAGTGTCCAGCCAGTTTTCCGTGGCATACGGAGCTCCATCTCAGTCTTTAACACTGGTAGCATGCCGGGACAGCGTGTACGTGAACCGTATGTGCAGTTGACGGACTTTAAGCGAGGGCGTATATGGCATGCGGGAGGCCGGGTGGACGTACCGCCGACTTGCTCAACATGTGGCGCGAGGTCTCCACAGTCACATCGTGTTTCGCCAGTGGTCGGCGAAGGTGCACGTGCCCGTCGACCTGGGTCCGGACAGCAGCGACGCACGGACGCACGCCAAGACAGTCGCATCCTGCGCAGTGCCGTATGGACCCGCATCGCCACTTCCGTAATTAGGGACACTGTTGCTCCTGGGGTATCAGAGAGGACCATTCGCAACCGTCTCCATGAAGCTGGCTACGGTCCCGCGCACCGTTAGGTCGTCTCCGCTTCACGCCCAACATCGTGCAGCCCGCCTCCAGTGGTGTCGCGACAGGCGTGTATGGAGGGACGAATGGAGACGTGTCGTCTTCAGTGATGAGAGTCGCTTCTGCCTTGGTGCCAATGACGGTCGTATGCGTGTTTGGCGCCGTGCAGGTGAGCGCCACAATCAGGACTGCATACGACCGAGGGCACACAGGGCCAACACCGGCATCATGGTGTGGGGAGCGATCTCCTACACTGGCCGTACACCTCTGGTGATCGTCGAGGGGACACTGAACAGTGCACGGTACATTCAAACCGTCATCGAACCCATCGTTCTACATTCCTAGACCGGCAAGGGAACATGCTGTTCCAACAGGACAATGCACGTCCACATGTATCCCGTGCCACCCAACGTGCTCTAGAAGGTGTAAGTCAACTACCCTGGCCAGCGAGATCTCCGGATCTGTCCCCCATTGAGCATGTTTGGGACTGGATGAAACGTCGTCTCACGCGGTCTGCACGTCCAGCACGAACGCTGGTCCAGCTGAGGCGCCAGGTGGAAATGGCTTGGCATGCCGTTCCACAGGACTACATCCAGTACCTCTACGATCGTCTCCATGGGAGAATTGCAGCCTGCATTGCTGCGAAAGGAGGATATACACGGTACTAGTGCCGACATTGTGCATGCTCTGTTGCCTGTGTCTATGTGCATATGGTTTCTGTCTGTGTGATCATGTGTTGTATCTGACCCCAGGAATGGTAAATAAAGTTTCCCATTCCTGGGACAATGAATTCACGGTGTTCATATTTCAATTTCCAGGAGTGTAAATTCATACTCAGATTTCAGAGGTGAGAATAGAATGATCATCATCGGCGGGGATTTTAAATTTACCAGGTGTAAACTGGGAAGGGAATAAGATAAATAACACATGGGAACAAAGATCTGAAAATATGTTAATAAGGGAAGGAGGATTTACACAAGTGGTTGAGCAAAATACTAGGGGACAAAATATTTTGGATATATTTCTAATTAAGCCCGATGAAAACCTTTTGACGTATCAAGTAACTGAAGGAATAAGTGATCATGAAGCAGTTCTGATGGATATTAGAGGATTCAGTAAACCAGCAGCCAAAATTGAAGGTGGAACTAGGTACAATTATAAAAGGCACAGGTTTCAAATTTGAAGAGATATTTCAGAGAACAATTCAGCAAATGGAAGGAAGGCTCAGGTACAGTAGAGTCATGGTGGGAATAGTTCAAGGAGATAATAAGAAAGGGGAAGAAAAATTTATTCCAAAGCAGAAAATAATGAGAAGTAGAGAAGCTATGTACTATAATAGGAAAGTGAGGAGGTTAAAGAGGTTGGTAAGAAAAGAACATAACAGAGTTAAGAGACAGCAGGGTAGTAGGGAATATTTAAAACAACTAAACAAGGACTTAATAACAGCAAAGAAAATGGCTAAAGATGGGTTTATGAAGAGTATTGTCAGTGCAGGAGGACCATTGACTGATGCATCTAGAAATTTCTATGGCTATATCAGGAAACTGAGGGGAAGGGAGGATGTAGAGACACTTATAGATAAGGATGGAGAAGAAGTTACTGACGATTTGAAAAAGGCAGAGATTTTAAGTAACTGGTTCAGTGAAAGCATTAGGGACAATGGATCAGAAACAAGAGGGTCTAATTCGGAGAACGAGCTTAACAACACAATTAGAAATGACGATAGAAAAAATTTGATATCCATCCTGAGGAAATCATGAAGGAAATAAGAAAGCTGAAAAAAAAAAATACAGGGGCTAGTGAAGATAATATTACTACAGATATCTTAAAGATAGCCGGATGTGACATTGTACCTTATCTTGAAATATTATTTAAATTGAGTCTAGACACTTGCTGCTTACCACAGGACTGGAAAAGTGCAATAGTAGTACCGGTACATAAGGGAGGGGTGAGAAATAGAGTTGAGAATTACAGGTCAATCAGTTTGACATCAGTGGTAGGGGAATTAATGGAAAGATTGATATGCAACCACATCAGAAATATATGTGAGGAACGTAAGTGGTTTTCAAGCAGGCAACATGGTTTCAGGCATGGATATTCATACGAATCTCAGTTAGTGGGATATATGCAAGATATTTCAGATGAAATGGACAAGGGAGGCCAAATTGATAGTGTAGCACTAGATCTGTCTAAGGCGTTTGACAGAGTAAGCCATAAAAATGGTAGTAAATGAGGTAAACAATTGGAGTGGATAAGAAAGTCATTTTCTGGGTAGAAGAATTTTTAAAAGGTAGAAAACAGAAAGTTAGGGTAGGAACAGTAGTATCAAAAGAAGTGGAAGTAAAAATGGGTGTGCCACAGGGTAGCGTATTGGGACCATTGCTATTCATTATTCTAATGAATAATTGTGTTGATTGTTTACTATCTGAAATTAGATTGTTTGCAGATGACATAATGCTGTATAAAAGAATCAAAACGATAGAGGATTGTAAACAGTTGCAGGGTGATCTGGACAGGATATCTAATTGGGTTGGTAAACATGGAATGAAGATAAATGCAAAGAAGAGTCAGCTTATTAGATACACAAATAAAAAACAAAAGGTTAATTATGAATATAAGGTGGGGAAAGAATTGCTTGCTGAAGACTTGAAATGTAAATATCTTGGAATTACTTTTGATAACAAACTTAACTGGGCAGGACACATAGGACAGGTGGTAGGAAGAGGTTTCAAAGCTCTGCACTTGTTGGAGAGAGTGATGAGGGGATGTACGAGAGAAGTCAAGGAATTGGGTTACAAAACTTTGGTCAGACCATTGCTCGAATATGGTAGTGTAGTATGGGACCCTCATTTTACGTATCAAATACAGGAGTTGGAGAGGGTGCAAAAAAGGGCTGCTAGATTTGTTTCTGGAAATTATCGCAGAATGCAATCAGTGACGGATATGATAAAGGAGCTGGAATGGGATTCATTGCAAGACAGGAGGAGAATGAGGAGGGTCATGGGAGTGTACAGGGCATATAATGGCGATGAGGCATGGAAAGATATTGCAATAGGTATGAAAAGTAGTGCATGGAAGGGAAAAGATGACCATGATCACAAGCTGGCATTCGATTTCAGGCACAAGGGTGTAGGAAGATTCTCTTTTTTAGGTAAGGGTGTCAGGGATTGGAATGAGTTACCAAGAGAAATGAATAATTTATCGAAAACTTAGAAAGAATTTAAAGATAAAATTTGTAGAGGGCAAATGTAGGTAGGTGCAGGATAGGGGGAAGATGGGTGTGTAGGGATATTGCCACCAGAGCCTGTACTCCATTGCAATTAAATTAAATTAAAGAGATCAATTTTTTCTTTTTTATACAATCGTAATTTTAATGCCTATTGGCGAGGCATATTAGGAAGTCAATGTTAATATATTGGCCGCAATTGCATTTGTTGTATCTGTTAGAAGTAATGTGATTTGTTTTAAAATTTAAAAAAAATCATGTTCAACAATTTCTGCAGATAAAAATAAAAATATCTCGTACTGCGGGGATTTAAACCCGGATCGGAAAATTAGGGAGCGGATTCCTTACCGCCTACACCACGTTGATTCTAAGAAATATATGCCAAATTTTATTTTTTTAATTAATTTTTTTAATTGATGCGGCCTATTGAAGTCATGAGTTGAGGTAGACATATTGACATATTCTTATACCCTTCACCATATATTCAGGAGATTGAAATCTGTTTTTTAAATGTCGGTTGGTCTCCTTTGTGGACTTTAAAAGGGTCGTAGTTACTTTGGATTAAGCTTGAATAAGAAATGATTTGAAAAATATACGTATTAAACTTTTACAAACTGAGTTATGATTCAAGTTAGAAAATGTAACGAATTTTTATGTATTACAACAAATTTAACATAACATTAAATATTATGAACTTACATTAAAATGATCTTCATCATCATCATTATCGTTGGGGACCATCTCCAGTTTCCCGGGTGTGGTTTACGAGCCTTGGTTGTTGTATACTATCGTTTTCCACTGTCTCCTATCCAGAAAAGTTTCTTGGTCCGTGATATATTGCGTTCCAGCCCCTTCTCTCTGTGTCAATATAAACAACTAGCTGAAGATTAATTACGTATTCTCATTGCTATATACCTCATTTTTCTTACATTCTTATCTGCGAGACATAAAAATACCCTTTATCAGGTGCATTTCTTATCGTATATTTGCACATAGGCTAATACAGTATTTATAAAATAGTTTTCGACCTCCTTTCATATCGAAATTAGTTATAAAACATAAAACCTTTGAGATATAACACTCCACAATACACAGTACGCCAATATAGCCAAACTGGCGGCGTTTAAATCGTCGGAACTAGATTGCAGTTTTAAAATATTTTTAATGTTAAATTTTCATAAATATTACATTTTTTTCGGTCATATAACAGCGTAAATAATTAATTTAAAATATAAAAATAATACATGCAAATACCTTATAGTGCTGGTTCCTTTTGTACTATGATAACTGCACAATCGCAATGCCATAACTCTTGCCCACCGTTTCTTACAATACCACTGCTAACATCTTTTTAAGATTTTCCTGTCAATGTGACTGATTCAAACTTTTATCATTTCAAGCTAATACTAGCATACTGATCTTATCCTTTTCCTTTCTGATAACTGCTTCCTTTGCAGTTTGTACCTGGAAATTCTAATGTAGAGCTGCTATACTTCGAGTTGTTTCACCCAAAAAGAAGCAAATAAAAATTATTAATTAACTGATTTCCTTGGAATATCATTTAGGAGTTTAACACAGTTAGAAAGTTAAACATTGATAATCTGTCCGCTGTGAATGACCATTCCCATCCTCAAAGGCCTGCAGGAACATTGTCGCCTACTTTTTGGACGCTTAGCGGTTATAGTCGCTTATATGTCTGTATCGTACACCATGTGTAAAGGAGAAGTCAATATTTGGTTGGAAGGGGCTAATCTAATCTAATTTAGCTTAGATCTATCACAGAGTGGAATAAATTTTTCTGTGCCTGTGTAGTTGTGAGTACAAAGCCACCGGCGAGAAGCCGATTTAAGAATCCAGTTTGGTGGATGTTTTGTGCAGCCAATAACGTCAGCGTAGCACCTCTCGTGTGCCCACACACACCGTGCTGTTGCCGCCCTCGGGGCTTGTGTAGTGTGCCCTATATTGTTTCTGCGTGCTCCCACACAAAGCCCGTTAGTTCCAGCTGAGGGCATTTTCCGGCAGACTGCGCTACGTACTACGAGGCGAATAGCCTACTTGACAGTGGTCGCACACTCATTTGCTGAAAGTCCTCCGGGGCCGCAAGATAGGCGGACGGCATGTTTGCCCATGCAGACAACGCGCTCTTCATTAAAAAACCTCAAACACGAGACTCAGTTATTACAAAATACAAAGTGCGCCCACCGCTTCCCCAAATGACTTTCATTTGAGTATCCTTTTATTCGTCCCAATCCACATTCGCTGTTCTGCAATGGATTACTTCGTTGGTGGACCAACCCAAACACGTTTGTTGTCATGAATATTGACTAACATATTGTGTCCCTTGTCTTACTGATCTGGAATTCGGTTCACTGGAAACAACGTCTTCCGAAGTGTATAAGCGTCACTTATAAAATAACGCAACAATTTTTGATGTTTTCACTTACACCATTTTAAAGGAAAAATCATTCGCCGTGAAATTGTTGATGGGAAGTGTACTAAAGCTGACAGATAACTTCTTTTTTTAGATGAAAACACAAATTTAAATAAATGTATTGCTCTCCTAGAAATAATCTTATATCGCAGGAATAAAACTACATATCTGTTATGTATGGGGTTTTAGAATGTAATAATTACTTTTGGATCATCCTCCATCTTTCAGATTACCATTCGTATTCAGAAGCGACTGATTCATAACGTCACAACACAAATGATTCAGGCAGGGTCATAAGTAATGGTAATCGCTCGTGTGGTCGTAAAGATCTGTTGATAGTATTTTTACTGGCTGCGAAATCTGCCCATGTAGTAACCGCCTTAACCTAACGCAGCAGTCGTCTGGTACAGGGGACCTATAGATTAACGCGGTATCAGAACTGCGGAAGCGTTCTGGCGAACTTCACATGGCACAGCAAGCTGTGACAAAGGTGATGGTCGGGCTAAGAACTTTTGAAAATTCCAGCCGATACCGTGATTCGAACTTGGGATCTCCAGTTAGACACCTAAGTAACCACCAGACCGCTAAGATCAGAAGTCAGCTGCACCCTGTGAAGAATATAAAGTTCGATTTATCTAAATGTTTTCCTTGAGTAATAAATTTACTGTCGACATAGAATTTATGGCATAGTTGTTACTGAAAACAGTTAAAACAGTACAAGCTAGGTCGGACCTACAGCTTTCCTTCAAGCCTTAACTACCAAGCAGTTGGAAAACATAGATAAAAATTGGCAGATGCTATTTTAATTATCATCATCTTAGTTACCCTGTTCACAATACTTTAAGCTCAAAACATACATACTAGCTATAAATAGCTTTCTTTCAACTTTTGTACAAACCTATAACTTCAATGCATGTTATAGCAAACAAATATTTTCACAAAAAAATGCCAATATGAAGTGTGAAGAAAATGAATGAGTCTTAAGGCAGATAGGTCATAAATCCTGTCTACTGAGTAAAAAATTGATAAAAAATTTAGTGAATATTTCATCTTGCAAAAAAAAAAAAAAAAAAAAAAAAACTTTCACTCTGTTCGAATATTCTATAAGCCGCATCTATTTCACACATTAGAATTTGATACTCTACTTCTACAAATTTTTCTTGCAGTTTTTTATCTCTAACTTGCTAGTATCGTCTACTCATCCTATTCGTCTTAGTAATTGTCTGTTGCTTACGTAACTGCACACACATAGGAAGGACAGAGATAAAAATTGTAATGTGAGGCAGACAGACATACATGCGAGGTTCGTTTCAATTTACATGTTGCTATTTGTTTATTTACGGTGATTAAATGTATAAATTCAAGTAAGGAGAAAATCATCTGATGTTTAAGATCTGTTCTCTATAACATTTACTGAAACCAAGTCTTAACATAATCTAGGAATTTTTTGGAGAAGATAAGCAACGGGAAAGTGTATTAAAAATGAGAGAAAATTTACACGAAACATAATAAATGAAGACGTATATCAAACAAATAAATACTCGTTATTAGTTTAATGTTAACCAGAAGAAAATTTGATTTGGAATTGTTCTTTCTCCAGAAACTTTTTCGTAACAACTAATTTTTTCGTCATTTTTGACGAACTTCGTGGAAGTCATTGCAAGTAATACAAAGTCGGAGGCCAAAGTCACAAAAACATACAGAGAAGTGATGGTTTTTTCTCACTGCAAGTCTACCTCAAACATTTTGTATTCTGTTTACCTCGCATTACCTTTGTGGAAGAAGTAGCGAAAAAACGAAGGGCAGAGCGAGATTTTACAATGTGTAAAGGTATTCTTTTTATCCCAACTTACGAGGTAGTTATCGGTATGCATTTTAAAAAAAATTTCGGCAACCACACACGGCGTCCGCTTCTGTCTACTTTGTGTATGTTAGCCAGGCAAATTTCAGAGTAAATTTTCCTTTAATTTCACTAGCCCCAACAATTTTCAATTGATGCTTTTACATTTTAGTCTATAAGTTCTCTAACATTCCTGCCTTGTTCACAAATCTAACATCGCGTGTTCCCTCGTCTAAAGTACTTCTGTTAATTGTTATAACTCCTTGCTTAACGATCCTAATGCGGATATCCTATTATGGGCCTTTTTTTTTTATCTCCGTAGTGTTTTACTCTTTACGTATTTTAAAAGGATTAATTTACGTCGGCATACACTTTTGATTTTTAACCTTTTATCGGGTATCTTCAATCGCCAAAAAACCGTCCTTGCAGAGTGTGCCACATAAAGAATAGGCAGTCATTTAGTTGGAAGATAGTAAAACAGTTTAGCTCAAAATGCTAACAATTAAGTACTGTGGAAAGTAAATTCGCTAGAGTATGTGAGGGCAAAAATACATATCAATCTTACCTGAGTGCAATATGCAAAGTTCTTTAAGAGTGATTTGCAGACTTTATTTCAAGGAAGTTATTTTCAAGACCATAAGTAGTGTAGTGTATCATATGATAAAAATCATATTACACCTTGCGCCATTTATTGGTGAGAGCTTTGAATGTCTGCCAAAATCATGTATTCGTAATTATGTGCCGGGCGCTAGGAATTGCTCCACATAAAATTAATACACTATATTCGCTGCAATAATTACAAGGATGACATCAATGCAAGAAAGTAATTATAATTACCAAACTTTGGGAAATGGGAGATGCCAAGAAATGAAACCAGTAATCTACCATTAATTTCATTATACATTTATTCTTGCGCAAGGGAACTTAATTTATTAATGAAAAATATTCTTGATATATACATAAAATAACATCGAATCCTATGAAAACGAATAGATGCAAAAGGAAATACGAAACCGAGGATGAACACATCATTCGCAATAAATATGCTTAAGCTCAGTACAGAAAAGATGAGTGACTCTTTATCTCACCAAAGCCGTTACTATGGCACAGTTTTGGGGACTCGACAGTTTCGAACGAAGAGATTTGGGGTAGCAAATAGTTGAAGATTTACCGTGTAAATGGTCCTTGGTGGCGAAGGACGATCGATGGAGATCACCACAAGATATCACAAATTACCAGGTGGTAATCATGACAAGATACATCACTCAGAATATCACGTGTGTTTGATGAGACACTAATGCGGTACTGGAAGCTGCCGTGTCCTCTACAGGGGTCGAACTCACGCCGACTCTGCTCGGAAGCTCGTCTTCACGATGAAACTCACCACTCGTCATCGCCATCCAGGGTCCTATTCGAATGCCGTTGCATGGAAAAGCAGAAAGCACACTAGCCCATGTGAAACCGCTTACGACTTGTGATTGGCTCCTCCACACAAGCGCCCACTCTCAGGGTCTAACCTTTCCGTCCTTGTCGCACAATGTTTTTACTCTCTCTCCTAAAGGAAACTTCCAGCCGCAACACCTGTCCCTCGCTTCCCACCACGTAAACACATTCAAGCTGCTACCTGCGATTTCGTTAGGGGGCGTCCATTAATTGCGTGAGGTTTTTTTTGGAAATTCCAGACCACCCCCCCTCCCTTTATCTGGTGAAATATGGTGAGATTTGGTGAGATCTGGTCAGACCCCCCCCCCCCCTCCCCAAGATGACGTGAGAATTTGACGGGACGCACTCTTAAAACACACCTATACTACCTGATACTTATATTGGTCTGGCTCCTAGTAGCAAGCGAATTTCTCTATGGAAAATTTGTATTGTATGCTTTGATTATAAAACTAAATCACATTAAAATTACAGATATACTGAACTGGTTTGAAAATTATTTTATTTTTAATTGCATCTGGTGAGAAATTAACAAAACTGTCTGGCAATTATAGATTTATATTGATAAAAAGATGTAGAAAATTATAAAATAAGAAAATGTGTCTCAAAATAATTTCAAAATGTACGGAAGGGATACGCATGGGTAAACGAACCGCCCCCAGGTGCAAGTCGTACTGCATCCCTATCCAACTTCAAAAAGAAAAGAAATGAAAAAAAACCCAAAAAAACAAAAAACAAAAAAAAAAAAAAAAAAAAAAAAAAAAAAAGCTCACCTAAAATTAACTTTTTCGTGACGTTGCTAGCTCTTGGACTATTAGACAGACACTAGACTCTGATATTATGTAAAACTGTTATGTCCCATCATTATAAAAAACAAATTATTAATTGTTGGGCGCCACTCAGATTTACTTTTATTGTAATAATTAGAGACCGGATTATAGGTATTTTCATGTTTGCATATGCATTTGCATATTAAGCTCATTTTACCGATTATTGCATATTTTACCTTAAAACCAGGTGACGATGCATATTTTCGCTATATTTACAATATTTTTCGGTAGTGTACGTAGTTAATAAATAGCATCTTACGTTGTAGCTGGCAAAACTTACTGGCAGCACAGCTCTTAGTCTAGGACGACTCGCTGAACAACTACGACCCACGTTTGGGAATGTAAATAAACTGATTTCATCAATTAAGAAAGCGTTTCTTAAGGCACTTTCTCGTAATAATGCCTATAAAAAATGACCAAATGTGTGTTTACCCCCGGAACCAGTGGTAACTCAATGGCCGACGTGGGTTGAAGCTGTACTGTTTTACAATGAACTTTTCGAGGCTATTAAAAGTGTAGTAAACGACTGATAGTGGAGAGGCTATCACAGTTTGTCATTGCAGGAAGCATTTAACAATTCTAGTAATAAAACCACAGCTGTGATTAGCACTCATTTTTCCTGCATACCTGGGAGTATTAAAAAGCTTAAAACAAGGTTTGACGTTGACTGAATCCATTCAGTTAATGAATAAAATCCGCATTGCCAGAGGTATTCCTGAGTAAACTTAAAGTGAAGTTTTGAAAATATTTTGAACAATAACCCAGGATTTGAACCGTTATGTCAAATTAATAGTTTTAGTAATGAGTAGGGTGAACTTTTTCCAGAAACAATGACTGCTAACACAGCACACAAATTCAAGTACTGCCCAGTTTCATAAGAGAATGTGGAACGGTCCATAATTGCCTATAAAAATATTTTGAGAGATCGAAGAAAGAATCTTGCTCCTGAATATTTGGAAAGTACCTGATTGTTTACGTTTACAAAAGTAAAAAAAAGGAAGTTAAATAATTGCTAATTATCGAATTTATAAATATCTTATTCAATTACTTACTAATTGCATGCTGATTTTGAAATAAAAAATCTAAAAATTACTATTTTTATATTACATTATGTTGCATATTTTGATACTTTTTAACACTTTTCATGAATATTTTAACCATTTTTCATGCATTTTTTTATTGCTTTACACCTCGTCGACGGCTAAGGTCATTAGAGGTGGGATGGGACTGGGAACAAGGAACGGGAAAGAATTCGGCCATGGCCTTTTTGAAGGAAGCATTCCGGAATTCGCCTGGAGTGATTTGGGGAAACCATGGAAAACCAAAATCTGGATGCCCGGACGGGGATTCGAACTCGAGTCCTCCCGAATGCGAGGCCAGAACGTTACCTGTTCACCCACCACGCTCGGTTTTTTCATGCATATTTGAATGCACGTGTCTAGCTTTTTGTGTTGCATATAATCCGGTCTCCAGTAATAACGAATATAAAGCCATTGAGAAACAAGACTTTATCAACCGGTCTCCCTCTCAGGCCGCTCTGGGTCGCCTTGAAAAGAAGCAATGCATTGGGAAACTTGTGATTCGTATATGAGCGGTTTTGAAGTAAAAAACAAAAAAAAAATAAAACTGCACCGCAGTTATGAGTCGTTTACAACCACCACTCTCTCACAATACCAAGTCACTGTGTAGATATATCACCTCGGTGCACTATTCACTTCCAACGTGTCACCCTGAAACAGTGACGCACTACATGTGTCGGCAAACATAGGTTAAATCAATCCAGGCTCTCTGTGGTAGAGGCCACCAAACTACCTGCTGTCGCAAGTGCTGGCCTCAGTAGCTACTTATAACAATTGGGTCCCGTGTCAGTGGTACGCGCCAGCGTACCCAGGCGATAACTTGTTGCCTACACAGCCACCAGACGTCTCTCCCGGTCGTCCACAGCCGGTCTCCCGCTTTCGTTTTTCTTTTCCCGGTTCCTCCGCTAAAACTAGAAAACAGAGGAAAGATATCATTGAATACATGTGTTTGGCATCGTGATCTTATTTGTCAAACTGCCGCCCAGTTCATTTTCTACAAGCTTTGCTACACGCACCCAGCCTATCCACAAAACAGTTCTCAGTAATCTCGCAAATTATTGCGTCGCACATATCGTCTTCTGCAGTCGTTAGCCAGGACTACACACACCCTGCTGTTAAGCTTTTAGCGAGTACGAAACCGAATGAAATGTGCAGACTCCAGCACCGCAACTTTCCCTTAATTTGACTAGCTGTCCACATTATTTTCGGTGGGACGATCCACAGCAGCCAAACAATTTTGTATTTACGTCACACATAATTCTTTTATACACAATGTAATGAGTCTACATTTTTTACTCATTACATGATTTTTCAAATAAATTTTATGGAAACAGAAAATTCTCGCTTTTCAATTAAAACATCTACAGTGGAAGTGGTGATGTAATAACTACATCGCATCATATTTTCTATATAGTGCAATGTATTAAATAACCAATATACGATTATGAGCGCTGTTCAACACTTACACATATAAAACTGAGAAGATCTGAAATTAAGTATTGTTCCAGATCATTATCTTAGGTTGACTTATTATTAACTCACGCCGTCGAATAGTACTTACTGTGTATACCGTAATTCCCGAGCACTATAAAACTGACATCTCATTTCTATCTAGTCCGTGTGATAGTTTTCTTCCAAAAGTTTATGTTATTAAATATCTTCTTGTGATACCGCATCATATTTTAGATGATGAAGCTGGCAAACAATTCCGTTCAATCAAAAAATACTGTCACCCTGAAAATTAATTCTTTAGAAATAAGAGTAAATCTGTGTCATTGCAAATAATAAGTCCACATTTTGCATTAATTTATACGCTTCTACTCAAATTGTGGGGATCCAATGGACGTAAATAATAGGTCACTTACTTGTAAAAATAAATGTAAACAGACTGAAACTTATATTCACCATACTATTCATGGTACACCATCACAGACACACAAATAGAATACAATAAACCAGAAACAGTCGGAAAGAAATCAAATAAAATTTCCTTAAGAAATTCCGGGTGGCTGCTGTAATTTCTGGTTATTATGGCACTTTATGAAGAAAATGTTAAATTAAAAACAGAACACACACTAAGATGAAAGCAGTGAGAACTAAATTTATACAAAGTTACATGGCTGCTGCGACGTTAATCGTTTCGTCAAACTGATCAATAATCTGAAATTGGTAATGAATGGTTAAACATAATTTTGTTTTGTTCTTCTGATACTGCGAATCACCTATCGTTATTAAAGTATTAACACTACAGCAACACAAAAATAAATGTGCAAAAGAATTATATCAAATTTCATTATCAGTAAAACATCTTAAATGTGTGAAAGCTTAATGGTTTTGATGTTTATTAATTTTAGCCGCTGAATGAACATGATTTAGAAATCAAACAGTTCTCAGCGATGTCACTCTGTACGTTGGCTTCTTGGCATAAACTGAGGCTAATGGAATGCTGATTTCCTCGTAGTTTTCTTCTTAGAGACATGTGAGAAATCAAAATTTTGAACGTAGATACCAGCTGAGAAAGAATGTGCTATAGCGTATAATTTTTTAATTTGAACTAACAGTCAAATGAGATTAGCTTCCGGAATAAGTTAATGGAAGACGCTGTTTAAATTACAGAATAATTTTGGTTTCAGACGGAGGATACCTTTAGGAGAGGCTGACATTCTCAGGAAAGATTTCATTACAAGAATGTGACGTCGCCAATCCCCCGTGAAGGAAGGCTTCATTTCCTCTCTGAAGTCACCAACATCTGTACTTCCATTTCACACCGGCAGGCTGCTTTCTCTTTGTGTCATCACGAACTTCGTTTTTATAAATGCTGAGATTATTTCCTCCTCCATTTTTTGTAAACTTCACTTTTTTATCATTATGTCCAGAGTATTATGCAATTTTAAAACGAACGAAATATTTAAAAAAATGCTTTACTAGTTCCTTAGTTATCATTTACACAAAGAATTTCATTGTATTGTATATTACTCTTTATTAGCATATTTCATGTTAATTTGCTAACGAAGATGATCGCTACGCGACAATATCTGTCACTACCTTATCGATAATCCCTGTGATTTTAAAGTATAATTCACGGAAAAATAACTTGTTTGAGGGCATGTTAACTGTAAAATTAAATTTATTTTGGCTTTAACGAGAGTATGCCATATTTATGGATGCTTATAGTTAAATATAAATCGGTAATGCAATATTGTACGGAGGACCTTGAACTTAATGTGAAAGCGAAGTAGTTAGTGGATTGTACTATTCCACTCTGACAAAGCTAAATGTCAGGGTGAGGTCTAGGAAATCTTTCTGCTGAAACTGGCGACACCTCTGTACCTGATCAAACATGTTCCTGAACCACCAGCCTCGCTGTTTATTCAGTGGTAGTAAGTATTAAACTAGCATTGTCAAGTGCTCGGTGTTCGGTGATGTTTTCGTACACAGATCGTGTATTAAATTGAAATAAATATTTTCTTTTTTGTAAAAACTTTTAGAAAATGAATCATTCATCAGCGGAGATAGAGATAGATAAGTGTTTTTGCCATTAGTGTCAAATTTTTGTTGTAAAGTGCGTGTTGTGATTATTCAGCACTGTGTTTCCGAGGCTGGATATTTAAATTATTTTCGTCCGCGTATTATATTGTGTCAGAGTTTCTCCATAGTCAACATTGGAATATAAATTAGATTTCCTTTCAACACCGACGGAAGGGAATATTTGAGATTAATAAATTGAGCTGAACAAATTCTGCAGTCCACATATTTCAAATTGGTTTGTTTATTGAGGTTCGAAGGGTGATGTAGTTTTTCTCAGAGTCTAGTTGTTTAAGTAGAGCAGTGTGCAATATTACGTAGGAAGTGAAGAGTAATAAGAATACTTGGTAAGGCTTAGCGAAGATTATTCAAAAGTGCAGCATGGCCTTTTGAAGGAACCATGGAGTGATTTAGAAACCACGAAAAATCCAAATCAGGATGACAGGACCGGGATTCGAACCCGCTTCCTCTCGAATGCTTACCTACCACGGATCCTGTAATAACCACACCACTCTTCTAGAAAATTCCTACCAAAAATACGAAAGTTCTGACAGCAAAACTTGGAAAAATTTGTGGAAAAAAATTACAGTACTTTTATCTACTTTCGGTATCATCTGCCAATTAATCCACTGTCATAACTGGGTGATTATAATATGTCCATCCACTGTGTATTTACAAAGTAAAGGAGCTCACTCCTAACATTTAAAGGAAAAAAAAATTAATCTGATGATCGTTAAGATCACAAAACTTTTTAACCTAGAAGCGCTGATGACTGATATTTCCAAAATGATGTTTTAGCTTAAGGAGAAATAGATAAGTTCAGTATATGTTTGTAAACATTTCCTGAAGTTCCTGAATTTAATTTGTTTGTCATTGCGGATTTATGTAGTACTCTGGCACTAGCCCACCATGGTTTGAACTCAGTGGAATAAAAACAAATTTTGCTACTTGAAACGATCTCTTTTTTGCCAATACTAGCACCACGTTAGTTTTTCTACGAAGGGATTAATTTGTTTGGTAGTCAAGAGATGAAATAAGAACTTTGGTTTAATGTTTGTTGTGCTGGGTTTTATCGTAGTTGAATTGGAGGTGGTATAGTAAGTAATATAATGCACCTGTCAAGAGCAACGTAAGAATCTAAATTTCAGAGTAGCGCTATCTTTTACTTCATGAATAACTGACTTATTCTTTACAGCTCTTCTTCCCTTAATTTACAACATTTGGACAGCTGTTAAATTTGCATAAAGTTTATTTTACCAACGAATTTGAATCAATCAGTATTTAGAGAGATTATTTTACATTAGCTGACTCATTTTATTAATTTCACAAGGTTCACTACAATATCCTTAATTAATGATTGTTATTTATAAATACTGCTTCAGTACTAGATAAGTGGATTGGGGTGCACGATGAAAGAATAAAGTTAACGCTTGTAATGAAGACAGAAGCTAGAAAAGTCAACGTCTGAATTCTTTGCGATAAGCAAATGGAATTTGGTATTCCATTTTATTCCAGGAATAGAAACGTAATAATTGAATTTTAACGATTCATTACGTACCAAGTGTAAGCGAGAAAGTTGCTGGGACTGTAGGTGTCTTCGAGGTAAAAAAGGCGCGAATTCGTGACGTGTACAGTGGCGGTCAAGCTTACTGGACTCAATGGTAAGACCGAGTGTGGTGGGTGAACGGTTAACGTTCTGGCATCGCATTCGGGAGGACGCCTGTTCGAATCCCCGTCCGGGCATCCAGATTTGGGTTTTTCATGGTTTCCCAAATTACTCCAGGCGAATGCCGGAATGCTTCCTTCAAAAAAGGCCATGACCGAATTCCTTCCCTTCCTTGTCCCCAGTTCCATCCCGCCTCTAATGACCTTAGCCGTCGACGAGTCGTAAGCAATAAGTAAGAAGTAGTACTCAACGGTAAGGAACTTACGGAACGTAACATCCGCCTAACTTAGGTAACTAGCTATCGCGCGCGAGGCAGTCAGATTAAGGTCAATGATCGAGGCTTGGCAATAAGGCAGAGAACCACATTTTTTCTGTTTTCGATTCTTGCTTTAGGTCTCATCGACGTTGACGTCATTAGAGCCGGGAAATGATGGGACAAGAAACGAAAAGCAATGCGACCATACCGGCATTCGCTTGGAGTGTTTTCGGGAAACCGCGGAAAACGGAAATCTAGATAACCGGTCTTGGATATGACCCGCGTTCTCCAGAATGCCAGGCCCTAAGGTTAAAACTCACCCAGCAGGCCCGGTCGCAAATATATAGAAGCCTGGAGCAGTAAGAGTCCACAATGATTTGGAGTAGTGAACGGACGTACTGTGCGTCAAGAAGCCACAGCGTACACCTAATTTTTCAGACGTTCTCGTTAAGCAGTTGGAAAAAAAAAAAAAAAAAAATTCAGAGGGACAAGGTGCCAAGGTTGCTCTTAGGTGCTGGAGCAACTGCCGAGTTTAGGTTTCTGTCTGGCGTTTAGGCTAGCAGATAGTGGTTTGTGTCATTCGAATGTTCCAGCCGTCCACTAAATGGACCTGCAACTAGCCTTCAACTCGTTTACCAATGTTCGATGGATGGAGGAAAGAATTAATTAATAAATTCACTCTACAAGAATAAATGGCGTGTTATTTGTTCCAAACAATTTATAACACTACCGTTTTTAAAAATAGTCAGTTATTAGTATAAAAGATAAAATTTGACTTCGTGACCCAAGAAAACACAGGGTACGGCATTCCTACTACGCATTACATCAAGAACGTTTTCATATTCTCATATACTCTGAGCACGAAAATGTTGTGACTCCAACCTCATATAGCATGAAAAATTTTACAATGTGCGGTAATAATAACAGTATAATATTTTAGGTAAGTGAACATCCGATCTAATGAATATTTAGAGCCTATTAATACAGTGAGGAGAGATAAAGTGATGGTTTGTTAAAGTGTAAAATCATCTTCAGAGTTAATCGTGCTGCTTCCAATAACACAAGGACTTTTCTCTAGGTTGGTACCGCTCTTATAGGCGGTGATGGATATAAAGTAATTAAACTGGGCTGTTATTTCATTATCAGTTGCACAGTACTGGTGTTCGTCTTTAATGGACGTACGTTTTACCAAGCCACTAGTTAAATCAATTTGAACTGTTAGGAAAAGGCAGCGACTCTAGTGACGCCTAGCTGGAAGTCGAGTTGCGCCGGGCTGATTTCCCGATAGGCTTCGCGTCTCCCTTGGGCCCCACGCTTTCTCATTACCGCACTAACGACGTCGCGCTGGCAGTCAGGAAGGAGACTCGACAGATGCCGGCTGACACCTGACTGATGTCTTCCACCATTATGTGGAGTAAACAGCACCGACGCATTGTATTGATACAGGTATCAGCCACGACAGAAAGAAAACACAAACACGGCACACTCGACAGGATACAGGAAAGTAACTATGTAGCAGTAGGGTACTTCATACTAAAAAGCAAAATACGAAACTTGATAACGGTAGAGTAAGTTATAAGAATACCGAAATTCAACTTTATTTGTTGGATAAGAGTTAAAAACATATAGCGAAAAAGCGCAAAAATAAAAATACCGCTTTTAGTCATGTGATGCGAGAAACCAATCATAGTGCATGACATCACGTCTCAGTGAACACCGGTTACCAATGCACAAAATAGATAATATTTGAAATATATGCTGGATTTTCAAAAAAAAAAAGCTCTAAGTTGCACAAAATTGATGTGACGATGCTAATGATGTTTTTCGTATTTAACAGTAATTTATGTTCAGCAGAATTCCGGAACATCAAAACTTTCCTTGCGGTACACGTACTAAAAATGTCTAGTTTCTTTGCTCAATACTGCAGTTATTGTAATACAAGTATAACTAAGAAAATTTTTATAAGAATAAACCTTTCTTGGTCTTGCATTTGAATGTCAAGCTTTAGGGGATATATTTAAGAAAATTATATATCCAAGGAAGAGTGGTTATTATAAGCTAAAATTTCTTTTATAGGGCCACTGTCAGCAGAGGCAGCGGTTAAGTTGAAAATATTGCTTAATTGCTGTGCACTTAAGTAGACAATTAGCTAACAGCAGGCATTCGTCGCGACAACGTATCAATCACATGAATTGTTAAATGGTAAACAGCGCATTCTTTAACAGTAGTGACGTTACGAAAATTGCTGACTTATTCTGGAAAGAATTACTAATTTTCTAGATGAATTATGTACTAGTACGCATTTAAATCATGAAACAAATCATACAGATGATATCTGACTAATTTGAATACGTTGTGTTTATGGGGCACTTAACTTCCAGAGTGATAATTCATTTAGCGATAGACATTTAACTTTACCACAGGAAAAAATATAAAGGTACACACCTACTGAACATGATAACCAGAATGGTGTAAGTGGTGTAAGTGATAAAATTCATTGAAGATTTGTAGACAAAAAAACTTGGTCCCGTCGATAAAGTTTTAGGTACTGTTTCCGGAAATTCCTAGTTTGCAACGTAAATAAACACTTATCTCTATTGCTTTAATTGATATGCTTATACACTACAAACCACTTGTTAACCGTAGGACTCATTTATCAATAAAATAAGCAAATTCTTCCTTTGTTTACAGCGGCACGTACTGAGACGTGTCTTCACAAGTGATAAATTGACAGCTACCAGCGTTTTAGCGCCAATATTACAATATTGTATAAAAATGCAAAATTTTGTATTTTACGAAGATTTTGCTAGAAAGCTTTATTTACATATATATGTATAAATTATAGTAGACGCATAACTACAATATTGAGTACTTTCTGAAAATTAGCCAAGTATCGTAGTACTTTTTAACATATTTTGCTTCCATATCTTCTTCGCAGTGTGTTTGTGAACTGTCAGATTAGAAAAGGCACTGCAGGAAAGTTAAGGTTACTGAAATTAATGAAATCTATTTTCCTGTTTCTATAACGAAACTACTTATGTATATGTCTGTACCTGTACTAAGATAAATCAATTAGTGGCCGGCCTCGGTAGCGTAGGGGCTAGACCGCTAGCTGCGCGTGCCGAAGGACGCCGGCTCGATTCAGGCCGCGGGCATGGGTGTTTCAGTGTTGTGTTATTATCGTTATGAAGAAATTATCCAGGCAAGCATGTAAAACCCGCGACATAAGCCGCCTCCTTCCAAATGTATCCCTCCAACATTAACCTCTTATAGCGAGATCCAGTTAACTTACATTTTTTAACGCCTCTTAACAGCGAGGTCTTTAGAGACGGGAAAGGATGGGGGCAAGGAATTGGAAGGAATTCGGCTATGGCATTTTCAAGGACGCATCCCGGCATTTGCCTGGATGCCTGAGAAACCATGGATGCCCGGACGGGGATTCGAACCGGCGTCCTCCCGAATGCGAGGCGAGAACGCTAACCGTTACACCACCATACTCGGTTTAACTTACATATTCCCCATTTATGGAAATATGAATAGTCATACATGTACACAAATGAATGCGAAAATTAAAGTAATATACATTAAAAATAAGATTTGTTGTTTTTAATGAAAAGATTAATTTTTGTTTCCAAATTGAAGTGTTACCTATGCCAGGGAAGCGAATTCTTGATACTACAGTTATGTTTATCAAAATAATTAAAATTATTATCACTCATAATTGATTATAAAGTCAAATGACGTATTTGTTGATTGGCTAGGAATAATTATAGTATTTTTATTTGAGACTAACATAAAATTTTTTTTTTTTGTAAAAATTACAGTACCAATAACTTACTGACAGGTTCAGATTAGAGCATGATTGTAATTTCAGGGCGTTGACCCAGATGGAATAGCTATGCAAAAGCCTCTCAGCACGGAGGGATATTTTCCCGCTGTATTGTGATGTCGCATGGACTGATTAGGTCTCAGCTGGAACCTCACCATAGTAGACCAGCTGGTCAGCGCGCGATGTCTGCGTAGAGTTGAAGCTCACTTGCGTTTCCGCGTGGCGACAGTGCCCACCCATCGGTCTGTCATTACAAAACAAAACCTCCGTCGCTCCTCTTCTTCCGAAGGCGTAACATTAATACCGCCTACGGCATCTGTGCGCGCGCTGACGTCGTCTCCTCATAGGTTATTCCAATGGAAAATATATACAACAGTTTAACAATATTTCTAAACACACACAACGTTCGCCTCACAAGTCACTTCCTTTGGACACTGTGCAAGGCACTTCGTGTGTGGCTGGCCCACTCTAACAGAGAAGGCTACGGCCAGCCGACGCTTCCTTCAACAACATTCTACAGCAGCGGTTCCAAACCTTTATTGGCACACGACGCACTTTTAAGGTGGAAAGAAAAAAAAAAAAAAAAAAAAAAAAAAAAAAAAAAAAAAAAAAATCGCGACGCACTTGATATGAGTGTCTATCTAATATCAGAAAGAGAACTCTTGTATGACCTCGGTACGCTATAGACTATTCTATCCTACGAAAAGGCAAATTTTCGTACAAAGGATATACTATCAACAAAAACAAGAATTGATATCCCATAAAACAACAAACACATTATAGACCAGGAGGCGACTGCACAGACCGTCACCTCATCAATTTGAGTGCTGATATTCCACGATTAGAAGAAACTAACTCGATGAGCATATTAAAATGCAACTGGTTTGCCAAGTCGCTATTTGGTGTAGCAGTAGAGCGGGGCGGGAGAGGGGGTGTTCAAGGGTTGCCATAACGATTGCGCGATTGCTGCCTCTGATTTATCTGACAACGAGGTATTGCATAATATCGGCTGATTGTTTAAGAAAACTTTTTTTTCTCTCACAGTGTTTTAATTAAAGCTAATAGCTTTCATGATTATTGCACTTGTAAAATATCGTGTAATATATTTTTTTAATAGATGAAATAAAAGATTTTTTTTTGAGGTAAAAACCTCTATTGTCCTGCGAACCACCAAAACTCACGCCGCGACCCTCCAGTGGGTCGCGACCCATTGGTTGGGAACCGCTGTTCTACAGTATTTTCGTAACGTGTTTCTACTGCAAGCAATCTCCGAGTCATTTTTGAGGGGCAGTTAATTCCTTGTCCTAATGGCCAGTTTGACATGGTATTTAACCCACCGGACGGCAGTTTCAGCACTCAAATTGTGGTGGAGGCATTCAGATAATTATTGAATATTAAATGATTATGAGTTTTGATAATTTGAATAGCAAGAAATTTAATTGCTGTAGGATTACAGATAACCAAAAATTAAGTTTTATTCGGTGTTCTGGCATTTACATTGTTGGATAAATTTAATGTTACTTCTAACACAAGTTAATGCAACATTACAAGCAAGGCGCAATACCCAGACCTTACAATTTTCCAAATTAGAGCAAACAATAATTGAACTATAAGTATTTCAGTTGTCAAAGTGATAAATGGAACAACGTGGCGACTCAGGGCAACAGTTAGATGTTATGCAGAAACACATATAAATATTCCAAGGGCGCCATTAAAACAAAATGAACATTATTTGTTTTTAAAAAAAAAAAAAAAAAAAAAAAAAAAAAAAAAAAAAAACAAGCTTTCAGAATTTAATGTTCGGTGAAAATGACAGCTAGCTCAGGGGATCCTGCACAATTAGAGCTGAAATTCTAGTCTCATGTTGCGTTTACGGGTCACTAAAGCCTTGTTAAACCTGGCGTAAGAGCACATTACCACATGCAGACTGCTCCGCCATGATCTCAACACAGCGTGTCACTTTGAGATATCGATCACAAAGCTGCGCCCAGTGCTGCGTGGCTTGTCTCCTCCGAATGTATTCTATGAGTGCATCAGGCCACTCGCGGCCAAGAAGTGTCTCGATGTAGCTTCCTTTAGCCACCGAGAAGACGATGGCCCCATCTCTCGCAGTCCAGCGACCATGTCACATGAAAGAAAAAAAAGAGGAAGCTAAGGATTAACTTTTGTAACTCCAAACGCTATACAGCATTGGTGGGACAGCGTACGCCAAGATCACGTGATGTCCAGACACTCGCTATTGGCTTTCCGCTACGCTCCCACTTGAGACAGCGCGGGTTGGCTAGACCACCCTACCGTCCTTGCCCCGAGTGCAACGCCCTGACCTTGGGCTAACGGCACTCGCGTATCACATCCGGTACCCCTTTTGTGCTCCTCCTTGCCGCCAGCCAACGGTTTTCCTGGCTACCCAGACGTTCAGATTTTGTACTGACCATCAGCACACTTCATTATTTCACATTTTATTTGCTTCTTTAAATAAACAAACGTGCATTATCAAAAGTTATTTACAAATCTTTGGCCGCCGGGGTTTAGTACGAATAAATTAATTTAGGAACTGAATAACAAAATAATTTGCACTGAATAAATAATCTGAATATAGTAAGTCGAGGACTGTATATTCATGGAGTGTGGCATGAACATCGAACTACAACATGCGCAAATCCACCTTGGTTCAGCGTCGCGCTAGTTATATATGTTACCGCCAAAGTGCAGAAATCAGTTAGTTTGCAGAATATTTATCAATTAAAAATCTGTAATACAAAAAATCAAACAGTTTAAAATATTGTTACAACTAAGGAAATAATTTGCAAAATATATAATAAAATTATGCATGCTTATTAGTGCAATCTAAATACTGGTGACACTTTGCATTAAATAGCAATAGGTTTTAGCGATGAGCACACATATTTGTGGTAGTTATATTTGCAGTCACAATTTCTGAAATCCTGCCCAGTACCAAGGGATTGTTTTATTGCTTGCTTACACAGTAGGAGTTAAATTTATCCGCTTTAAAAAAATCACGACACAATTCACAACCTAACAAATGTGCACATTACCTAGGTAAAATGCTGAAAAATCTTGATTCCGCAAGTTATCGAATAAAATCAGTTAAGTTATAGATTAGCTAGTTACTGTGCACATTAACTGTTTTCGACCCTAAACATATATATATACTTCGACATTCACTGCATTTTACATTAGTGTTTCGTATGAAACAACGAAGGCCTCATTGAATCGGTTTATGAAATTCGGATTACCAGTTCCATACAATAAATTAAAACAATCTGTTTTGTAAAAACAGTAGTATGTTACATTCTCGTAACGACTTATGTCTTGATAACTTTAATTTAAGAATGTATTGTTACTACGTCCTTAGATTTACTACTTTTTTCTTTTATGAGTAAGATAAGTTTTGTTAAAGTCAAACGATGTTGAATTCATTGAAAGTCACCTATCGTTACAACTAATTCTCAACCGAATGCTCCACTTTACTACATCGCGTGAAATTAAAGATGGATCGGATAGAGATTGATAGCGTAGGTATTGTGAAGCAATTAAAGCTCCTGAAGTGGGGTAAAGCGCGCGGTCCCGATGGCATACCGGTAAGAGTATTTTCTGAATACGCAGAGGAAATTGAACCATTTCTGTCAGATATATTCCGGAAATCTTTAGAAGAGAAAAAAGTACCTTCTAGCTGAAAAATAGCCCAGGTAATTCCCGTTTTCAAGAAAGGAGATCGGAGTGATCCTAGGAACTATCGACCCATATTTCTAACATCTGTCTGCAATAGAATTCTGGAGCATGTTATATGCTCTAACATTATGAAGTTTCCAGATGAGAACCAGTTACTTACACAGTATCAACACGGATTTCGGTAGAAGAGATCGTGTGAAACACAATTGGCCTTATTTTCACATGACGTATTAAAAGTTATCGATGCAGGTTCACAAGTTGATGCAATTTTCTTGGCTTTTCAGAAAGATTTTGTTTCTGTACCACACAACCGACTTTTAGCGAAGATTCGAGCTTACGGTATTTCGTCTCAGATTTGCGAGTGGATACGTGATTTTCTAACTGATCTATCACAGTATGTCGTTGTCTTCTAAGATAAATGTTACTTCGGGCGTTCCTCAAGGAAGTTTAATAGGACCACTTCTTTTCTTAATATTTATAAACGATCTAGGTGACAACGTCTAATGCTGGTTGCGATTGTTTGCCGACGATGCAGTTATATATAGGGAAATAAGGTGCCCCGACGATTGCTTAGAAATTCAGCGCGATTTGGATGCTATTTTTGGGCTGCTGCCGAAAATGGCAGCTTACACTCAATTGCAAAAAGTGCAAGGCAATGCGGATTAGTAACAAAAGGAATCAGTTTGTTCACGAGTACAAAATATGCAATTCAGCTGTTGACACGGTTGATTCCCTGAAGTATCTGGGGGTGATAGTACAAAGCAACATGAAATGGGACATGCACATAGCTTCCGTCGTAGGCAAGGCGAATTCTAAATTGCGATTCATAGGTTGTATTTTGAGAAAATGTAATACTCATACAAAGGAGATAGCGTATAAAACACTAGTGCATCCGCATCTGGATTACTGTTGTGGAGTTTTGGATCCGTATCGCAAGGTTCTGATTCACTCAGTGGAGAGGGTGATGAGGAGAGCCGCTCGATTCGTGACTGGTTGCTACAGCCCTTATGAAAACGTCACAGAATTGATACATAGATTGGGCTGGGGTAGTTTGGAAGACACACGACGTAGTTTGCGTTTGAATTTATTGGAGAATATGCGAAAATCTTTAAATTACGAGTGCAATGAAATGTTTCTTCCGTCAACCTATTTAGGTCGCAATGACCGGAAGGATAAGATTCTAGAAATAAGATGCCGTACTGATGCTTTTATGTATTCCTTCTTTCCTCGTGCTATTCGGAATTGGAATGCACGGGTTTAGGATTTGGTGCTTAGCACCCTCTGCCACCCACAATGTTTATGATTTGCAGAGTATGGATGTAGATGTAGAAAACTGCAGCAAATTCATGGTTTTGTAAAGTAGCATTATGTTTCGGTTAGACAATGTAAGGGTTTCGGGTATGTTCAGCGTTCACTGTTTTCATGTAATACGAGATCACTTTTATTTTTTGAACATAAAGGATTGTTTTTAATATATTACGAAACTATTCATATAAATATAAAGCATTTACATATTATCACAGTTTGGATTTGCATACAGAAAGTTTTGTTAACATAGGGGTAATAAGGTAGGATTCTTATTGGTCCTTACATTTATATTTCCGTTTTGAGGTCTCGTTGTTGCTCACTTGTGCCCTCAACCAGCATACTGTTTCCAATATTTCACTTAATTACACATTTTAGATGTAGATGAGAACTAATGACTTCTCAGGTAGTAAATTTGTATGCACAGTTTTCGTGTGCGCATTGGCGTTGCACAGCGGTTTTTTCCCGGCGGTGCTCTGTGGGTAGTGTTGTGGGCGGAGAGTTTGAATTTTGTAATTCAATTTTTCTGTGTGTTTTGTTTTGTTTTAGGATGGAGATGCAGAATGGTGTTAAATTACTGTTGTGTTGGAGTTTTGTGTATTTAATACTGTTTGGTGTGGGTTTTGGAGTTTATTAATTTGAACAGGGTTTGGTTAGTCAAGTTTACATGCTCATTAAGTACGTGTTTTCCTGAGACTATTGCCTTTTAAATTTAATAATTTTCTTGAAGGGATAGAATATTGTGTTGTGTGTTGTTAGGATTCTTATTTCTATATTTATGTTTGTGGGGAAATGGTCATTGTCTAAGAGATGTTCGGCAAAAGTTATTGTGTTTTAATGGTCGCTAAAGTTCCTCAAACCTTATCTAGAATTTTCTTCTTGTTTGATCAATGTAAACTGCATGAAAATTCTGAAATTTCAGTTGGTATATGCCAGAGTAATGGAATTTGTTTATATGTGGATGAGTTCTGATTTGTTTTTGTATTGAGTTGTCTGTTTTGAGTGCAATGTTTATCCATAGTTTTTTTTAAATATATTTGTTACTTTGCGAGTATGTTCGTTTGACTATTTCATACCATTTCTTTCTGTTGTATTCCATGTTGTCGGATGTTTGTATGATTTGGGGTGTTACTATTGTTGAAGTGTTTATTCTATGGTTATTGGATTGGTTTAGTGTGGTGATGTTGTTTTGTTTTTGCTTTTTTTTAAACTGATTTATTATCTTCTTATTTAATGAATCAGCCATGTGTGTTTCGAATCCTCGTCCGACCATCCAGAGTTCGGTTATCCGTGGTTTCCAGAAATCACTCCAGGCGTTGCCGGGATGGTTCCTTCGAAAGACCATGGCCGAATTCTTTCAGGTTCCTGACTCCATTTCTTCTCCCACCCTTTAATGACCTCGACGTCGGTATGGTTTAAAACCCGAAGTATAAAGTAAGATTAGAAGATTTCAAAGACAGGAGCACTCACTTCATTCCCTTGTCATCAGATTGTTGACTTACCTTTTAATAAAAAGTGCTCTTGTTCGAAGACATTCAGGAAAAATTTTGTCATCATTTAACGACGTCAAAACTTGTTTTCATACTGCGATTAGAAAGATTACTCAAGTATGAAATTAATTTCCGACTGACACTGTGAAGTTAGAAGTTCTTGGCTTCACGCCTCGTCGACGTCGAGGTCATTAGAGGAGAGAATGAAGTGGGGCAAGGAACCAGAAGGAATTCTGACATGGCCCGTTAATTGAACCATCTCGGCATTCGCTCAGTGTGAAGTAATAGCTTTCGACAGATACCTTTTTCAGGTTTGCTTGAAATGGTAGCTAAAACTTTTTTAAGGTAATTAAAACGTACGTACAATATTTCATATTACACTGTATGATACTCCACTACTGTTTAAATTCATTTATTCATGCGTCACCCGACCTGAAAATAAACCAGGCGTAATAAAGAGAAGGCGAAATGAATTTGATTATTTATTTGAAATGATTTGCTTCAAACAGGTGCAATATTGTAGCTGTCATTGAACTAATAACAATTCTGAAAATAATGTACGCCAGTGATTGCCCGCGTTTGCAGAACTGTAAATTAATAAAGTCATACTGATGTTTTAATCAATAGCATTCAGTTGCTACCACATTATGAATTCAGTGATGATATCTATTAAATAACTTAAATATCCTTATCACGCATAAATGTTTGAAACACGAAAAGCCACAGAGAATTTTCGGCGTTCTCTTTATTCAGATATATCTAATTAAACAGACGTTTATGACATTTATGTTTGACGTTTTGTAAAGTAGTTTAATTTGTTCTCTTTGCTCAATAAATAATTAAATTTGTATTTATAATGTGTATTTAATAATATTTTGATTATAATTAACATAAACAATTGTAATAAGATGTGAATAGTGTTCCACACAAGATGTACAAAATAGTTTTAAAAAAGCATTTAAATACAAAATGCAAACACTTTCTTGTTTTTCTATTTCAAATACAAAATATAAAATGGTTTGTAATGTTAGTATTGTAATAGGTTGGTCTATGTGAGGGGGGGAATTTTATAAAATTATTATTTTTTTAATATAAAATTTAATAAATCTATTATTAATTATTGATTGGCAAGGATCATACGCCGGGTCGTAAAGACACCTGACACAGATATTTTATTAAGTTCAATAGGCTGCTACACCGCTAGGCACATTTACATTTAATATTAATATAAATTAATGCAATGTCAAGCAAGCCTAGACGTTACAATTGGCCGATTTACTCAAGCAAACAATTATATGAACTTTACTTTACTTGCAAATATTCTGACGAAGTTACAGTTAGTGAGCGGGAACAAATGTTCACAATACGCTACTACAAGAAAACAATCATCAATCAAAAAGAATACATGAAATGAACATGCATCTCGGGCACCATCAAATAACAAGTAGAAAAAACAAGGAACTCGCGATATGCAAAGGTTCCTACAATGTTCAACAAAATGCCGGCTAGCTCAGGGTCAAAATTAGCTCAAAGAACACAAGTCTCTTTCTCAAGTCGCTTACGGGTCATTCGCAGTCTCATAAGAACTCAACGATGCAAGACCTGGCGTTTACACTTTACCTAGTGTAGGCAGCAACACTGAAGTTAGTCACGCTATCAGCCCAGCGTGATAGAAAAATCACCAGCCAGTGATCATAGGCAGGTCACTGTACTGACCAAGCACAACAGTTCTGGCCTGGCAATAAGTCAGCTCGACCGCACTGGATCGCGGTCTGGCCAGAAGTCAGAATCGACCGCACTGGATCGCGGTCTGACCAGAAGTCTCGACTGCTCTCGCCCGTGGTCCGGGCAGAAGTCACAATCGACTGCTCTGCCCCGTGGTCTGGGCAGAGCAGTCGAGACTTCTGGTCAGACCGCGATCCAGTGCGGTCGATTCTGACTTCTGGCCAGACCGCGATCCAGTGCGGTCGAGCTGACTTATTGCCAGGCCAGAACTGTTGTGCTTGGTCAGTACAGTGACCTGCCTATGATCACTGGCTGGTGATTTTTCTATCACGCTGGGCTGATAGCGTGACGAACTTCAGTGTTGCTGCCTACACTAGGTAAAGTGTAAACGCCAGGTCTTGCATCGTTGAGTTCTTATGAGACTGCGAATGACCCGTAAGCGACTTGAGAAAGAGACTTGTGTTCTTTGAGCTAATTTTGACCCTGAGCTAGCCGGCATTTTGTTGAACATTGTAGGAACCTTTGCATATCGCGAGTTCCTTGTTTTTTCTACTTGTTATTTGATGGTGCCCGAGATGCATGTTCATTTCATGTATTCTTTTTGATTGATGATTGTTTTCTTGTAGTAGCGTATTGTGAACATTTGTTCCCGCTCACTAACTGTAACTTCGTCAGAATATTTGCAAGTAAAGTAAAGTTCATATAATTGTTTGCTTGAGTAAATCGGCCAATTGTAACGTCTAGGCTTGCTTGACATTGCATTAATTTATATTAATATTAAATGTAAATGTGCCTAGCGGTGTAGCAACCTATTGAACTTAATAAAATATCTGTGTCAGGTGTCTTTACGACCCGGCGTATGATCCTTGCCAATCAATAATTAATAATAGATTTATTAAATTTTATATTAAAAAAAATAATAATTTTATAAAATTCCCCCCCTCACATAGACCAACCTATTACAATGGCGCCCCACGTTGGGCGCCATTGTGGTAGGTGCGAGGAGTGAGGGGGGGGGTTTTATAAATTATAATTTTATTAATTAAAAATTGGTTAGCAAGAATCATTCGCCAGGTCACAAAGACAACTGACATAAATAATTTATTGACTTCATTTGGCTACTACACCGCTAGGCAATATTTAACGTTACCATTAATACAATAATCGCTAACATATCAATGCAAGCCTAGACGTTACAACTGGCCGATCTTATTCAAGCAAACATTATATGAATTTTACTTTAATTGAAAATCTTCTGACGAAGTTAAAGTTAGTAAGCGGGAACAAGGTTCACAATATGCTACAACAAAAACAGTCATCAATCAAAATGAATACATGAAATGAACATGCGTCTCGGGCGCCGTTAAAATACAAAGAAATGATATGTAACTCGCGATATGCAAGGCTCTCATAAAGTTCATCAAATGTCGGCTAGCTCAGGGTCAAATCAGCATAAAGAACATAAGTCTCTCTCTCTCAAAGGCGCTTACGGGTCATTCGCAGTCTCAATAAGAACTCAACGAAGCAAGACCTGGCGTTTAACACTTTACCATAGCAGCAGCACTGATGTCCGTTGAACTCTCAGTTCCAGCGCAATATACGATCACCAGACTGTGATCGTAGGCAAGTCGCTGTATAGCCCAGATCAACTGTTCTGGACCAGCGATCAGTACACTCGACTGTCGCAGACCGTGGCCCGGCGAGAAGTCAAGTCGACTATCCCAGACCGTGGTCTGGCAAGAAGTTCTATCGACTGCCCTGGACCGTGGTCCAGCAAGAAGTAAATCCTTCCTCTTCGGAAGGCGATGGCGTCCCTCTCCCGCGTAGGAACATGGCGGGCAGAAAGAAATACACCCTGAATCAACTTGTGAAGACCCCTACCGATGATTTCATAGGCAGGTTGGAAATCACGTGGTATCGTGGCACACTCAGATTCGCGGCATTTTCGCTAGCGTCCCCTCCGCGTCCATGCTTGTTGGGGGCGGGGGAAAGGTTGACCTTCACCGGTTTGCTGTGCGAACCGTTGGGGTTACTGACTGGCCTTGGGGTGGCGACAGCGAGGCGGTCCATTGTGTCCGTTCACTGGGAATTTACCGTTTCACTCCGTCCCCAGCCTCAGATATGCGATCTTTCGCTTAAACAAATCTTACGCTCACAACATTTTCCTGAGCTCTCTCAAATGAAATACCCTTGCATATTCATTTAATTATATACAATTTTGGGCTGCCCGAGATCAATTTTAATTAATTTTAATCTGAATAAATTAAAATTAAACACAACTTAATAAAATATAAATTGTAGCGTGGCGTGATAACGTCACGTTACAGTATTTACATAAAAAATGCAAAATAGGTATTTCAAAAATACCTGTATTAAAATAAAATACTTAATGTTCACTTATTATGTATGTTATTTATTTTACTAAATTAATGGGTTTTAACACTACTATTTGTTCATACAAATCCTTCTTGATTAGTCTATGAGACATCTTTATTATAAATTTATACTGGAGCAGAACTAGAAAAAGAAGTATGACTTTTTTGGAACACTTTTCTTACTGTTGGATTTTTATGTAACCAATGAACTAGTATCAATATCCGTTAAATATTGCAGTATTTCTAGGTCTGTGGCAGAATTTGCATTGACACTGGCTACATAAGAATCTGAGCCCCCTACAAATACATAATAAGATAGTCTTTTACCTTTTTTCCCAGTTGGATTATACTATGTATTTCGAACATCATCTTGTTTCATAGTTAGTACCTGAGCAACAAATTACCCTTTCACGTATTCTATGTTTACCTTTGGCAACCATTTGAGTTTTAAAAACAAATTACATACACATGCTCATATGCTATCCTTTGCCTTGGTTTCTTCTAATTGGTAGAGTCTCACAAAATTTCTTCTAAGGCTTCTTTTAATTATATATATCAACACACCACAGTGTGTTGGATTATCCATTTTCAAACTGCTTAGCATCCATTGCATTGTCATTAATCTAGCGGTAAACATCCATAGAAGGTATCTTTGTCCCCCAGGGCCGGATTAAAACAGTGCGGGGTCCCTATCAAATGTGAAGATGGGGCCCTTGGTATTCGCCATCATGGGCAGTAGTAAAGCTAAAAAAAGAGGAAAAAAAATGGTCGCCCATTTGACCTGTCGGGGAAGTTCCCGAGACTCCTAGTCGTGGCGGGGCCCCCCTAGACCCTTATAAGGCGTGGAGCCCCCCTAGGAGGTGCGGGGCTCCCCAGAAGGCGCGGGGCCTGTAGCATATTCTAATTCCTGCTACGTGGCTAACACGGTACTGTTGTACCCTCTAAACTTCAGATGTCTTCAACAATAAGTTTTTTAATGTACTCATTAAGAAAATAAATTTCAATTTCATTAAAAGCTGCCAAATCTAGTTTTCTGAATGTTTTAGTCAGAGTCGCTTTCACAACGCAAAGATCTTGAATATTATAATACTAATCACATCCATTTAATGTAATTACAATGGAGAGCACATGTTGGACATCGTGTTGGACATAGAGAAGTAGGGGATTTGCCAATAGACTCTTAAGTTCACGTGCATTTGGACACCTTGAACTCAGATTTCAAAGTGCTAGACATTTTACAAATGCCATATCATGAAGTTTTTGTCTGTAGCTCATGAAGAAATTAAATGCAATGTATGGGTAGTATATCTTTCATTATTTAGATGGTTTGGGGAATTCAGTAGTAACACCTCATCAACAATTTCAATATTTTCAATGTTAGCTGAATCTCAATTACAAACTGCGTATGTTCTCAAAGTAGATTTCCCATACTTTTTAAAGACTTTGAAAATATCTGATTTACAGTCAGTAAACGTCTTCAAAATTTTTGATAATTTCAAATCAAACTCACAATGTAATGTATGTCAACAATCAGTTCAGTAACTTTATCAAATGTATGAGACCCTCTAAATCTCTAGCAAGAAAGTGTTGCACTTTTACTTTCAGATATATTATGATCAATCCAATAAAGCGTCATACCCAGATACCTTGGATGAAGAAGACCGAATATCTGCTGTGGTGCACACACAATCAATCGCTTTTAAAACCAGTTTTTGTTTCCTTGTATGCCATAAATTCTTCAGCAATTTTATTGTTGTGAGTGTGATGGCACATCATTTTTGGTGAGTTTGATATTTACTGAATAACATCTGCGATCAGAGCCCCAAATGAATCATTTTTTATAGTTCATATTGGTGACAGAGTGTCAACTGCAAAATTCACAACTAATCAAAATTAATTGAATCCCGTGAACTACACAATTCCTCTTTTTTTTATATTTTGAGGTTTGACTTTCCAATACTCCTTATGTATTTTTTTTTTGTTTTAGAAAATAAATACAAATGTACGTATTATGTATTTATTTTTCCAGAAAATAAATACATATTAAGCTACGGTCACACTTGGATACTTGTGCCGAAACTTGAATTGGGATTTTTTTGTGAAGTCGCGGCACTTCTTGTCTTACTACAGCACAACTACATTAAAAACAAACAAAAATATTTCTAAGTAGGTTCTTGAGGCACTTGCAAGGCCCGTGTTAGGGGAGGTGTGTGCGTGTGGAGTGGCGGGGGGGGGGGGGGGGGGGGGGGGGGGGGTTAGGGGGGAAAATGTACGCCGCGGTTCCAACTTGTTATGTCATTGCTACCAGTATCCGAGAATCTTAGCGCTGGTCGTGGGCACTTGTGAGTTGTGTCTCATATCACAATAACTTTTGGCACTGGTACTACAAAACAATAACAGCAAATAAATTCAATTCTTATTAAATGGTTCAATAAGTTTGTAGTATCACTAACATTTCCTTTAATAATTTAGGATATATCTTGCTTCAATATAATTGGAATGTTTTTCTGTCACTTCAGACAAAGAAAATTTTATTCTTTTTTCCGCATTGAAAATGTCTAATAAACATTTTACAAATTGTAATCTGACGAATCCGCATGAATTAACCTAACTTTGTACAATACAGGCGAATAAAGCGGCAATTTAATTTTAAGTTGGGAATAAGTGAGATGTCTTTTGTATGACGTGCAGTAGTAAATAAAAACTTATTTTTGATGTTGTACTTACATTGTAATACCTTAAATCCATCAAGTCAAACAAAACTGGCATAAAAATAAAAAACAAAATAATCACAACTTGCAAGTCGATGGCGGCATCTTTTGACATATCAGTATTGTCAAATTCATTGTTATTTGTGCAACAGTCCAAGTTGCCATTTGAGCTTTGTTTGGTAATGTTGCCAATAGTTTGAATGAGTTAGTAAATTAATGTTCATGTTATAATATTAAATTAGTTCACAACCCGAAGGTTGTCTGGATCCTCGTAAAGGAGGCTTACTAAGCCATTGTGCCAGAGGTAGGACAGCCAGTTGCGACCTACAGTTTAAAATGAAATCCAAACCAAGGAATGACACAACTCTTCAATATTCCAGGCCTCACTTGGATTTGTAACTGGGGCCGGACAGGCGGACCATGAGCTTTTGAAAACAAAAACCTTACCCACTGAGCTATCACACCACTCGTATTCATGATATATGCAATACCATCAAGAGAAATGAAAAACCCAGAAAAGCATTTTATATTATTCAAATGGAAAATATGCCTGAAAAAGTATTTCAAATAAAATACAAAATGCTTTTTGTATCGAAGTATTTTAAATACAAAATGAAAATAGGTAGTTTGCATTTCAAATACAAGTGTTTCAAATAATTTACATCTCTAGTGCCACAGATTGTAGCATGTGTAACCGTGGTAGCATAGAGTTTTTGTATTAAGTAATAACCTTTGATCCTAACCAGCACAGCTGTCGGGCGGGGATTGTTGATTTGGTTGCCTGTTTTTATATAACGCAGGGTGAGGCGGTCTGGCTCCACGGCTTCTGCCTGAAGGAGGCGGCTGTACGCTACGAGAGAATGTATCGAAATGTAATAGTAGTGTAAATGAATAAAAGTAATTAAAAAATTCAAAAATATCTCAAGCGGGACATTTTTTATATAATATTTCTAATTTCTGACCTGACGATTTGCAAGTGTACAAAAGAAGAGAATGTGGGCCAACCTTTAGATTACACGCCGAAAGCAGCTCGCACCTTATAAATTACTTCTTCAGAATTATTGTTCTTACATTTCCACATAAAAATCAACATTATTAGAAATATGCACATATTCTGTGAATCAACCATTTTTAAATGGTTTAATCAGTTGCAGTGTTGACTAAATTAGAAACCATTCAGTGTGGATGAGTTACCTGTAAATTTTATTTGCTTGATTATTTTTTCATTTAATATATCCGTGGTTTGCATTGTACGGCCTTTTCGTGAACATGTGGAGTGCGTTCCATACTACTTAACTTAAATGGTGTAGCGAAAGATAGCTTGGAAGTCAAATTGCAAGAGTACTTCTTCCTTATTGGATTGCGAACAATATCCATTTTCGAGTCTCTTAGGGTACCATGACTGTTTTTTTAGGGCTTTAAAACTCGTCAAGTTCATTAAACCTAGGGCAAGGAACAGGAAGAAACTGAACTATGCTCTTTTGAAAGAACTTTCGCGCCATTAGCCAAGAGTGAATTGGGGTAACCACAGGAAACCGAAAGCTTGATGATTGGATCGGATATGGAACCCGTGTCCTACAGAACACCAGACCAAGCTTCATCTGCTCACGAACAAGGCTCAGAGTGTGGAAAATACTCATTGGGTACAATTCGTATTATGTAGTGCAGGGCCCAATTCACACAGAAAGGACGTGGCGCGGACGTCTGGCGGAGACGAGGCACAGTGGGGCGAAATCACAAAAAGCTGGCCAAAACACGAAAAAAAAGTTTTTATTTAGGAAATTTTAAGTATACAGTTCGGTAGATTGACTCCCAAAGTGTCTAACTTCATGGTTAGAATATGTCCGACGCAGACGTTGTACAGTCTTTGACTTTATTTCTGGCCGCCGCTGAAAAATTCTATCACTCTTATTTTGCACAATCTGGCATCAATGTCATCCCAGGCAACAGTAACGCAATACTAGCTCCGCCTCCTCGCAATTTGATTGGTGGATATTTTATTCAGAGCCATCTATACTGCAGATTCTTCATTTCCTTAAGTCAATGCAGGAAACAATTGGCTATCAGGTAGGAATTAAGCTCCTCCCACTGACGATTCTTATTGGCAGAACAGTTCATCAACCTTCCATTACATTTCTATAATATTTTACCAAAATTCAGATCTTAAAACTTATCCCAAAAGTTGTAATTAAAGGGATTGCATTAAAGTGAGGCAGGAAACATGCTCAATGCTGTATATTACTACAGTTGATTAGCATAAAATTATAATGATAAGATTGTTATACTCATTTTGATAATTCTTTCGGATAATATTTCACTCATATATCTGGTCAGTCCACAAACAAAGGGATAATCATGTTCCATGAGGTAGAATTTTTAGTACTACGAAACTACAAAAACAAGAAATTATTTCGGAAGTGTCTCTCTCCAAGATGGATTGAATGAAACAGTTTTCCTTCACTGAGTTGTATACACCTATACGAGGAAAGTAGCTCCGAGCGTGCAGTGGTCCTGTGGTTAGCGTTCTGGGTTGTTGAGCGAGCGGTTCCGAGTTCAAATCCAAGAAGTTCTTATTTTTTTTTTAATTTAGAAATTTATCTTTACTTATAGTTTCTTTTTAAGCGTACCGAGACTGCACATTGCTTATGAGTAAAAGGTATCCATGTTTCTTTCCTAACTGCGTCAGGAAATAAGATCGAAATGTCGGTTTAAATTTAAAAAAAATCCGAAATTGCTCAAAGGAATTGGAATTGCCCCTTCTGATGAACCATGGTGGTTTTTTTTATTTTTATTTTTTTACACGTAGCTTAAAAACTAATCTTTTCCGGGCCTTGCAATAATAATGACTTTACTAAAGAATAACAACGAAATGAAAAATCTGCTCTGAATAAAATATCCACCAATGAAATTGCGAGGAGGCAGAGCTAGTATTGCGTTACTGTTGCCTGGGATGACATTGATGCCAGATTGTGCAAAATAAGAGTGACAGAATTTTTCAGCGGCTGCCAGAAATAAATTCAAAGACTGTACATCATTTGAAACTTGACCGTTGAGCGAGTAACTATTGCGAGATACAGAGGAAGTAAATCAACCGTTACTTTGAACTGGTGTAAAAGTTTTCAGTTTTGAGCAATTTTCATCATTCAAAATGGACGGAAATCGTGATGGTGAGTACAATGTTTATATGTATTACAAATACATAAAAAACATGTTAAAGTTATTTATTTAATAAATAATTTTTAAACAAATTTCGAACATTTAATTTGTATGTTTCTTTTTCAAAATTGAAAACAGCGAGGCGCGGACACGGCGCGGACATGGTCTGTTCAGTTCAAACAGAAGGGACACGCGAGCGACGTGGCATCAGCGATGCTGATCAGGTCCTTCTCCATCAATATGATTTCCAACATTAGTATTCTGTTTGGTCCTTTACGACTGAAGAAGGGGAGAAAATATGAGATTTTTTACGTTATTATACATTGGTAAATATACCCCAAACGTTCTAAAAACTTTGACGGAATGTCCTTTTTTGATTTGAAGCAATTCTCAGTAGATATGAAGAAAAGTTTCCACCTCTAGATCACCAATTTTTTCATAAGAAAGGATGTTGATTACTTAACTAAAACATATAAATATTTAAATCCAATCAGAATGAAGTCATTAGATGTATAACTAGCCGTTCTCATATAAGTTTCTGTTTGAGATGTGGAATATGTCTCCGTTGGTTGAAAGAGTTGATGATAATGTGACACAGGTTGGAGATATTTCTCTGATTCCAGTATCAGCTGTAAGCTTTACCGTGTCCACGAGACGACCTTTGCGACAAGGACGAAAAGTACGAGTCATTCTGTTAAGGACTACTTAAGTTTAAAATTCCTATTATGAATTCACGATTTTGTTGTGCATTCGTAACTTTCATATTTGTCAAAATACTTTGCAAATATATATATGTATATATATTACTTATGGCTTCACGCCTCGTCGACGTCGATGTCATTAGAGACGGGATGTGACTGGGGACAAGGAACGGGAAGGAATTCTGCAATGTCCTTTTTAAAGCAAGCATCCCGGTATTAACCTGGAGTGATTCGTGAGAACCATGGATGCCAGGACGGAGATTCAAACCGGCGTCTTCCCGAATGCGAGGCCAGAACGTTAACCGCTCACCCACCACCCTCGGTTTTGAAAAAAATCTAGATCAATTTGAAGTATTGTAAGATCATTTATTTAACAATGTCTGTTTCCCTTAAAAAGATTTCAGAGCAATTTCGTTTAATATTATGGTTCTTGAAACCTCTTCCTAGTAACGCTGTAATCAACACTTATGGTTGGAGTGTATGTTGAGTGTATGATATAAGCAGAGTGTATGATTGAGCCGTGCGCGGCTCTCTGTCGCTAGGCGGCTGTTTAATATCGCTAACTTCTCCGCTAGGGCGCGCGGCGGCCAGGTTCCGGCCATCTGGTGGCGATTGTCATCTTTCGCCGGCCGATAGAAAGCGCTGTGAATGTGAGTGCCCTCTATCGGTCTGTAGAGAGGATTTAAGGGGCGACCCGGCTCAGGAATGCGGTCAGTCTCTGCGGTCAGTCTCGGCTAGGAAGTGAACAGCCTGAGGAGGAAGTGGCGGTGTCGGAAGCGGCAGTTGAAGAAGGCGACGTGCTCCATGCACGGGCAGCAGTTAGGCGGAGCAACGTGATACTTGGCCGTCGACGAGGGGTTATTGACGGTGCCTGGTCTGACAAGCAGTTCTGAGTGGCCGTAAACTGTGTCGTCGCCTCCCATGCCCAGACTATATGGCAGTTTGGGGTGTTCTCGTAAAGTGTGCGCTTTGGCACCTTCTGGAGCAACCTGTGCCTTCATGTTCCACGAGTGGATAGACTGTTAGAGAGTTCGTGGTATTCAGACAATTCAACTTCGTTGTATTTTCTGCTTCCTCGGTGCAATTGAAGATTTCCTGTTTGGTGTTCGTGCTTGCATGGGACAATCTATGTCACTAATGGCTGTTCTTTCACATGAGGGAAACAGTGTATGTATGTTTGTCTGTACCCTTGAGGGGTGCTGAAACATTAAAACAGACCAGTGTTGGTTGAGCTCAACTGATATAAGTGCCTTGAGAAGCTCGATCTTTGGAAATCCTTATAGCACCGGATATTCTACCATTATTAAATTGTTGTTTAGACATAAGTAAATTTAAGTGTGTAAATCCTTGCACTCTGGGGCCATCATGGATCATTAAGGCCAACTAGTGTTGTTGTTATTTAATATAAGTATATCTTGGGGGAATTTAAGTAACCGATTGGTAATTAAGCTTATTACATGATATAGTGTGGAAATCTTATGTTTGAAGTTGTTGATATTGTTGTGTAAGGTTGTATTGTATTTGGTATTTATTGTAATAAACAAGACTGAGACAATTGTAACCATGCGCCCACATGCTTGCCAACCTAACTACTACCTCAATGATATAAGCAGATGTATTACAACAGTATTTGCTGCCATGGGATAATGGCTTTCGTCTAACAAAAAAAAAAATATATATATATATATATATTTTCAGCCTCTTTGTCCGCTGGCTCCTATACTAACTTGTTCTTGGAAAAGCGAGATTTTAAGAAGTTCTCAAAAAATAATAAATGTAATGCCAAGTAACAATATTCCTGCCGAACATGATGGTAGATCGTTTTTATTTTATATTTTCACTACCGCCGTGCAATACTTTTCCACTGCTCCTTACGATTGCACACTGATAAAAAAAATCAAATCTTGCGATAGCAAATATAATTATTACTTTTTTATGGGAGTATGTAACTGAATGTTCAAGCATTATGTTTTTATTTTCTGAAGGGACTATAAACAACTCGGCGAATTGTGCATGAAAACTCAATTGTTATTAGAAAAACTAGAGTTGCATTGAAACATTTCAACGTTTCTATACACTGTGAAGTTTAGCCATCTATATTGGCGGTGATGTGATAATTAAAGTTTCGTTAAAATCATTTTCATCCTATAAAAATTATATATATATTTTTTTCTATAGCATCGTAGATGGTATCAGGTGCGGATGGTTTATTTGTTACCGTGGACACCGGCGAATGCAGACGAGACAGTGATTGTAGAACTTTTCCCGTAGTAGCTGTGCAATGACAGATCCTCGGTTCATTCGACTCGACCTCACTTCCTGGAGATATCACGAACATGCTTTTCTATTTCGTAGCAGATGAAGTATAATGTGATGAAACCTTTTCTCATAGTCAGTTATCCAACGATCGTAGAATTACGTAGCAGATGTTGGTTAGGGAATATAGTCTGTTATGATATAGTGACTTAGGATACAGAACATAAATACGTTTTGCTCCTTTCAAAGTTAATATAATAATTTAAGCAATGTGTGTATCGCATAATATCATATAAGTGCGAAATATTCATCTTTCCACGCTGAGAATGTTATGAATTGCAGTAACTGAAGAAACGCCAAGAATAAAATGCAAAAAAGTTAGGAAGCACCTGGATACGTATTTCGTTGACAGAGCCCGAATTTCATATCAAGACAAATATTGTGCGGATTAATAGCAGTAGTTTTTAAGAATATTCTCCGTTTTGAATAATTAATAGCAATATACTTAATGAGAAACTTTTGAACTTATCTTTCTCACTTAATTCCCTAGCGATCATCTGACAGTCCTTGTCCTGTACCCTGCGAATACAATAGTTTTAAAAATAATATAATTCAGGAAAATTCTCAATTACTTCAGAAAATCGTAAGTTCAACTCAAAATCGCCGCGCCTTTCGATAGACAAGAGGACGCGCCGCTTGGAGGTCGTCGCCTCGCTCCCCTTCGGTGTGGCCCTCGAGATTTCGAAGAGAAAGAACGCGGACCTCAAAGAGGCGCACCGCTGCCCCCGCCGCCTCTGTGTGAATTGCGCCATTTGTTAACATAGAAGCGACTTAAAAATGCGCCGCGTCCGCGCCACGTCTCGGCTCGACGTCCGCGCCACGTCTTTTCTGTGTGAATTGGGCCTAGGGATAACTCTACGGTTGCTACACGATCGTACTGCATCTCTTAAGGCCGGTGGTGTGTGTATTTATGTCTTGTTATTACTGACCATTTATGTTCATTGAATCATGAGTCCTGCATCCAATCTGGCTACATAAGACGGCATTCACCAGTACTTATCCAAATCAAGAAATGTGGAAGAGAAAAGTACTGCACATGAATAAAATACTTTCATTAGTTACACAAATAAATTAGCAACGAAAAGTGAATTCAATTGCTTAAATACTTTTGACTAATTAGACCATATAGCCAGCTTGAGGTGTGATTATGACACTTCAATAGTTTTAGTTTCTACAGTACATTGTTTTCACTACGTACAGACAACACAGGATGAACACTACACCAACACACACAACACTTAAACATCCATGCCATCGTAATCGAACCAGCTACCTTCGGTACATGGAGCTAGTATTCCGGACCCTACAACGACGAGGCCTGCTTCTAGAGTTTAATCATTAGTATTTTTGATACTCTTAACAACGCCTTTCGTCTGTCTCAACTTACAGCGAGTCAGTATCCTAAACAATACAGATCATAGTTACATCGCAAAATCGAAATTGGCTGAGGGACCTTTGGAAAAACACAGAACAAATTTACCGCAATACTAGACCAACATTTATCATTATAATATTCGTATAAGACTCATTACCTTATAATTTTTCGTGAAACCCTTAGATTGCATCTGTAGTATTGTTATTTTCTCAACGTGGTAAATTTGTTCCAATACGTTTAGCGAATAACCAACTTACAGTCGATTAGCAGACAGGGATGCTTTGATCATAATAATCAACTTGTTGATATATGTGTGGATATCGAATGAAAACACATCAGTAACAGAAAAGTAAACCAGGAATATCGGGAAACGAGTCTATGAATCTGAAGTGGGAAAAAGTAGATGAAAATCCTGCTGTTGAAGGCGATGAAGTAAAGTCCACAATTCTTCCAGCCCATACAAGGCGTCAATAAACGGAACAACAGATGGAACCCTCTCCTACTCTGAACAAGGAATACACCTGCCAAACTCCATAACTAGGCCAAAAATTCCAAACCAGCTCCATATTACTCTTTCGCGTATGTTGAAAGCATACATCAAAAGATGGTTAAATTGCACTAAATTAGTATTATAAGAATTCTACTTAATTGTTCCCAAAACTGAGGGTCGTGTGGTGAAAATATTACTCCTTCACGAAATAGTAGAAGTAACATACACTAAAACATGTGGATCAAAGCCTAACGTTCCAGTCTGGCATTCGGAAAGACGAACGTTGTATCTAATTTTGGATTACAATGGTTACCCAATGTCACTGCGGAGAACTGCGGGGGAATTTTGGTTTCTTCAAACATTATAGCCAATTTCCTGCTCATTGCTGGCACCCAGTTTTTATGGGATCTAATGGCCCAATTGTCGAAGAGCCGTAAAGATCTCATAATAATAATGAGATCTGCTTGCCATATGGCATCTAATCACGATTGAGATATATACCCAAATACTGTATAGTGTGTTTGTATTTTTCGTGTGTGTTATGTGTTTGTCGATGCCATCCTGCATTCATCTGTGGTGATTGACTGTTTTTCTTTTCCTATACGTTTCTTTATAAATATATGTGTGCATTACCGATAAAAGACATCTGTTTACAAAAAGTTCTTTTGACCTCTGCTGTAAATACGAGATTGCAAATGGTAGCTGCAGATTTTTAAAGCCGCAAATATCTTCAAGAATTTGAATCAATAGTAACGAATTACTTGAAGTCGTTTCTTCGTCCGTCCTGCCTCGTACTATGAGGAGACTTACACTTCAGTCATTTCGCATGCGACAGTAAATTTTTGTGGCTCTCTCCAGAATTCCGTACAAGATCTAAAGCCTGATTGATCACTGACAATGATTACAATGATGTAAATATATTTACCGAATCACCTAGTTTCGATAAAATATCTAAACTGATGATGAAAAGCTGTTAGTTGGTTTCTGATAATACCTATACGAAATGAAAGAAGTATGCGCCATCAGAATTTGTGTTACACAGGAAGTTATGTTACGATATATAACGCTATTGTGCTAGACGAACTAAACTCTTAGGATCTTAACTTGTCCGTTATGGAAAAATCTGCTGCCTTGTTCTCAGCGATACTGTTAACGACGCTGCTGGAACGTCGTAACGCAGCAACCTTCTGTAGACAGCTATATGTTCCCAAGCGATGACAAAACTGATTTCAGAAGACATCGGAGAAAGCAGATACCTGAATACATTTCAGAAAACGTTCAGAAAAAATTAAAGTTCCCAAGCGTAGAAAAGGTTGGAATCGATTAAATATTACAGTAGCCTGAATAATGACCTCAGGATCCTATCAGTAGTTGGTAACATGTAATATTTAAAGGCAAGATTCGCTACTTTACGGACCAGGGTATTTGTCAGCTGTAGTCAAATTTTATCGCAACGAAACTTCCCATCTAGCTGTTGTGGGAAGGTCTCTTCTATCTGTAAACGTCTTGTAATATATTAGTAATCTCACCTGAAACCGCTTAGGAAGGAGGGGAGGGAAGGGAGGTCTATCATATGCAGTAGCACAGGAAAGGACTTTTATAAACATTTTCTCAACGGTAAAGAACTTTTAAACTTTATTTTAAACCATCTTCCTAATAGATGCAATAGTCAAATAACGTGAATCTTTCAGGCGTGATGGGTTTTGTTGCATTCATTTACACTGAGAAAGCTTAAAACGACGATCAGTTGAAGGTTTAATTTGCATGCTCTAAAAAATTTAGTTAAAAAGATATTTTGACTTTTAGTGATGTTATGTCATGTACTCAGATGGGGAAAAGTACAGAATGTAAATTAATTCAAAGAGCTACCACAGACTTTGATATCACAGGTTGTTGTCAGCATTAGGAGCAGCATTCTGAATATTAATTTGAGTAATTAAGTACTGTAAATATATTTTTTGTAACAAAATCGACAGTGAAATAGGTAGAATAATAAAAATATGCATAGAAAATCAAGGAAACTTCAAGGAGAAAGAATATGGTAACAGTTTCATAAAAAGCTTATAATTTAGAAGGGAAAATTAAGATTAATTCTCAGAGTATTGTCGATTTCCCACTCTGCTTACGTCACAAAGAGGAATTAAAATTTAATAAAAGCACCGTTCAAAAATAAATAAGGTCTCAAAATTTAGAATAAGTTGCCCTAAGAAACACTTGTGAATTACAGCTTAACATAAAAAGGGGCTAGCCAGTTATTAATCTTAGAAGTTACGGTTTGACGTCAGGCTCCTCAATGTTACCATAAAATGGTCAGAAATATTGCAATTTTGGCTCAGTTTGTGGCAGTTTTTCAGCAAGGATCATTCGCGGAAGGTCGCGTGTGCAAGATCTCCGCGAAAACCGTACGGGTGATGGAGTCTGTGAGATACTTTTCGGACTTATAAAATTCATATGCAATGAATATCATCGAAGGCTAATGAATTATTAGTGAACTATGCTAAATTGACAGGACTCAGAAAGACTTTTTGGAACGTTTTCATTAACTTTGTTGTGGGAAAGTGATTAAAGAAATTGTCGGAGTATGACTTGGAGTGATGCTGATTCTGTCTGCTGTCATCATCAAAGGATGTGTTAGTCAGAAGCCTTTTTCTCTGGCTTACTACTGATACTAGTTATTCTAAAAAAAATTCAGAATATACAGTTTTCGATGAAGCGACTTTTTTCATTTGGCTGTACAACCTATCACCTGTTAGCCATTACAGGTTAAATTAATGGCTGGCAACCGATCAATGAACCATATATCTTATATGTGATTATTGCAGGCCATTTCTTCCACAGTTGCTTGTTAAACTAATTATTATTTAGTAAATACGCCAATACAACTGTTGTAGGATATTCTTTATTTTTCGGACGCGTCCGAAAAATAAAGAATATCCTACAACAGTTGTATTGGCGTATTTAGTAAATAATAATGTATCTTATGAATCCGAATCCAATGTACTAAAGGTATCAATAAAGATCACATTTTAAAGCAATCAGCTGTGAATCCATAACGTCCACGTAGCAGGTTGTTCGACAGTCTTTGTTGTAGACTGAATATATTCGAGTGAATGTCTTGGTTATAAAATTTCAGGATTTAATAGGATATTCCCCAATGCAGTTTTTGAATGTAATTTAACAAAGACTTGGAAGTAGCATTTACACAACAAATTATAAAAACCAAAAATTTTATTGGAAACGAATTCTTGACATTTATCACAAATAAAAAAAACCACACACAACAAAATGAGAGAAGATATGCTAGTGATTAAGCTGAAGGCTGTAGTATACCGCACCGTGGATATAGCCACCTGATCAAGAAGCAAAACTGACTGAACTGGCGCCTTAGCTTATTGCAGAACCTCCTTTGAGATAAAGCATTACCTTAGCGTCTTTTCCCGGCTATTTTAAAATTGAACAAAGCCACGAACACGTACCGTGATTATCTACTTCATTTCCTCTCATCAAAA
>JARYHS010013630.1:270003240-270040492 GCA_031002005.1 Vandiemenella viatica
ATATGAATTGTCATACGCGTACACAAATGAATGCGGAAACTAAAGTAATATACATTAAAAAAGAAATTTGTTGTTTTTAATGAAAATATTAATTTTTGTTTCCAAATTGAAGTGTTACCTATGCCAGGGAAGCGAATTGTTGATACTACAGTTATGTTTATCAAAATAATTAAAATTATTATCACTCATAATTGATTATAAAGTCAAATGACGTATTTGTTGATTGGCTAGGAATAATTATAGTATTTTTATTTGAGACTAACAAAAACTGATTTTTTTTTTGTAAAAATTACAGTACCAATAATTTAATGACAGATTAGAGCATGATTGTAATTTCAGGGCGTTGACCCAGATGGAATAGTTATGCAAAAGCCTCTCAGCACTGAGGGATATTTTCCCGCTGTATTGTGATGACGCATGGACTGATTAGGTATCAGCTGGAACCTCACCATAGGAGACCAGCTGGACAGCGCGCGATGTCTGCGTAGAGTTGAAGCTCACTTGCGTTTCCGCGTGGCGACAGTGCCCACCCATCGGTCTGTCATTACAAAAAACACCTCCGTCGCTCCTTTTCTTCAGAAGGCGTAACATTAATTCCGCGCGCTGATGTCGTCTCCTCATAGGTTATTCCAATGGAAAATATATACAACAGTTTAACATTATTTCTAAACACACACAACGTTCGCCGCACAAGTCACTTCCTTTGGACACTGTGCAAGGCACTTCGTTGCGTGACTGGCCAACTCTCTAACAGAGTAGGCTACGGCCATCCGACGCTTCCTTCAGCAGCATTCTACCGCAGCGGTTCCCAACCTTTATTGACACACGACCCACTTAAAAAAAAATAAAAAAAAATAAAAAAAAAAAAAATTCGCGACCCACCTGATATGAGAGTCTATCTGATATCAGAATGGGAACTCTTGTATGACCTCGGTACGCTATCGACGACGACTATTTTCGTACAAAGGATATACTATCAACAAAAACAAGAATTGATATTCCATAAAACAACAAACATATTATAGACCAGGAGGCGGCTGCACAGACCGTCACCTCATCAATTTGACTGCTGATATTCCACGATTAGAAGGAAGTAACTCGATCAGCATATTAAAATGCAACTGGTTTGCCAAGTCGCTATTTGGTGTAGCAGTAGAGCGGGGCGGGAGAGGGGGTGTTCAAGGGTTGCTATTACGATTGCGCGATTGCTGCCTTTGATATATCTGACAACGAGGTTATTGCATAATATCGGCTGATTGTTTAAGAAAACTTTTTTTCTCTCACAGTGTTTTAATTTAAGCTAATATCTTTCATGATTATTGCACTTGTAAAATATCGTGTTATTTTTTTTTTTAATAGATGAAATAAAAGATATATTTTTGTGGTAAAAACCTCTATTGTTCCGCGACCCACCAAAACTCACGCCGCGACCCTCCAGTGGGTCGCGACTAGGGATTGCAATCCAGCAAAGCGGGATCCCGCAATCCCGCGGGATCCCGCATCATTAGACAGTCTGGCGGATCCCGCACAAAATTAAGCGGATCCGCAAAATCCGGCGGAAACGCGTGTCAGTCTGCGTGACTCGCTGCCCCACTCGGTCTCTGTCGGATATTTTGCACTGTTTGCCTGTACCCTTCCAGTTGGCATTTGACTCATGTGAACAAGCGTTTGTTTTTGTCAACCTTCGTCATTCGTAAGTAAATAAATACACTTTTACGTATTCATCAAAACTTACGTTTGTTTCGAGTACACATTTCTGTAATTTGAGTTATGGTGCGTATTTAGTACGATTTTCTAACTATATAATTATTTTTTAAGTGTCGCACACGTTATCTGAACTACACGGTTACAGCTTTTTATTCACGGTTTCATTATTCCCATTTTCTGTATTTGCAGATAAAAGTAATTGTGACAATTTCCTTAATTTGCGGCTGAATTTGATTATTCGTGATAATGAACTAATGTTATCGGTAATTTTAACGATCGCTTAGCTATTTATTTAACAGCTATTCAATAGAATTGTATATCCTTGACTTATTGTTGTTTTGGCCGCTGCCTCAATGCGTTTCTTTGACGAAAGCCACCGCTTACATGTGCCGCTCAGAGCTTTCGATTAATCCCCTCTTCCTTGTTATTATTTCGACTAAAGAAAAAAAAGTATAATGAATGTTTCACGGGTGTATCGACGAATTGTGTTGTAGGAACACCATACTTCGACTGCTGCCTCCGCCGTCTTCCTCCACGTGGTAATTTCGTGTGTTTACAATGAAATCCGTAGATACAACCTATGAGACTTCACTGCAATCATTGCCGAGAAGTCTCCTTTCTTCTAAAAAGTAATAATTTCCACTCTAAAACGGCGTTACGCCATCATAAGTAAAACTGAAATACTTGACGAGTTTACGTGTTGGTGAGTAGTTTTCTTTTAATCAACATTGAATGAGCTTGTAAATCAATCAAGGAATCAGGAGATACAATAATGTATGCACGCAAAAAAAAAGGCCAAGTCTCAGTGCTTGTGCAGTGACAAAAAGTTATGAAGATCTTTGTTCTGAGCCAAGTCTACACTTTACAGAGTGTATTCACTTCAGTTTGGAAATGGAATGCTTTTCTCGGTGTTAGGGAACGTTTCTTTATAATTAAAAAAAAAAAACCTCTGGTAACTTGGCATTAAGCAAACCTATTTTTAAACTTATGTGAGGTATGTTGTAAAGGCACATAATATCGACTAAGACACCAATATTTTCCATTTTTATTATTTATTTAAAATTGGTTTAGATTAAAAAACAAAATGTAAAGCCTCGAAATACACTAAGACCCGCTAATAAAGTTTTTAATGTCATTTTGCCAATCAAAATATTGTTAACTGTTAATTTTTATCATTTAACATTAAAACTTATTATTATTTAATTATTATTTAATTTATTAACGTTTTAAGTAACTATGTTTTAAATATATGCGTTAAAAAACTGTTTGTACCAATCCCACGGATCCCGCGGGATCCGCGGGATTGGCGCAAATCCCGCGCGGATCCCGCGGGATTGAAAACACTGCGGGATTGCAATCTTAGTCGCGACCCATAGGTTGGGAACCGCTGTTCAACAGTATTTTCGTAACGTGTTTCTACTGCAAGCAATCTCCGAGTCATTTCTGAGGGGCAGTAAATTCCTTGTCCTAATGGCCAGTTTGACATGGTATTTAACCCACCGGACGGCAGTTTCAGCACTCAAATTGTGGTGGGGGCATTCAGATAATTATTTGATATTAAGTGATTATGAGTTTTGATAATTTGAATAGCAAGAATTTTGATTGCTGTAGGATTACAGATAACCAAAAATTAAGTTTTATTCGGTGTTCTGGCATTTACATTGTTGGATAAATTTAATGTTACTTCTAACACAAGATAATGCAACATTACAAGCAAGGCGCAATATCCAGACCTTACAATTTTCCAAATTAGAGCAAACAATAATTGAACTATAAGTATTTCAGTTGTCAAAGTGATAAATGGAACAACGTGGCGAGTCAGGGCAACAGTTAGATGTTATGCATAAACACATATAAATATTCCAAGGCGCCATTAAAACAAAATGAACATTATAATCTTTCAGAATTTAATGTTTAGTGAGAATGACAGCTAGCTCAGGGGATCCTGCACAGTTAGAGCTGAAATTCTAGTCTCATGTTGCGTTTACGGGTCACTAAAGCCTTGTTAAACCGGTGAACATTGACCTGGCGTAAGAGCACATTACCACATGCAGACAGCTCCGCGATAATCACAACACAGCGTGTCACTGTGAGATATCGATCACACAGCTGCGCCCAGTGCCCGTCGCTCGTCTCGTCCAAGTGTCTTCGATGACTGCATCAGGCCACTCGCGGCCATGAAGTGTCACTATGTAGCTTCCTTTAGCCACCGAGAAGACGATGGCCCCACCTCTCGCAGTCCAGCGACCATGTCACATCGAAAGAAAAAAAAGAGGAAGCTATTGATTAACTTTTGTAACCCCAAACGCTATAGAGCATTGGTGGGACAGCGTACGCCAAGATCACGTGATGTCCAGACACTCGCTATTGGCTTTCCGCTACGCTCCCACTTGAGACAGCGCGGGTTGGCTAGACCACCCTACCGTCCTTGCCCCGAGTGCAACGCCCTGGCCTTGGGCTAACGGCACTCGCGTATCACATACGGCACCCCTTTTGTGCTCACTGCGACTCCTTGCCGCCAGCCAACGGTTTTCTCTGGCTACGCAGACGTTCAGATTTTGTACTGACCATCAGCACACTTCATTATTTCACATTTTATTTGCTTCTTTAAATAAACAACCTTGCATTATCAAAACTTATTTACAAATCTTTGGCCGCCCGGGTTTAGTACGAATAAATTAACCTAGGAATTGAATATCAAAATAATTTGCACTGAATAAATAATCTGAATATAGTAAGTCGAGGACTATATATTCATGGAGTGCGGCATGAAAATCGCACTACAACATGCGCAAATCCACCTTGGTTCAGCATCGCGCTAGGTATATATGTTACCGCTAAAGTGCAGAAATCAGTTAGTTTGCAGAATATCTATCAATTAAAAATCTGTAATACAAAAAATCAAACAGTTTAAAATATTGTTACAACTAAGGAAACAATTTGCAAAATATATAATAAAATTATGCATACTTATTAGTGCAATCTAAATACTGGAGACACTTTGAATTAAATAGCAATAGGTTTTAGCGATGACCACACATATTTGTGGTAGTTAGATTTGCAGTCACATTTCTGAAATCCTGCCCAGTACCAAGGAATTGTTTTATTGCTTGCTTACACAGTAGGAGTTAAATTTATCCGCTTTTAAAAAAAATCACGACGCAAATTCACAACCTAACAAATGTGCACGTTACCTGGGTAAATTGCTGAAAAATCTTGATTCCGCACGTTATCGAATACAATCAGTTAAACTATAGATTAGCTAGTTACTGTGCACATTAACGGCTTTCGACCCTAAGCATATATATATATACTTCGACACTCACTGCATTTTACATTAGCGTTTAGTATGAAACAATGAAGGCCTCATTGAATCGGTTTATGAAATTCGGGTTACCAGTTCCATACAATAAATTAAAACAATCTGTTTTGTAATAACAGTAGTATGTTGCATTCTCGTAATGACTCATGTCATGATAACTTTAATTTAAGAATGTATTGTTACTGCGTCGTTAGATTTACTACTTTTTTCTTTTATGAGTAAGATAAGTTTTGTTAAAGTAAAACGATGATGAATTCATTGAAAGTCACCTATCATTACAACTAATTCTCTACCGAATGCTCCACTTTACCACATCGCGTGGAATTAAAGATGGATCGGATAGAGATTGATAGCGTAGGTATTGTAAAGCAATTAAAGCTCCTGAAGTAGGGAAAAGCGCGCGGGTCCCGATGGTATACCGGTAAGAGTATTTTATGAATACGCAGAGGAAATTGATCCATTTCTGTTAGATATATTCCGGAAACCTTTAGAAGAGAAAAAAGTTACCTTCTAGCAGGAAAATAGCCCAGGGTAATTCCCGTTTTCAATAAAGAGATCGGTGTTACAGCCAGTTTTAATAATAAATTTAATAATTAGAAGGAGCAGAATATGTGTGGAATAGCGAGCTGTAATTGGCGCACAGCCCAAAACGCAAACAGTGAGAGTGCTGACTTGGTGGGTCGGCAAAGCTGTGGCCTCATTGCCGAAGGTAGGCCGACGTGCTCCCTTGAGGAGCATATGGAAGATACGAGAATGACGATAGCAGCATTACGTAGGGGATTGCGTAGGCCAGGACGATGGCAGCGTAAGGAGGACAAGTTTATGAATTTGGAAGTATATGAACGGAGGTGAAGTAGGCCTCGGGGTTCAGTTCGATCCGTTCGAGCTACGCCGTAATGATGCGTATCTAACCGCCACTGACGAATCATCGACGAAGCCACGCCCTCGCTAGGATCGCCAACTCTAATGTAAGTCTTGGACAATCATGATATTATGAGTGTTCGGATCTTTGCCTCTGGCAGCTAATAAATGCTGTATCTATTCAGAAGAATAAAGTAGCTGCCTTGCCACTAACATTGCATTGGAAATCAAAGCCCGTAGCTCCAGCGTACTAGAGGATAAGAAGAGCTGGATATACGTGCGTTGAAGTCCGTCTTGTCATTTTAATTAAGTGCCTATGCTAACGCCCACAGACTGCTAAGGTTATCCTGCAGCGCAAATAGTGGAACTTAACATCGGAGTGATCCTAGGAACTATCGACCATATTTCTAACATCTGTCTGCAGTAGAATTCTGGAGCATGTTATATGCTCTAACATTATGAAGTTTCCAGATGAGAACGAGTTACTTACACATTATCAACACGGATTTCGGAAGAAGAGATCGTATGAAACACAATTGGCCCTATTTTCACATGACGTATTAATAGTTATCGATGCAGGTTCACAAGTTGATGCAATTTTCTTGGCTTTTCAGAAAGCTTTTGATTTTGTACCACTCAACCAACTTTTAGTGAAGATTCGAGCATAAGGTATACACAGATCAGATTTGCGAATGGATACGTGATTTTCTAACTGGTCGATCTCAGTATGTCGTTGTTGACGGAGAAGCCTCTTCTAAGATAGATGCTACTTCGGGCGTTCCTCAAGGAAGTGTAATAGGACCGCTTCTTTTCTTAATGTTTATAAACGATCTCGGTGACCACGTCAGATGCTGGTTGCGATTGTTTGCGACGATGCAGTTATCTATAGGGAAATAGGGTGCTCCGCCGATTGCTTAGAAGTTCAGCGCGATTTGGATGCTATTTCCGATTGGGTGCCGTAAATGGCAGCTTACACTTAATTGCAAAAAGTGCAAGGCAATGCGAATAAGTAACAAAAGAATCAGGTTACTCACGAATACAAAATATACAATTCAGCTGTTGACACGTTTGATTCCTTGAAGTATCTGGGGGTGATACTACAAAGCAACATGAAATGGGACTTGGATATAACTTCCGTTGCAGGGGAAGCTAATTCTAAATTGCTATTTATAGGTCGTATTTTGAGGAACTGTAAATGCTCATACAAAGGAGATAGCGTATAAAACACTAGTGCGTTCCGCATCTGAATTACTGTTGTGAGTTAGGGATCCGTATCTCAAGGGCCTGATCGACTCAGTAGAGAGGGTGATGAGGAGAGCCGCTCGATTCGTGACTGGTTGCTACAGCCCTTATGAAAACGTCACAGAATTGATACATCGATTGGGCTGGGATAGTTTGGAAGACAGACGACGTAGTTTGCGTTTGAATTTATTGGAGAATATGCGACAATCTTTAAATTACGAGTGCAATGAAATGCTTCTTCCGCCAACCTATTTAGGTCGCAATGACCGGAAGGATAAGATTCGAGAAATAAGATGCCATACTGATGCTTTTATGTGTTCCTTCTTTCCTCGTGCTATTCGGAATCGGAATGCACGGGTTTAGGATTTAGTGCTTAGCACCCTCTGCCACCCACAATGTTTATGATTTGCAGAGTATGGATGTAGATGTATAAAACAGCAGCAAATTCATATTTCTGTAAGGTAGCATTATGTTTCGGTTAGACAATGTAAGGGTTTGGGGTATGTTCAGGGTTCACTGTTTTCATGTAATACGATATCACTTTTAACTTTTGAACATAAATGATTGTTTGTCATATATTACGAAACTATTCATATAAATATAAAGCATTTACATATTTTCAGAGTTTGGATTTGCATACAGAATGTTTTGTAAACATTGGGGTAATAAGGTAAGATTCTCATTGTATCTTACATTTATATTTCCTTTTTGAGGTGCGTTTGTTGCTCACTTGTGCCCTCAACCAGCATACTGCTTCCAATATTTCACTTAATTACACATTTTAGATGTAGTTGAGAACTAATGACTTCACAGGTAGTAAATTTTTATGCACAGTTTTCGTGTGCGCATTGGTGTTGCACAGCGGTTTTTCCCGACGATGCTCTGTGGGTAGTGTTGTGGGCGGAGAGTTTGAATTTTGTAATTGCATTTTTCTGTGTGTTTTGTTTTAGGATGGAGATGCAGAGTGGTGTTGTGTTGGAGTTTTGTGTATTTAATGCTGTTTGGTGTGGGTTTTGGTGTTTATTAATTTGAACAGGGTTTGGTTAGTCGAGTTTACATGCTCATTAAGTACGTGTTTTCCTGAGACTATTGCCTTTTAAATGTAACAATTTTCTTGAAGGGATAGAATATTGTGTTTTGTTAGGATTCTTATTTCTATATTTATGTTTGTGGGGAAATGGTCATTTTCTAAGAGATGTTCGGCAAAAAGTTGTGTTTTAATGGTCGCTAATGTTCCTCAAACTTTATCTAGAATTTTTTCTTTTTTGATCAATGTAAACTGCATGAAAATTATGAAATTTCAGTTGGTATATGCCAGAGTAATGGAATTTGTTTATATGTGGATGAGTTCTGATTTGTTTTTGTATTGAGTTGTCTGTTTTGAGTGCAATGTTTATCCATTGTTTTTTTTTTTTAAATATATTTGTTATCCTGCGAGTATGTTTGCTTGACTATTTCATACAATTTCTTTCTGTTGAATTCCATGTTGTCGGATGTTTGTATGATTTGGGGTGTTACTATTGTTGAAGTGATTATGCTTTGGTTATTGGATTGGTTTAGTGTGGTGATGTTGTTTTGTTTTTGCTTTTTTTAAATTGATTTATTATCTTCTTATTTAATGAATCAGCCATGTGTGTTTCGAATCCTCGTCGACCATCCAGATTTCGGTTATCCGTGGTTTCCAGAAATCACTCCAGGCGTTGCCGGGGATGGTTTCTTCAAAGACCATGGCCGAATTCTTTCAGGTTTCTGACTCCATTTCCCCTCCCACCCTTTAATGACTTCGACGTCGATATGGTTTTAAAACCCGAAGCATACAGCAAGATTGGAAGATTTCAAGGACGGGAGCTCTCACTTCTTTCCCTTGTCATCAGATTGTTGGCTTACCTTTTAATAAAAAGTGCTCTTGTTCGAAGACATCCAGGAAAATTTTTGTCATCATTTAACGTCAAAACTTGTTTTCATACTGCGATTAGAAAGATTATTCAAGTATGAAATTAATTTCCGACTGACACTGTGAAGTTAGAAGTTCTTGGCTTCACGCCTCGTCGACGTCGAGGTCATTAGAGGAGAGAATGAAGTGGGGGCAAGGAACCAGAAGGAATTCTGGCATGTCCCTTTAAAGGAATCCTCCCGGCAATCGCTCAGTGTGAAGTAATAGCTTTCGACAGATACGTTTTTCAGGTTTGCTTGAAATGGTAGCACAAACATTTTTTAAGGTAATTAAAACGTACGTACAATATCTCTTATTACACTGTATGATACTCCACCACTGTTTAAATTCATTTAGTCGTGCGTCACCCGGGCTAAAAATAAACCAGGCATAATAAAGCGCGAAATGAATTTGATTATTTATTTGAAATGATTTGCTTCAAACAGGTGCAATATTGCAGCTGTCATTGAACTATTAACAATTCTGAAAATAATATACGCCAGTGATTGTCCGTGTTTGCAGAACTGTAAATTAATAAAGTCATACTGATGTTTTAATCAATAGCATTCAGTGGCTACCACATTATGAATTCAGTGATGATATCTATGAAATAACTTAAATATCCTTATCACGCATAAATGTTTGAAACACGAAAAGCCACAGAGAGAATTTTCGGCGTTCTCTTTTTTCAAATATATCTAATTAAACAGACGTTTTTGACATTTATATCTGACCTTTTGTACAATAGTTTAATTTGTTCTCTTTGCTCAATAAATTATTAAATTTGTATTTATAATGTGTATTTAATAATACTCTGATTATAATTAACATAAATAATTGTAATAAGATGTAAATAGAGTTCCCCACAAGCTGTACAAAACATTTTAAAAAAACATTTAAATACAAAATGCAAACACTTTCTTGTTTTTCTGTTTCAAATACAAAATATAATGGTTTGTAATATTAGTATTTGAAATACAAAATGCAAAATAGGTATTTTAAAAATACTTTTATTAAAATAAAATACTTAATGTTCACTTATTATGTATGTTATTTATTTCACTAAATTAATGGATTTTAACACTACTATTTGTTCATACAAGTCCTTCTTGATTAGTCTATGAGACATATTTACTATAAATTTCTACTGGAGCAGAACTAGAAAAACAAGTATTACTTTTTTGGAACACTTTTTTTACTGTCGGATCTTTATGTAACCAATGAACTAGTATCAATATCCCTTAAATATTTCAGTATTTCTAGGTCTGTGGCAGAGTTTGCATTGACGCTGGCTACATAAGAATCTGAGCCTCCTACAAATACATAATAAGATAGTCTTTTACCTTTTTCCCCAGTTGGATTATATGTATTTCGAACATCATCTTGTTTTATAGTTAGTACTTCAGCAACAAATTACCCTTTTATGTATTCTCTGTTTACCTCTGGCAACCATTTGAATTTTAAAAACAAATTACATACACATGCTAATATGCTATCTCTTGCCTTGGTTTCTTCTAATTGGTAGAGTCTCACAAAATGCCTTCTAAGGTTTCTTTTAATTATGTATATCAACACACCACAGTGTGTTGGATTATCCATTTGCAAACTGCTTAGCATCCATTGCATTCTCATTAATCTAGCGGTAAACATCCATAGAAGGTATCTTTGTCCCCCAGGGCCGGATTAAAAACAGTGCGGGGCCCGTATCAAATGTGAAGAAGGGGCCCTTGGTTCTCGCCATCAGGGGCAGTAATAAAGCTAAAGAAAGAGAAAAAAATGTTCGGCCATTTGACCTGGCGGGGAGGTTCTCGAGACTACTAGGCGTGGCGGGGCCCCCCTAGACCCATATAAGGCTTGGAGCCCCCTAGGAGGTGCGGGGCCCCCCAGAAGGCGCGGGGCCTGTAGCATATGCTAACTCCTGCTATGTGGCTAACCCGGTAAACACCTCTAACGCCTCTAAACTTCAGATATCTTCAACAATAAGTTTTTTAATGTACTCATTAAGAAAATTAATTTCAGTTTCATTAAAAGCTGCCAATTCTAGTTTTCTTAATGTTTCAGTCAGAGTGGCTTTCACAACGCAAATATCTTGAATATTATAATACTAATTACATCCATTTAATGTAATTACAATGGAGAGCACATGTTGGACATCGTGTTGGACACAGAGAAGTAGGGGATTTGCCAATAGATTCCTAAGTTCTCACGCTTTTGGACACCTTGAACTCAGATTTCAAAGTACTAGACATTTTACAATTGCCATATAATGAAGTTTCTTGTATGAGTTACTTTGACATTTTGTCTGTAACTCATGAAGCAATTAAATGCAATGTATGGGTAGTATATCTTTCACTATTTAGATGGTTTGGGAAATTCAGTAGTAACACCTCATCAAAAATTTCAATATTTTCAATGTGAGCTGAATATCTATTACATAATGCGTATGTTCTCAAAGTAGATTTCCAATATTTTTTAAAGACTTTGAACATTTTGATTTACTTTCAGTAAACGTCTTCATAATTTTTGATAATTTCAAATCAAACTCTCAATGTATGTCAACAATCAGTTCAGTTACTTTATCAAATGTACGAGACCCTCTAAATCTCTAGAAGAAAGTGTAGCACTTTTACTTTCAGATATATTATGATCAATGCAATAAAGCGTCATACCCAGATACCTTGGATGAAGAAGACAAAATATTTGCTGTGGTGCACACGCAATCAATCGCTTTTAAAACTAGTTTTATGTTTTCCTTGTATGCCATAAATTATTCAGCAATTTTATTATTGCGAGTGTGATGGCACATAATTTTTGGTGGGTTTGATATTTACTGAATAACATCTGCAATCAGAGCCCTAAATGAATCATTTTCTATAGTCCATGTTGGTGACAGAGTGTCAACTCCAAAATTCACAACTAATCAAAATTACCGAATCCAGTAAACTACACAATTCCTCTTTTTTATATTTTGAGGTTTGACTTTCCAATACTCCTTCTGTATTTTTTTTGGAGAAAATAAATACAAATGTATGTATCATGTATTTATTTTTCCAGAAAATAAATTCATAATACGTACATTCTTAAGCTACGGTCACACTTGTGCCGAAACTTGAATTGGGATTTATTTGTCAAGTCGCGGCACTTCTTTTCTTACTACAGCTTAACTACATTAAAAACAAACAAAAATATTTCTAATTAGGTTCTTGAGGCACTTGCAGGGCAGGTGTTAGGGAAGGTGTGTGCGTGTGGAGGGGGGGAGGGCGGGGGAGTGGGGAGGGTTAGTGGTGAAAATGAACGCCGCGGCTCCAACTTATGTCACTGCTACCGGTATCCGAGAATCTTAGCGCTTGTCGTGGGCACTTGTGAGTTGTGTCTCATAACACAATAACTTTTGGTACTGGTATTACAAAACAAAAATAACAAATAAATTCAATTCTTATTAAATGGTTCAAAAAGTTTGTAGTAGCACTAACATTTCCTTTAATAATTTTGGGTATATCTTGCTTCAGCATAATTGGAATGTTTTTGCTGTCACTTCAGACAGAGAAAATTTTATTATTTTTTCCACATTGAAAATTTGTAATAAACATTTTACAAATTGTAATCTGACGAATCCGCATGAATTAACCTAACTTTGTACAATACAGGCGAATAAAGCGGCAATTTAATTTTAAGTTAGGAACAAGTAAGATGTCTTTTGTATGACGTGCAGTAGTAAATAAAAACTTATTTTTGATGTTGTACTTACATTGTATTTCTGGAATCCATCAAGTCAAACAAAACTGACATAAAAATAAAAAACAAAATAATCACAACTTGCAAGTCGACGGCGGCATCTTTAGACGTATCAGTATTGTCAAATTCATTGTTATTTGTGCAACAGTCCAAGTTGCCATTTGACTTTTGTTTGGTAATGTTGTCAATAGTTGGAATGAGTTAGTAAATCAATGTTCATGATATAATATTAAATTAGTCCACAACCCGAAGGTTGTCTGGATCCACGTAAAGGAGGCTTACTAAGCCATTGTGCCACAGGTAGGACAGCCAGTTGCTTTCCTCTGCGACCTACAGTTTAAAATGAAATCCAAACCAAGGAATGACACAACTCTTCAATATTATAGGCCTCACTGGGATTTGTAACTGGGACCGGACCATGAGCTTTTGAAAACAAGAACCTTAACCACTGAGCTACCACACCACTCGTATTGTATTCATGATATATGCAATACCATAAACAGAAATGAAAAACCCAGAAAAGCATTTTATATTATTCAAATAAAAAATATGCCTGAAAAAGTATTTCAAATAAAATACAAAATGCTTTTTGTATCGAAGTATTTTAAATACAAAATGAAAACAGGTATTTTACGTTTCATATACATGTATTTCAAATAATTTAGATCTCTAGTGCCACAGATTGTAGCATGTGTTGTAACCGTGGTAGTATAGTGTTTTTGTATTAAGTGATAATCTTTGACCCTAACCAGCACAGCTGTCGGGCGGGGATTGTTGATTTGGGGTGCCTGTTTTTATGTAGCACAGGGTGAGGCGGTCTGGCTCCACGGCTTGTGCCAAGAGGAGGCGACTGCGAAAGCAGCTCGCACGTTGTAAATTACTTCTTCACAATTATTGTCCTTACATTTCCACATAAAAATCAACATTATTACAAATATGTACATATTCTGTGAATCAACCATTTTTAAATGATTTAATTAGTTGCAATGTTGACTAAATTAGAAACCATTCAGTGTGGATGAATTCCCTATAAATTTTATTTGCTTGATTATTTTTTCATTTAATATATCCGTGGTTTCCATTGTACGGCATTTTCGTGAACATGTGGAGTGCGTTCCCATACTGCTTAACTTAAATAGTGTAACGAAAGATAGCTAAAAAAGTCAAATTGCAAGAGTACTTCTTCCTTATTGGATTGCGAACAATATCCATTTTCGAGTCTCCTAGGGTGGCATGATTGTTTTTTTAGGGCTTTAAATCTCGTCAGGTTCATCAAACCTAGGGCAAGGAACAGGAAGAAACTGAGCCATGCTCTTTTGAAAGAACTTTCCCGGCCATAGCCAAGAGTGAATTGGGGTAACCATAGGAAACCGAAAGTTTGATGACTGGATCGGATATGGAACCCGTGTCCTGCAGAACATCAGACTAAGCTTCAGCTGCTCACGAACCAGGCTCAGAGACTGGAAAATACTCATTGGGTACAATTCGTGTTGCGCAGTGCTTTGTAGGTCCCAATTCACTGAGAAGGGACGTGGCGCGGACGTCTGGCGGAGAAGAGGCGCAGACACGGCGCGGATATCTTCTGTTCAGTCCCAACAGAAGTGACACGCGAGTGACGTGGCATCAGCCAATACATCGTCTGACGACGAAGCTGATCACGTCCTTCTCCATCAATATGATTTCCAACATTATTTTTCTGGTTGGTCCTTTACGACTGAAGAAAGGGAGAAAGTTTGGGATTTTTTACGTGATTAAACATTGGTAAATATACCCCACACGTTCCAAAAACTTTGACTTTTTGTTTTGAAGCAATTCTTGGTATATATCCAGAAAAGATTCCACCTCTAAATCACCAGTTTTTCCATAAGAAAGGATGTTGATTACTTAACTAATATATATATATAAATCCAAACTGAATTAAGTCATTAGATGTATAAAGCCGTTCTCGTATAAGTTTCTGTTTGAATATGTCTCCGTTGGTTGAAAGAGTTGATGATAATGTGACACAGGTTGGAGATATTTCGCTGATTCCAGTATCAGCTGTAAGCTTTACCGTGTCCACCAGGTGGCCTTCGCGATGAGGACGAAAAGTACGAGTCATTCTGTTAAAGACTACTTAAGTTTAAAATTCCTATTATGAATTCACGATTTTGTTGTGCATTCGTAACTTTCATATTTGTCAAAATACTTTGCAAATACGAGGGCTATTTTTTAAGTAAGAACCGGCCGGCGATATCCTCTTAAATCAGCCACGAACGAAATTGAGCGCATGCGCACACTATTCTGGCATCCTTTGAGCACGCGTAGACGCAGTTGTCGCTAAGTCAGCGGAGTGTACACTTCGTGGTGAGCGATGGAAGTGATTAAGACGATCCAGCATCCCGCCGCATGTGAAATAAGGTCAGTCATCAGATTCTTGTCAGCAAGAAATGTGACACCTGCGGAAATTCATCGCCAGATCTGTCAAGTATATGGCCCCAATGCAATGAATGAAGGTGACGTTCGTAAGTGGGTAAGATTATTCAATGAAGGTCGGGAGAATGAGCACAAAGAACCGCTCTTGGGCCGGCCATCCGTAATCGACGACGATCTTGTGGGTGGTGTAGACAACAAAATTTGTGAAAACAGGTGTTTCACAATTTCCACGTTGTTCTTGCACTTTCCACAAGTTTCAAGATCAGTCCTCTACAACACTGTGTCGGAGAAATTGGATTACAGGAAGTTGTCTTCCCGATGGGTTCCAAAGATACTTTCTGAGGAACACAAAACGAAAAGGTGTGCTAGTGCATTGACGTTTCTAACCCGATATCAAGAAGAAGGTGATGGATTTTTGGACCACATCATCACAGGAGACGCACCTTAAGATGTTCCTCAGCAGCAAGCGTTTCAACAATGATGATCAAGTGAAACTTGCGGATCAGCAATGGTTTTCCACTCAGGCGGCAGACTTCAATGATGATGGTATACAAAAACTCATCTCAAGGTATGACAAATGTTTGAACAATAATGGCAACTATGTGGAAAAGTAGCCGAAAGGTTGAAAAATGTCATGTTGAATAAATTACCAAAATATTTTTCGTTGTTAAAAGTTTATTGCCAACCGGTTCTTACTTAAAAAATACGCCTCGTATATATATATATTTATTTATGGCTTTACGCCTCGTCGACGTCGATGTCATTAGAGGCGGGACGGGACGGGGGACAAGGAACGGGAGGGAAATCTGCCATGTTCTTTTTAAAGGAAGCATCCCGGAATTAGCCTGGAGTGATTCGGGGGAACCATGGATGCCCGGACGGGGATTCAAACCGGTGTCCTCCCGAATGCGAGGCCAGAACGTTAACCGCTTATCCACCACACTCGGTTTTGCAAAAAATCTAGATCAATTTGAAGTACTGTTAGATCATTTTATTTAACAATGTTTGTTTCCCTTGAAAATATTTCAGAGTAATTTCATTTAATATTATAGTTCTTGAACCATCTTCCTAGTAACGTCGCAATCAGCAACTATGGTTGGAGTTATGTTGAAGGTGATGCTTTTGGATATAAACTGATAGTGTGAACACGGTATTTGCTGCCATGGAATGATGGGTTTCGCCAGAAGAAACATTATTTTCAGCCTCTCTGTCCGCTGGCTCCTATACCAACTTGTTCTTGGAAAAGCGAGATTTTAAGAAGTTCTCAAAAAATAATAAATGTAATGCCAAGTAACAATATTCTTGCCAAACATGATGGTATAACGTTTTTATTTTATATGTTCATTACCGCCATTCAATACTTTTCCACTGCTCCTTACAATTGAACACTGAAAAAAAAATCAAATCTTGCGATGGTAAATATAATTATTACTTTTTTCTGGCAGTATGGAACTGAGTGTTCAAGCATTATGTTTTTATTTTCTGAAGGGACTATAAACAATTCAGCGAATTGTTCATGTAAACTCAATTGTTATGAAAAAAACTAGACTTGCATTGAAACATTTCAACGTTTCTACACACTGTGAAGTTTAGCCATCTATATTGGCGGTGATGTGATAGTAAAAGTTCCATTAAAATGATTTTGATCCTATAAATATTATAATTCTATATACAGCTGTAAAAGTAACGAGAAATTCTGTGCTCGTATGTATTCGTTACTATACCAATTGTGATGATCATATGGATATATTATAGACTATTACGTAGTATGCGAGTATATTAATGTGCATACTCCTTCATATTGGGTTACATTCATGTTGCTTTTGTTTTGAGATGTTGTTGGTTGCCAGGAGCGACAGGTTTAAAGCCTATATGGTAGAGGCGTTATATTAAGTTCGCAAGTTTGATATGTAGATTGAGAAATATTAATATGAGAAGTTCGATTTAAAGACTAACGATCGTATTTTCAATTGGTCTTGGTGGAAGTTGTTAAACCATTAACTGAATAAATAAAAGTTTTACCAGAACAATTAATGACTTATGGTATACATCGGTTCATAGGTAGATGCTAGCTATATAAAAATATAAGATAAAGGTGAAAAGTGGAAACTACATACATAAGTAAGCAAGAATTAATCACCACACAATCAATACCCGTTACTTACGAATCGTTACTCGTTACTTTCGGTACAATCGAACACTAGTATGAATCATTGTATCGAGTTGCGCCGCGTACGGGATAAGTTCGTTACTATCGTATCGTTTCGTTACTCGTTACTTTCAGTACAATCGAACACTAGCATGAAGCATCGCATTGCATACGGGACGACTTCGTTCGTACTTGGTAAAGTTTAAGTAAATTGTTTACTTAGTAAAATAAGTTTAGATAAGTTAATTGTTTGGATAAAACTTAAAGTAAAGTAATTAGCACATGGATCTTACGGAAAACCCCTAAATGTGCACTTGATTTGCTGTAATGAATTTTATATTCGAAAGAATCTAATTTCAACACATGTTTGCACACTCAAAAAAAGACCTGACCTTTCACCTGACTGTGGCATATCTAGTGACAATAACTAATGGCTGTTATTTTTTAAAGTAGCCTACTCAAAACCCTGCATACAAGCCTGAAATGATAATGGGACACGTATTTAACAAATATTATAATCTCATCAAAGTGTTTCGTTTGAAATAGGAGGTTTCAGCACTGTCTTCCTTTACCGTTTTCAGTTTTTTTTGTTTGTTTGTTTGTTTGTTTGTTAATTCTTCATTCTTTTGTGATAAATTTGTTAAAATAAATGTGGACACACCATCACACCATTAAATCGGGCTTGCAGGCAGAGTGCTACCGACTCCCGCTTTGTTTCATTTAAAAGATATCAAAATTCAAAACTTTTAAATCAATAACAAGGTACAGGACAAACATGCGATTAGATTCGTAATTGTTGTTGCGTCATTGTTACAACAAACATGCAACATCAAAGCCAGTATCGCATTGATTACATGGATCCTGCGATAATAATACAATAGCTAACACCATGGAGGTCCTCCATGGCTAACACCAGGCAAAAGGTATAAAGTCATTGTACCTTGTTCTTTCTTTATGGAATTCTGGGAGGGCAAAAAGGGCTGCTAGATTAGTCTCTGGAAATTATTGCAGAACGCAATCAGTAACAGATACGATAAAAAAAAGCTCGAATGGAATTCATTGCAAGACAGGATGAGGCTGAAGAGGGTCATGGGTAGTGTTGCCAGGTGCCCCGAATTGCGCGAGACGTCCCGATTTTCGGGGATTTGGAGACTCGTCCCGATTCACCCTTGGTCGGGACGCCAAATGTCCCGATTTTTTAGTTAAGTGATAAAAACCAACAACTCTACGCAAAAAATGAAATCGCGTGTCACTTGAGATGCATCATACACAACCAGCGGTGCTACTCACGGTGCATGGTACAACTGACCCCACTAAACAGCACACTGTGCCAAAAACAGTTTAGCATATTACATAGTGGAAAAAATGGTATGGCATATCATCAGAAATGTAATTAACACAAGAGAAAAGAAGGAAGTCTCAGTTTAACAACATCGCTGAAAATATTTTTAAACCCAATGGTATTGGCTGCCAAGAATCAAGAAGTTGTAGGTGCTTATGTCACAAAGACTTGCCACTCGGTAAAGCACATCTTTGATTGTGAATCAAAGCTCGAATGTATTTTGTATAACGATTCTAAAATTGCTGAGAAATTGTCACCTGGAAGAACAAAGACCAATTGGATTGCACATAATATTTTAGGTTCGGAATCTAATCAAAAAGCTATCGAAACTCTTCATGGTAATACAAAAATAATTCTGCTGATACAGACCAACTACAAATTCAAATACTTGGGTTTTATGAAGACGCGAATGAAGCTCCATCAGCCATGAATAAAAATTTAGTGACATGACTGAAGGATCTCAGTATTGATGGTAAATATCTTATTAGTAACTATGCAGACAACGAAGATGTGAACTTTAGGTGCTGCAATTCAGTTTTCAAAAGTACTGCACTATGATAATAATCAAGTTACATCAGTGGGAAGTTCTGCCCACATTTTGCAAAACAGTGTATGTTAAAATACGCTCTGGGTATGAGTAAATTTGAATCGGAGAATTTCATCCTGAAACTACACAGTCATTTCTAATGCTATGCCAAACGACCTCAAGCTTTAAAACACTTTTATGACACGCGTGAATCTGAATATTTGCTCTCATGTTATTAATACCGGCTTCAAACGCGGCAACTGAAAGGGAACTTTCCCAGGCTTGGTTTAAGAGTTCGAATAATCACTCCAGTATATCAAAGCAGAGATACGAATTAAAACAAACTTCAATCTCTCTTGTGGATATGATAAAAGCAATTAAATGTAACACTAAATACAGTTTTAATAAAAATAAATACTGAATAATTATTAGCAGACTAAATAAATACTTAAAATTCAATTTGAGAATACACTATTTCCATAGTCAACAAGTCTGACTATTATTATAACTTTTAGTAATAAGATTCATAAGTTCCTATCGTATGATTAGTGATGTTCCGATACCATAAAAGTATCTATACCTACTTAAATAAGTAGTACTCAAAATATCTTACGATACTTACTCATACGAGTACAGCAAAATTATCGATATTTACTCATATTGATACTTTTTTTAATGTATGTCGAAATGTAAGAATATACATGAAATTTTGATAAATTATTTTTTTTATTTGCCTCGTGTAATAAAATCAAATAACACTCAGTAAACATTTTGATTTATTTATTAAAATTATAACAAAGCACACATTGTAAACAAACTTTGAAGGTTTTGACTAATCTTTAAATATTTATTAATTATAATGTTAACACTTTTTTTTAAAAAAATCCGCTTTTGGAAGGTTCCCAAAAAAGCAAAAAAGCAATTGTTCCAAATATTTTGGGGAAATCTTGGCTTTTTTTAATTTTTGTTTGTCATTGTTTCAGCTGCCTTAGAAAACAAACATTCACTCGGTAAGATACTGTTGTGCGTATTTAAACAGACAAGGAAATATAAGTTTCATTTCTTTCCATTCCCATTGCTTTTTAGAGACGTTATAGTGTTTGACAAGTATAGAGTTTGTCACTACGGTGCGTTTTCTTTTTGTGGCAGTGGGCTGGCTCTTTATGATTTTTCCAAAAGTCATATTGCTGTGAAATGCTAGATGAAGCAGCTTCTTCTTCCGATTCACATGGGCTACTTGGTTGCTCATGAACCATATCTTTTAGATTTTGTATGGGGCTACGCGGGAGCCCCCATTGGCCAGGCGTAGTGAAATACGCGCCATGTACGACTTTATAACAAAGAAATAGGGACCTAAAATAAACTCTTTGAGATTAGATTGTCTGTGGGAGTTGCCTATTCTAAGACTGATTTTGTTTGATTTTTAATGCTACCGACTCGACGTCGCAAGAAATTAATTTGGGAGGCAGGGCTGAGTGGCGTAGCAGGTTTGATGCGTTTAGAATTTAACACTGGGTGCGTTTCTATACTTTTGATTCGATACAAGATCTTTTCTTCCAATACCGAGTAAGTATTGAATTAATTAATTCGAATACTCAAAGTACTCGGTATCGAAACAAAGTATCGAGTTCTTACTCGTATTTACTTGTATCGAATCATCACTACATATGACAGCTATAGAAACTACCCTCCTTCCATAAATTATAAAAATAACATATACTATATAAAAACCTATTTTTGGTGGGTTGTCCCGATAGGCAGCCCCGAGTCCCGATTTTTTTTTTTTGAACTTATGTCCAGATTTTGAACAACCTGAACCTGGCAACACTAGTCATGGGAGTGTACAAGGCGTTTACTGATGATGAGGCATGGAAAGATATTGGTATAAGAATTAAAAATAATGCTTGGAAGGGAAAAGATGAACATGACAACAAGGTGGCACCCGATTTCAGGCACAAGCGTATAGGAAGATTCTCTTTTTTAGGTAAGGGTGTCAGGGATTGGAATAAGCTACCAAGAGAAATTATGAATAATTTACGAAAAACGGCGAAAGAATTTAAAGTTAAAATTTGTAAAGGGCAAATGTAGTGGATGCAGGGAAAGGGGGAAGATGAATGTGTAGGGAAATTACCACCGGAGCGCGAGCTCCGTTGCAATTTAATTAAATATTATTAGAACATAACAAATGCAGAGATGTGTGTCATAAACTATTAGACAACTCTTTTATATTGTAAATTACAGTATAGAATAAAATAGAAGGTATCAAATCTTAAAATAAACACATTTCATAAATGTTTGAAATCAATAAACCTCACTAATGAACGATCAATGAAAAAATAGTAACTATCTCAAATTATCCATACAAATTTTCTATTTACAAATTATGCACTGTAAATTTTAATGTTAAACAAAATGAAAAACTACAAAATTGCTCTTTACGTTCTCAAAATTAGTTAGCTGCGATAGCTGGAACGTATTCGTATCTATACGACAAATGCGAGTAACGAAATGAATTTGTGAGTAACGATTCAGACGACGAACCCGTTACTCAGTAACGAATACATCGTTACTTTTACAGCTTTATTTCTATAGCATCGTAGGTGGTAACAGGTGCGGATGGTTTATTTGTGACCGTGGACACCGGTGAATACAGACGAAACATTGATGGTAGAACTTACTCGTAGTAGCTATGCAATGACAATGACAGATCCTCGGTTAATCCGACTGGCCTCACTTCCTGGTGATATCACGAACTGCTTTTCTATTTCGTAGCAGATGAAGTATAATATGATGAAACCTTTTCTCATAATCAGCTATCCAATGATCGTAGAATTACGTAGCAGATGTTGGTTAGGGAAGATAGTCTGTAGAATGTGGTTACGATATAGTGACTTAGGATACAGAACATAAATAAATTTTGCTCCTTTCAAAGTTAATATAATAATTTAAGCAATGTGTGTATCGTATAATATCATATAAGTGCGAAATATTCATCTTGCCACGCTGAGAATGTTATGAAATGCAGTAACTGAAGAAATGCCAAGAATAAAATGCAAAAAATTTGGGAAGAACCTGGATACGTATTTCGTTGACAGTGCCCGAATTTCGTATCAAGACAAATATTGTGCGGATTAATAGCAGTAGTTTTTAAGAATATTCTCCCTTTTAAATAATTACTAGCAATATACTTAATTATAAACTTTTGAACTTATCTTTTTCACTTAATTCCCTAGCGATCATCTGACAGTCCTTGTCCTGTACCCTGCGAATGCAATAATTGTATTTTAAAAATAATATAATTCAGGAAAATTCTCAAGTACTTCAAAAAATCGTAAGTTCAACTAAAAATGGTCAAGAGAACGCGCCGCTTGGAGGTCCTCGCCTCGCTCCCCTTCGGTGCGCCCCTCGAGACTTCGAAGAGACAGAGCGCGGACCTCAAAGAGGCGCGCCGCTGCCCCGCCGCCTCTGTGTGAATTGCGCCATTTATTAACATAGGAGCGACTTCAAAATGCGCCGCGTCCGCGCCACGTGTCGGCTCGATGTCCACGCCACGTCTTTTCTGCGTGAATTGGGCCTAGGGATAACTCTACGGTTGCTACACGATCGTACTGCATCTCTTAAGGCCGGTGGTGTTATGACTGACAATTTATGTTCATTGAATCATGAGTCCTGCATCCAGTCTGGCTACATAAGACGGCATTCACCAATACTTATCCAAATCAAGAAATGTGGAAGAGAAAAGCACTGCACATGAATAAAATACTTTCATTAGTAACATAGTAACACAAATAAATTATCAACGAAAAGTGAATTCATTTTTTAAAATACTTTTGGCTACTTAGGCCATATAGCCAGCTTTAGGTGTGATTATGACACTTCAAGTGTTTTAGTTTCTACAGTACATTGTTTTCACTAAGTACAGACATCACAGGATGAACACTACACCAACACACACAACACTTAAACATCCATGCTATCGTAATCGAACCAGCTACCTTCGGTACATGGAGCCAGTATTCTGGACCCTACTATGCCGGGGCCTACTTCTAGGGTTTAATCATTAGTATTTTTGATACTCTTAACAACGCCTTTCGCCTGTCTCAACTTACAGCGAGTCAGTATCCTAAACAATACAGATCACAGTTACATTGCAAAATCGAAATTGGCTGAGGAACCTTTGGAAAAACACAGAACGAATTTACCGCAATACTAGACCAACATTTATCATTATAATATTCGTATAAGACTCATTACCTTATAATTTTTCGTGAAACCCTTAGATTGTATCTGTGGTATTGTTATTTTCTCAACGTGGTAAATTTGTTCCAATACGTTTAGCGAATAACCAGCTTACAGTCGATTAGCAGACAGGGATGCTTTGATCATAATAATCAACTTGTTGATATATCTGTGGACATGAAAACACATCAGTAACAGAAAAGTACACCAGGAATATCGGGAAACGAGTCTATGAATCTGAAGTGGAAAAAAGTAGATGAAAATCCTGCTGTTGAAGGCGATGAAGTATTGTTTTCCCAGCCTATACAAGACGTTAATAAACGGAACAACAGATGGCACCCTCTCCTGCTCTGAACAAGGAATACACCTGCCAAACTCCATAACTAGGGTAAAAATTCCAAACCAGCTCCATATGACTATTTCGCGTATGTCGAAAGCATACAGCAAAAGATGGTAAAATTGCACTAAATTAGTATTATAAGAATTCTACTTAATTGTTCCCAAAACCGAGGGTCGTGTGGTGAAAATATTACTGCTTCAGGAAAGAGTAGAAGTAAAATACGCTAAGACCTGTGGATCAACGGCTAACGTTCCAGCCTGGCATTCGGAAAGACGAACGTTGTATCTAAATTTTGGATTAGAATGGTTACCCAATGTCACTGCGGAGAACTGCGGCGGAATTTTGGTTTCTTCAAACACTATAGTCAATTTCCTGCTCACTGCTGGCACCCAGTCCTTTATGTGATCTAATGTCCCAGTTGTCGAAGAGCCGTGAAGATCTCATAATAATAATAAGATCTACTTCCCATATGGCATATAATCACGATTGAGATATATATCCAAATATTGTAAAGTGTGTTTGCATTTTTCGTATGTGTTATGTGTATGTCTAGGCCATCCTGCATTCATCTGTGGTGATTGACTGTTTTTTTTTCCCCTCTACCCTTCTATATATATATATGCACTTCCGATAAAAGACATCTCTTTACAAAAAGTTCGTTTGAACTTTGCTGTAAATACGAGACTGCAAATGGTAGCTGCAGATTTTTAAAGCTGCAAATTCCTTCAAGAATTTGAATCAATCGTAACGAATTACTTGAAGTCGTTTCTTCTTCCGTCCTGCCTCGTACTATGAGGAGACTTACACTTCAGTCATTTCACATGCAACAGTAAAATTTTTGTGGCTCTCTCCTGAATTCCGTACAAGATCTAAAGCCTGATTGATCACCGACAATGATTACAATGATGTGGTGAATATATCTACAGAATCACCTAGTTTCGATAAATATCTAAACTGATGATGAAAAGCTGTTAGTTGGTTTCTGATAATACCTATACGAAATAAAAGAAGTATGCGCCATCAGAATTTGTGTTACACAGGAAGTTATGTTACGATATATTTTTTTTTTTTTTTTTTTTTTTTTTTTGTAACTGCTTTACGTCTCTTTTTAACATCGAGGTCTTTAGAGACGGGAAAGGATGAGGGGCAAGGATGGGGGCAAGGAATGGGAAGGAATTCGGCCATGGCCTTTTGAAGGAAGCATCCCGGCATTTGCCTGGAGTGATTTGGGGAAACCATGGAAAACCAAAATCTGGATGCCCGGACGGGGATTCGAACCGCCGTCCTCCCGAATGCCAGGCGAGAACGCTAACCGTTACACCGCCCCGCTCGGTGTTACGATATATAACGCTATTGTGCTAGACGAACTAAGCTCTTAGGATCTTAACTTGTCCGTTATGGAAAAATCCGCTGCTTTGTTATCACCGAGCGTGGCGGTGTAACGGTTAGCGTTCTCGCCTCGCATTCGGGAGGACGGCGGTTCGAAATTCGAATCCCCGTCCGGGCATCCAGATTTGGGGTTTCCATGGTTTCCCAAATCATTCCAGGCAAATGCCGGGATGCTTCCTTCAAAAGGCCATGGCCGAATTCCTTCCCATTCCTTGCCCCCATCCTTGCCCCCCATCCTTTCCCGTCTCTAAAGACCTCGCTGTTGAGAGACGTAAAGCAGTTAAAAAAAAAGCTTTGTTCTCAGCGTTACTGTTAACGAAGCTGCTGAAACGTCGTAACGCAGTAACCTCCTGTAGACAGCTATATGTTCCCAAGCAATGACAAAACTGAATATTGATTTCAGAAGACATCGGAGAAAGCAGATACTGGAATTCATTTAAGTCAGCGTTAAGAAAAAATTAACGTTTCCAAGCGTAGAAAAGATTGGAATCGCTCAAATATTACAGCAGCCTGAATAATGACCTCAGGATCCTATCAGTAGTTTGTAACATGTAATATTTAAATGCAAGATTCCCTACACAGCCGAAACTTTACGGACCAGGGTATTTGTCAGTTGTAGTCAAATTATATCATAACGAAACTTTCCGTCCAGCTGCGAACGTCAGCTTATTAGTGGGAAGTTCTCTTCCATCTGTTAACGTCTTGTAATATATCAGTAATCTCGCCTGAAACCGCTTGGAAAGGAGGGGAGGGGAGGGAGGTCTGTCATATGCAGTAGTACAGGAAAGGACTTTTATAAACATTTTCTCAACAGTAAAGAACTTTTAAACTTTATTCTAAACCATCTTCCTAATAGATGTAATAGTCAAATGACGTGAATCTTTAAGGCGAGATGGATTTTGTTGCATTCATTTACACTAAGAAAGCTTAAAACGACGATCAGTTGAAGGTTTAATTTGCATGCTCTAAAAAATTTAGTTAAAAAGTTATTTTCACTTTTAGTGATGTTATGTAATGTACTCAGATGGGGAAAAGTACAGAATGTAAATTAATTCAAAGAGCTACCACAGACTTTGATATCACAGTTTGTTGTCAGCATTAGGAGGAGCATCCTGAATATAAATTTGAGTAATTAAGTAAATATGTTTTTTGTAACAAAATTGGAAGAAAAATAGGTAGAATAATAAAAATATGCTTAGAAAATCAACGAAACTCCAAGGAGAAGAATATGTTAGTAGTTTCATAAAAAAGCTTATAATTTAGAAGAGAAAATTAAGATTTTCCAATATTATTTGTCAGGGTATTGTCGATTTCCCACTCTGCTTACGTCACGAAGAGGAATTAAAATTTAATAAAAGCGCCGTTCAAAAATAAATAAGGTCTCAAAATTTAGAATAAGTTGCCCTAAGAATCATTTGTGAATTACAGCTTAACATAAAAAGGGGTTAGCCAGTTATCAATCTCAGAAGTTACGGTCTGATGTCAGGCTCCTCAATGTTACCATAAAATGGTCAGCAATACTGCAATTTTGGCTCAGTTTGTGGCATTTTTTCAGCAGGATCGGTTGCGGAACGTCGCCTGTGCAATATCTCCGCGAAAACCGTGCGGGTGATGGAGTCTGTGAGATACTTTTCGGACTTATAAAATACATATGCCATGAGTATCATCGAAGGTTAATGAATAATTAATGAACTATGTTAAATTGACATGAATCAGATAGAGTTTTTGGAACGTTTTCATTAAATTTGTTGGGGGAAAGTGATCAAAGAAATTGTTGGAGTATGACTTGGAGTGATGCTGAGACTATCTACTGTCTTCATCAAAGGATGTGTTAGTCACAAGCCTTGTTCTCTGGCATACTATTGATACTAGTTATGCTACAAATTTTACAGAATATACAGTTTTCGATAAACTTGGAATGAGGTTTTCTTGGAAAAAATCAATGAGAAGCGACTACAGTTTGGGGCTACCCACCTAACTCCATCTACTTCGTTAGACATGAATAGCCCCCTGTATCGGCCCTAGTGTTGTAAAAAAACTGTTTTTATTCTGACTTGAAAAAAAAACTCTGAAAAAACCATGTTTTTTTTGGGACACGTTTTTTTTCACAACTACTAAATCTCAAATTTGTAAGGCAGTTATCGTTTAATATGAGGTGCTACGGAACAATTCTGAAAATTAGGTGGACAGACAAAGTAAGAAATGAACGAGTTTTGGAAATGATGGGTGAGAAAAGAAGTTTATGGAAGAAGCTTACAGGAAGAAGAGACAGGCTGGTAGGTCATATTTTGAGACATGCTGGATTGGTTAATTTGTTAGTGGAGGGAACAGTCGAAGGTAAGAACTTTAGAGGTAGACAGAGATTAGAATATATGAAGCAGATAATTGAGGACGTGGGTTGTAAGGGGTATGTAGAAATGAAGAGGTTAGCACAGGATAGGAAGGGATGGAGGATTGCATCAAACCAGTCTAAAGACTGACGACAGCAAAAAAAAAAAAAAAAGTTTTAGAGTTTATTCTAAGTACTTATCTTAATTTAAAGTCTACTATATTTTTCTGGTTCTGTAGAAAAAAAAATAGGAAAATATTGGCAACATTGACTGAAATTTTCTTTTATGAACGGGGATTTCCCGAAGAGGCTAGGTTGCGCGAGAAGGAATCCCCGTTACCCCGTTGTTTGGATTGATACTCGCTATTTGAAGTAGTGCTGCCAGTTCTACAAATTTATCTGTAAACCTACGGATCTTTTAAAAAATTAGGAATTTAAAATTTATCTGCAGTTTTTTCCCTCTTTTTATTACTTATTGTGCTTTCCTTATATTCGTATACTTGTTAAACTCTCAGAGTATAGTGGTACTGACTCATTAAATTGTCAGTAATTATGAATCGTTTCCTTGCAACCGTTGGTGTAAACCAACGATTGAAAAGAAGTAAAGCTCCTATTTTGTACGATAATAGATTTACATTCAAACTTAAAAGACCGTAATACAGAACCATCGGCGCAGTCTTTATGCATAGTGTGTAATTTTCTCACAATTTAAAATTGCAATCTCAAAATCTTTTGCGTACAATACAAGAACAACCAGTAATAGAAAATTTAACCAACTCTTTCTGAAGTTATGGATCTAGAGGAGATAGAAGAAGAGAGAGAAAATTCCGACACCGACCGAACTAGTGTTGGTGTATACTAGTGAATGTGATACTGACATAGAGGATGAATAAAATTATGTTACCTATATAGATACATTTACGAATCATTATGTAAGACGTTATATGATTCAGTAAGATTTAAAACACACTTGTAAAATGGAAGTTCCTTAAATAAAACTATAGTTTATCAATTATATTGTTTTCTGAAAAAAATAGAAAAAAACAAGGGTGCTAGGTTTTTTTTCATGTTTTTTCACAAAGCTGATTTTTTTTTTTTTTTTTTTTTTTTTTCAATTTGCAACACTAATTGGCCCTTCATGGGGAATAAAATCCGTATTTCAGGAAGTTATTTTTGTGGTTGGCACTTGTTAAATATAACGATTTATATTTTAATATACAAGTATTGCCAGCCTGTTGAGGTGAGAGGCCCAACGTAAAACAGAGTGCTGGTTTGTTGTATTGCTATCCGAACTGTAACGGAATGACTAAAATGGGTCATTCCGTACATTTTTATATTTAATATATAAAAAAATAATAAAAGGAATAACTGTGGGAAAGCCTCACCAGTAAGTGCAGCGGGCATCCAAAATCAGACGCGCCACAGGGGCAACAGTAAGGCCCGGTGCACACGAGCGTCATTTCACGTCGCGTGCACGCCGAGATGCCGCGCTAGCGGCTAGGAGTACACTGGAACAGATACGGCAGTGCACACGCACCAGCTGCGACGCCGCGGTCACGCCGCGGTCACGCCGCGGCGACCCAGCGGTCGTTTTTCCCTGTTCTCGCCCACCACGCCGCAGGGTCGCCGCGCACGCTAGTGCGGTCTCCTAGTACATTGTGTCCAATGGAGCGGTGCACACGGGCGGCAGAACACGCTAGTGCGGCGGCAAGCATGGCAGAAAATATAGACATCGAACATTTTATTAGTGTAATTAAGACTTATCCAGAAATTTGGGACATCCGTCAAAAAATTATCATGATCGAATCAAGAGGAGAGCTTGGACCAGTATATGTCGGATATTCATTGAGGGATTCGAGGAGAAGGACGACAAGGGCCAAAATGAAATATTTGAGCAAAACATTTCGTGTTTATTATAATTCCAGGTTTATGTAAAGCATTTACGATCTAGATTTTATGTATCATACCTATAAAATTTATAGTAAATTGCTGTTGCAAACACAAAAGTTCTTAAATGAAATTCCTTTACCGGGGTAAGGTGGCAACATCAGAAACAAAATATGTTGCTATCATGTTCCTTACTTGGATATACTGAAGTAGTTCTTCTTGTTGGAACTGAGGCGTCCTTTCCGATATCTACAAAACCTTCTATACTCATTTCGTCTTGAATGTTGTACCTATCTATCGTTCTTAGAAAATTGTGAAGTGAACAACACGTCTTTATCGATAGGATAGATAAATCAAAATTTACATTATTTTATGAAAAATTTTCCATTTATTGTACAGAATGCCAAATGTACTTTCTACTTTTCTCCTGGCGCGTGACAATCTGTAGCTGAAAATCCTTGTTTTTTTCTGATAAAACTTTACCACTGGAACAGACTACCGTTGACCCATACGCCACTGGACGTTACTGAAGGGGAAAATGTTCCGAACTTTTTCGACTGACTCCGAGATTGTGCGCGTATCCCGAAGTCGAGTTGACGAATCGTTTAGCTACATCAGGTGGGACCTCTATCAGGAACCAATCAACGGCGGTCTATTCTCCCCGTAATTCTAATTTCCATAAATGTCTCCCTGCGTTAAAACTGCCTAGGAAGAGGACGCCACGGAGAGATGGATGTTGCAGGACTGCCGAGGAAGGACTTGAGATCCAACCTTCAGGGTCGAAGGAGGTATCTAGCATCTGACCCCTGAGGCTGGAGCTACTGGAGCCAAATCTTCCAAGGTTGAGGATTGTTCTGCCTTGGCATCGAATCCGAGGGTTCTAAACAAGCGTACTGCGGCAGTGAAATCGCTTGGCAGTTAGTCAGTACGTTCCTTGAAGGATGTACTCTCCTATCCGCTGTAGCTAATAAGCTATAGCATTTGCGCCGTCGTGGGACGCCTATCGCCATCACGGTAATAATTATACGAGCAGTACAGTGTGGTACTTACCTGCAGTCATTGGATGCAACCCTGTAACGACCTTTCAGAGTAAACTTTGAATGATTGGGGGTTCTCGCCACCGGCAAGTATTGAGCTACTTGAGACAGACCGGGAGCTTTCCTATAACCACACTTGGTGGATAATTTAAATTATCCTGGCGCCTCACAGTGGACCAGAATCGCACAAACCTGGCCAAAATATAAGGAGTTGTTCAAATTGTACCAAAGTTAGTATGTAAAGGTTAACGATGTTGCTGATTAAGAACATAGTATCAAAAAGTAAAAAAAGAAAATGGCGGATCCAAGATGGCAGACAAATATTGATAAAAGTCATTTTATTCGTATAAAAGTAATTTTTTTGGGATATATCGAGGTTGATGATGAAGATTATGACTTCAAACATTGAAAAAACAAAGCGGTGGATCCAAGACGGCGGACAAAAATTGACAAAAATTCTTTTTATATATAAAAAGTCAATTAATGAAAAATTAACATAATATTAATAATTTCATTTACAGAAATAACCAAACATTTTGGAAGCGTCGCTTAAAACGTGGTTCAAAGCCGGAGTTGGTACTAGTAGGTAGATTTGAAGGTTAATTTACGAAGGTAATAATATATACTTGCGGACACAGTGCAAAAGAAAGCGGAATATCGTGGAATTCGTAACTTATCTCTATTTTTTTAAGCACATTTTAAAATTTTATCGCGTATTTTCCGCTATTAAGTCAATAAAAAAATATATGTGTAATTAAGTATTTAATAATGACATAAATGTATTTTAATTAGTACATACTTCCTGGAATACCGTCCATATTTAAAATATTTGTTTCACTTACACAGAACACACATATTTATCTTTAACGACAAGACTATTTTGTAGCCTGGCCGGCTGCATACACCGCTAGCAATGAATTGCCGCGTTTGACTTAAAATAAAACGGAAGAAATTAACAGCTGATAGTCCACACAACCGGCATTCAGTAGTCCCAACATTACTGTAGCCAACATGATAGTCCAAAATTCCTATCTATAAACTTATTTTTTCCTTTTTGGCCACGTTTTCAAGATTTTGGCCCGCGCCCGGCAATTGCAATCTAATGTAGTTCATGTTAGTATTGTATTTGATTTTTAAAATTAATTCCCGATTGTTATGAAGGGATCCAAAAGGAATTAATAATGGTGAATTTGTTTCACGATCACTTAGTAATGTTGTAGTTTTTAAATTTTGTTATTTGTTTATTAATGTTGGCAATTGTAAGGCGAGGCTTTGCTTGATTTCCTTTTATGATTGAATGCGTTAATGTTAAAAATAAATAAGCCTCACCTGTACGCCAGTACGAGTACCAAATAAATTAGCCGCATAGAGTTTCTCTTTTAATGAAATAAGAGGAGTCAGAATGTTTCACCCTTTCCTCCCTCCCAACAACCACCCACTACAGAACGAAGGGAGCAACTATATTCTAATACAGGATGAGACACATTGCAAAACTGTCAATCGCTGTTTCCTCGAAGGCCGTAGGCAAGTTTTAAGACAGATTCGATAGAGGCATGGGCCAAAAGCCAGACAGTCAATTAAAGAATTCAATGCACATAGTACAGCGTTTGGATATAAAATTTAGGCTGTAGTAGAGATACCGCGAGATGAGCGAGTAATCATTTTGTGATTTATGCCCGGCCATGACTTGGTTGGCTATGATGTGACAGAGACAATTTAGTTGAACTACGAGTCCGCGATAAACCTAAAGACAGATAGAAGCTCTGCGGCAAGATGCAGCGAATGCGATAGTGATATTGCGGTTTAAAGCTCAATGGTGGTTCCAAAGAAAATCGGAAGATGGAAGAAGTCGGAGGCTTAGATTTTTTGAAGATAGAATAAAAGTAATAAATACAAATCTAAATTTTTTTTCAAACATGTCTATAACCACACTCTATCTTAAACCCAAGTCTCTTTAGACGGCTGACATGCTGTGAAGGATACCTCAGTTAAATGGCTAACAACAAAACCTTTATATCACTACTAGCTGACCCGGTCACGCCTTGCTGTGACTTAGTAATTATATTACGTTGGATTAATGAAATTTCAGTTTTATAAATGAGGCCTATGAAGTTGATTTTTAAACATTTTTAACATTTACTTTCATTATTTTAAATTATTACAATTTATAATTTTAATTTATCTAAGCGCTAATTGGTGCACCATATTTTTAGTTAGCCTGTCTTTTGCTAATACAAATAGATTTAATGGTTTCCCTACACGTGAGCAGGCGACATATAGTTGCCCATGGGAGAAACACGTTTTTTCCCAATCCAAGCGCCAAACGGACATTGCTTGGCCTTGTGACTTATTTATTGTCATAGCGAAAGCCAAACGAATCGGAAATTGAAGCCTTTTAAATGGTATTGGATATTCTGACTGTATCATTGGAATATGTGGCAACAGGACGATTTCTCCTTTAAACATTCCAGTCAAAATACTTGCTTCAAGAACATTTACGGTGATCCTTTTGATTACCAAGCGTGTACCGTTGCATAATCTAGGTGGATTCAAATTACGAAGAAGAATAATCGGTAAACCAATCTTTAACCGGAGATTGTGTGTTAGCATTCCTGTTATTTCCAAAGAGTTTAAAAACTCATTTGGAAAATTTATGGCTTCACTTTCATCTACAATAGTATCTACTGATTTAAAAGACATCAGATCACTTGGAAACAACTATTGTATCTGGATGTTAATTTTGTTGACATCAACATTTTTTGCTGCCAAAATAACACGTTTACTGATCCAATTATGATCTAAGTAATTATTTGATATATCCAGGAACACACGCTGAGTTAGTTCATTTTTGAGTGAACAACAGTGCAGAATTTGTCTGGCAATTTGATGTGTTTTGTATTTCGATGCAGTTCTATTTCACCTTTTCCAATGTCCAGCAATTGCTTACAAAATACTTGTGCCGATGGATCATTTTGCAACTGTACTCGCATGTTCATGGTCAATCAAAGTGTTTCGACACTCCGCCGTAAAAACGATTGTTTTAAACATGCGTTAATCTCATCGGCAAAAGTAGAGCGAGGGATCTCTGGTAATGTCTGTCGGAAGTGAAAAGACAGTAGTAGGACAGTACCACCGAAACGTTTATCGTTACCTTTCAAATCTTGCACAGTTCTATGAAATGCATCGAGTGAATGTTTATGAGCCATAATACACACATCCCAAATTATAATTGATCTCTTTTGCAACACTGCAGCCATTCCACTTTTCTTTTTGATGTTTACACATTGCGTTTGGTTTGTTATCAATGTCGAGTGGCAGCTTAAATGCTGAAAGTGAGATTCGCCTACCATCTAACAAAGTGGCAGCAATGCCTGACGATGCAATTGCCGATGCAATTTTCTGTTGCGACCGTACCTTCGCAAGGATCAGCGATATTAAAAATGTCTTACCGGTTCCACCTGGCGCGTCCTAGGAAAAAAAAAAACCGCCTTCTTCAGCATCAACAGTCAGCATAATCCGATTATAAATATTTTTTTGTTCTGCTGTCAGTAATGACTCATTATTCGCAATAATTGTCGGCCGATCAGGTGATGGAATACCATAATGATTAAGTGGCAAATCTTAAATTAAAATACATAAATCTTCGATTAACACTAATGCTTTATTAATCATTATACATCACTGGTGTGAAATCTAGATTTGGGCATTGGTTTTTTTGTTTAACTCGGTGTAGTAACTCTTCAGTCATACTATTTTTATATTTTTCCCACAAACTCGAAGATTGTGTTGGATAACATGTTGTCAAACTAATTGCAAACAGTTTGGGGAATACTGTCGGCGTGGCTGTCAACGCTGCATTAGGAAGTGTCAGGTCCCAATGATTGTCGTTTACCAGCAGCTGCAACTCGCGACATGCATCTTGACATGTATTGAACACTCGATATGTATTGAACACTCGACCATTAACTCTTCGTAAAAATTCGAAAGAAGCTGATCCGGGAACATTCACCAATAAAAAACGCTGAAAGAAACATTCACGTTGTTTTGGATGCACTGTGTAAAGTCGTCCTAATGTCTTGGCTTTGAATATGGCTGCGATCGAAGGATGTGGTTCTCCTTGTTTACGTGGCTACCATTTTTTACCTAATTTGTTCCATGAAAAATAGCTTCGAACATAGGTATATAATAATGTTTTTGTGAATTGGCGGAACACATCAGATTTTTGACACAATGTGAAAAATTCAGTTTGTGGTTTGTCGTTTTTGGTGGATCAAGTACGGATTTTAACTTCAAGCCAAATCAAAATGTGAGAGTGAGGCATACCTCGCTTTTGCCACTCAATCAAATACAGATAGCAACGTGTGTTACCGAAAACCGAATGTTTTACGATTAAATCAATCAATGATTTTAATTTTTGTTTGAACACACGTGCCGTGACATCATGACGATGCATTGATTGATGGCCTGGTAATAGCAAAGTTTGTATTTCCTCCTAATTCGGATTCTATGTAAATGTAATAAACAAATCTGGACGACCATAATGACGTACGTAAGTCATCGCATCTTGTATATATTCCTGCATGTTCCGTGGACTGCCGATGTAGCTTGAAGGTAAAATAAATACATTACCGATATCATTGGCGTTTAAATTTTCATAAATATTGCCGATAACAGTATCTCGTAAGAGGATGTATTCCTCCGACCGTAATTTAGCCTGGTTGTGTCGAATAAATCGCAAATGATTGTTTTCAAACTTGGCATACATATCCACGACGTATTGATGGCACAGTTGACGATATCGAAGGATATATTTATCCTAATTACGTCTAATCATCAATCGGTGGGCGTAGTACTTCATTGAAGTAACTTTTTTATTTGTTTTATTACCTGAAAAAATAATAAATTAAATAGTAAAAAAAAGAATAAGAAATCAATATAGTGGGCCCGCTTCAATCCGGCCCCTGGTCGGAATACCGCGGGTCTATTGTACTAATAAAATAACGAATTAAATAGTTGAATATTAAATGTACCAGCAACTGGATCACGCTGTTTGATGTTGATGTGATATTCATCCTGCCCTTGCCAGAATATCAGTGGATACTGGAGTGCGTCATACGAACGGTGTAGATCCGAAATTATACTAACAGTTCTATCTTGACGTGTGACTTTAATCAACTGAGTCACCAACCATAAAAACTGCAACTTCATCTACGGTTGGCGCGTTGAACCTGCCAGCGTGTTCTCCTGATGGTAATTTGTCAGCTTTGTTGACAATGATGGTTGTCATTTTTTAATTGTGGCTACACAATTGAATAAGTTGATTATTATTTTCTAAAAAAATTTCCAACAACACCACAATTGCTCTCTCTTCTGCTTGTTAGATGAAATTATACTGGCACCTAGTTTTCAAGCGTTGCTCACAATTTCCAATAGATTTGGAGAAACTTCGGGTCATCGTTTGACAGCGGTATCAACGACACAATCTTATGGTACACCTGACCTTGTATTTTGAATTTAGTTTCAAAATGACCTCCATCAGATTTGCGTGTCATGCGCAGAAACAATTTCGAATCGTTTGATTCGCCAGGATTGTAAATGTTCTGGCGGATTGGGTTACGGTAATTATACAACTTTTCCTGATTCACAACACATGCCGGCTGCTTCATTGTGGAATTTCAACGCCTGATAACATTGACATATTTTGTCCATTGCACCGATTGCAATTTTAGAATGTGCAGAGTAATCAGTGGCTGGTGCATATTGGAACGCAAGACGAACAATTGATACACGTGTTAAAGCACGGCTGATTTGCTGTTCTCTCTCGTTCTCTTTCACTAAATGTAGCTATTTGCTGTTCTCATGCCGCTGTTGTTCTCGATATATTCTGTCACAGACGTTCATCACGATGTTCTTGAGATTATTGCATACGACGCTCAGCTGTCCTGATTCTTTGAACTTCCTTACTTGCCGCGATTTGTGTTGCTGATTGATGGTCTCTCTCGTCGTGCGTCGTGCCTCTCTGCTACATGCATTAACGAGGTTAGATTCTTTGGCGACATTTCACTGAAAAATATTTGAATTACAACAGAAAGTGCCTTTCTGAAAACCTTAAAATAAGACACTATAATACAGTGGTGAAACCGGAATTTTTGGGTCCATTGAAAAATACAGTAAAATGGAAGTTAAGAACTAATGAGGAAATATTATATAATAAGATTGAAAAAATAACAAAAAAGAAGAATGATATTTTTTTCTATACATTAATAGCATGGAAGACACCAGGCTTTCAATAGGTTTAGAAAGATTTGAAACGAAATAATACCAGTGAACTGTATGGAAAGAAATTTTTTTCGATAGCAGACTTTGAATATGGCAGGATTAAAAGCTAGAGAGGAGTGCAATAATGAAGGAGTATTGAGGAAGAAGAAAGAAAAAACAACAGGAGAGGAATTGAAATTGACACGTGGTCTCTAGCTGACCATAACAAAAAGAAGAAGAAAAATGATAAGCTAGCGAGAAATACTTACACGAATCGAATTTATCGTAACGTTTTCTTCAATATTATATTCATGTGTGTAATTACTTTGTCTTTAGGTATAATGACACACAATCGATGAACAACAATACAGTATAATTATAACACAATACACAGCACAATTAAAATTGAAGAAACTCACACATATGGCGTGGAATAGACTGTAGCATAAATAAAGCGAAATACAACGCCATCTACAGGATGGTTCGATAAATTAACACACCACCACCTGTTAGGAATAAACTGTAGCATAAATAAATTGAA
>JARYHS010013630.1:270041492-270389901 GCA_031002005.1 Vandiemenella viatica
GCATTACCGTTCAGCAACTCCGCCTTTACAAACAGACGTGCTTCGTCCATTATATAACCAAAGTGAAGATTTATATAGCTACAAAATCTCGTGAGTGGATAGTAATCGATAATCTGTATAAAGAATCAAACTGTTAAAAACAGAAAAAAAATCAGTTATATAAATGTATGAGACGTGGAAAAAAATAATTGGGTCTACTGGAGATCGCGATTCCGCTACAACAACATATAGTAATATCGTTGGAATACTGTGTAGTCAGTCGCAAGACGTATTATTATCAAGCAGTAATTCCGTTGTAATACAGCCTGGACCATTATTTTCAAGCACAAATTATGTTGTAATACAGCCTGGACCAGTATGAAACCGTTAAATGTACTTAGGGAATAATTTATAGTGGAGATTTGCGTTTGACCACTGCAGTATTATTATGACAACTCCTGGCGGAATCGCGATCTCCAGTAATCCCAAATAATTTTCCATTTCGGCAATGTGTCTTTTCTTATGATATCGCCTAGCTATGAGACACGATTCCTTGTATAGGAATTTCCGGAGCACTGCCAGAAGTCAGAAATCGTGACAACGTTGGAGGAAATAGATGTGGCAGCGTTGCCGGAGGAAATAAGTGTGAACTTTCCTATTTCCTTCGGATAAGAAGAACATCTTTATAACGCAAATAATATAAGTAATAATTCATCACGAGCAGCAAATTCGGCTAAAGTTTTTTTATTGTTTTTCACTACAATTATGCAACTTAAGACTGCAAGTCTCAGCTGGAAATTAAAACTGTAAGAGGGAAATCCAAAATCTAAGGTCTCCCAAGCAAAGTTTCAATTTACTTTCTTCAATGTATACATTGTTTTAAGGGCTGAACAATTATACAATTTTCTATGTCATCACCATTCGACACACGCATTCTTGTAGACGCTGTGACGCTCTGGCCTCTCATTCGGGAGGACACAGGTTGGAATCCTAGTCCGGCCACCTAGATTTGGGGTTTCAACGGTTTCCCCAAACCACTCTATGTGAATACCGGAATAGTTCCAAAAGGCCATTGGTGAAATCCTTGCCACTAGTTCTTTTCCGCCTCTAATAGTCGGACGGGTATTCAAACCCGCCTCCTCCCGAATGCGAGGCCAGAGCGTTAAGGCTCATCCACTACGCTCGGTCCTCCGATCCTAAGGCACTGTCGAACTTTCTTTACCGGTAGGCTGTGTTTGTTTGAATTTTTGCGGCTTAGTCTATTTTGGAGGCGACTATCACGGGTGACGAAAAGTCACCGTTCCACTTCACACACGAGACTAAAGAACACTCACACGAGTGGCGACATCCTTCTTCGCCAAATGGTGGCATCTATTTATGTTATTATACTGAAGTAATCGCAAACAGAGAATAATACACAAAATTGTATGATTTATTAAGTAATGAGTTTTTAAATCTCGCAGGTATCAAGTCACTACGCTGTAAAGCAGTAATTTTAGAACTCTCTACTTCAATCCCGATTCTCAATTAACTTTCTTTACTTATACAAGTAATAAAAGAATTTATGCTAGTCCTACGATAATAACCTGGTTTTAAATTTTTGGTGACAATGGTCATTTAATTTGTTACAGTACTAATATTTGGTTCTATGCGATTTCCTTTCATGTTTTTACATTATATTTTTGTTTTCCTTGACGACGGTGTATGATCATTATAGACCACCTACAGAATTAATGATAGACATGGCTTAAAATTAGAGACATAATTCCAACGATAAATTAATTGTTTCTGAAACGTGAAATTCGTTCTACTGCGAAATGATTATTTTCGATAAACGTATACAGTTGGAAATGGGACAGACGATCTGTTATCGGCGTGGCTGGGAACCAGAGTAGCTTTCTTTCAGCGCTGCCGCCGCAAAAGTGTTTACTTTCATGTTGGTAGTTGGTTAAAATCATTTGATAGTTTCGGTTATAAGAGATTCCTTAAGTATCTTATTCCCTGAGGCAGTTTGGAAGGAATTAAGAATATATAATATGCATAAGCATAGTGTAAGTTCGGAACTTATAAAAGGGGGAAAAAATTTAAAAGAATATGAAATACGTGGATTTGAACCTTGAACCGCAGGTTCAGAAAACCACAACGCTAACCACAGGACCCCCCCTCCCCCCCGCTCAAGCTAGATACCTACTCGTCAGTTTGTTAACAATGCTGTCTAGGAAGACTGTTTCATTCAATATTTTCCGAAATAATATCTTGTTTCTGTAGTTTCGTAGTACTAAAAATTCTACCTCGTCGAAAATGGTTATTCGCTGGTATGTCCACAGACCACATTATGAGTGAAATATTATCGGAAGGAATTAGCTTAACTGGTATGTAAATAATGATCGTTAAAGTTTTAGGCTACTCAGTTGTAGTAAAAAGTAGAACGGAGCCTTAGGGGTTATTTTTTGCCTCGCTTTAATGCATTCCCGTTAATTACAACTTTTGCGATAGGTTTTTCGATCTGAATTTATTTAAAGTGTTATTGAAATGTAGGGGAAGGTTGATGAACTACCCTGCCATTATGAATCGTCAGTAGGGAGGAGCTTAATTATAGTTTTGTTTCATGCATTGACTTACGGAAATGAATAATCTGAAATATATATGGCTCTGAATGAAATATCCCCCAATGATATTGCCGAAAGGCGGATCCAGCATTGCCTTACTCTTTCCTGGGATGAGATTGAAGCCAGATTGGGCAAAAAGACTGATAGAACATGACAGCGCTGTCCACATTTAATGCATTGACTGTACGAGTATATATAGAAAATTAATGACTATGCATTCTTTAAGAAGTAGGAATATCCTGGGAATGGATATTCCATACGAGCCGTTCACGGAAAAGCTGCGCGTTCAACGCTGTGTGTAAACAGCCCTATTTCCTCATGATGATCCTACCACACATCACTTGCCGAGTGTAACTGAGACAAACTATCAATCCTTATAATGAATTACAATGTAGCGCTTGGTAGTGCTATTGTCATCTATCAGCTGACACGTAATTTTTTTAAGTTTTCTATTAACAAAACTTTACGAAAAATTAAGTGTCACTATTTCTTTCTGTTATGAAATTTATCTTGAGACCAAAATTTTCAATAATTTAGAAACTCAAAGAGTTTTGTTTAGAATAAATGAAACGTAGGATATTTATAAAAGCACTCTTCTTTCTCATAGTCCTCGTGGATGTTATGACGTCTATATACTGGCTATCGTTTTTCCACAACTATGAGGAAACAAACCTTTTACTTTACACTTTGGCGAAATGAATGATCGCGAACAATTTATACTTTAAGACTAGATTGTTACAAATTTCAGTATCCACAACATGATTGTATTTACTTTAGCGTCAATTCAGCATACAATGAGTTAATATGTCAATACATACAGATACCAGCAGTTTAAATTAAATCTTGATTGTGTTACTGTTCATCAAACAAATAGGCAAAGTTCTTCAGCGGCATTAGACAGTAGTCAAGTCACACTCACGATCCAGCCAATAATTTTCGGGTTAAATAAAATAAAATAAAACTAATTTCTTCCAGGCCTTTGCAGAAAAATAACAATGAATTTAGATTGATCAATAGATACAGGCAGAAATCTGTAATTTTAACGTCTCAATAGGTGTAAAAACATAACGCATCGTTTAACCACTTTTTCCCGCGGCGCGACTCGAACCGTGGAACCACGAGACAACGCACTAGCTTCCGGGATCTGCATCCGCGAATATGAGCCACTTACCGCCCCATCGCGTCAGGCTTACCAGAGACGGAAGATGAGGTGGCCACAACGCATAAACAGCTTGGCATTATTTTTGCTCGTTCCGGAAAGTTATTGGGTGAAGGGTAAATTTCATCAGTGGCACTATACAGTAGTCAATTCACACTCACGATCTGGCTATCAAAAATTCTGTTTAAATAAAAAATCTCGAAATTACTCAACGGAATGAGGAATTGCCATTTCTCAAATATCGTTGCCGAATTCGTTCACGTTTTTAGAATACTAACCTCTTCCGTGCCTTTGAAATAATAGTGACTTTATTGAAGAATAACAACGAATTTTGATTTCACAATACATACAGGCAGAAATTTGTAATTTCAACTTCCCAATAGGTGTAAAATATGTTTTCACTGTCCCAGTGTACGGGTAACCCAAGAAAAACATAACGCATCATTTAACCACTTTTGCCCTCGGCTGACTCGAACCGTGGAACCGCAAGACATCGCACCTCGTAGCCTCCGGGATAAGAATATCCGAACCTGAGCCAATTACAGCGCCATAGCGTCGGGCTTACCAGACACGGAAGCTGTGGTAGGCAGAAACTAATAACGAGCCAGGCATTATCTTTCCTCATTCCTGGAATTTACTGTTTATTTCTTGGAATTTTAAATTTAGGAAATAAAATTAAAGAAACTTTTCACCAATGGTGATATGCGTCAGAATTAACTTTTAAAATTTCTGCACTTCTTTAATAATGTATATTCTTTTTGTGCTACGGTTAACGATTTTGCCCCTTACCGCAAACCGAATTTTTTACGGACTCCCGGAGATAGCGGTCAACGCGATAGCACAGGGAAGATAACTCCATGCTACGAATAATTCCATGTTGCGGTTATGCATCAATTATATCATTAGCTATCACTAGTCGGAGCAGCATGTTTTTAAATACGGAAGCTTTGAATTTTATGTTCTTCCTTGATGAGAATTTTTTTCGTAAGAACAGCCACTTTCCATTTCATTTCTTATTTGCTTCCCAATACCACAGGCTAGAAATTATCGCTGTCGCACAATAAGGACATTAGCTAAAAAAAACTTTTTCGCACAATAGACACATTAGTTTGATTTAGTTCCTTGATTATTTTAAACAGTTATCATTACGTATTACATCAATGGTCAATCGTGCGACTTTGTTATGAGCACTAGAAAAAATGGGAAATGTTGAGTGACAGAAATCTTTACGGTGAAGTTGAATTTAATATAAAAGTGTCTTTCAAATCCTACTCAAACATGCTGCGTTGACAGTGTCTCACGTCAGCCAGAACACCAATGTTATGATTCTTTTCTGTTGTTGCACGCTAAGTATGTTCAAGAAACGACAGAACTAAAAGAATTGCTTTTACAGGCAAGCATACTTACAAGACCACTGCCAAAATTATTAAATCCGAAATCTTGTTACGTGTTATATATTTGACTGAACTCTTAGATAAGTCAGTACTGTTTCCAAAAATTATAATACACAAGCAAACGTTAAATATTAGTGTAAATTTCGAGTCATTTTAAGTTTTTGTAGACGGGTATAAAATCTGCATTTTGTTGTTATCCAGTACTTTCTAAAAACCAGCATTTTGTTTGCAATTGGTAACTTTCGTGTTATGTGTGAACACTTAATAACTGTAATAATGTCTTTAAAACAGTAAATGAAACGTATTCGATGTTCTAATAACTCTTTTATTGTCGAAATGTAATCACTATTTCGGTTTATGAAACAAAAAAGCGGAAATGTATTTCGTTTAATGGGAGGTGGATGTGACTCAATTTTAATAGTCGTGAGACTGTACCACCTTCTGGGTATAGTACTGTCTTCGTAGATGTGTATAATTGGTTGAATAAGTCCCAGGAGGAAATGTAGCGATGTGCAATTCAGGTCGTTCGGATTAATATGAGCATGGTAGTACCTGAAACTTCTACGAGATGAGATTAGAGCCGTTTCAGAAATACTAAATATAAGAATTTCTCGGTTTTTTGTTTTTGTAAAATCGTGTTACAAATTTGAAAATCAAAACGTTATCTACATATGAAATTTTATCCAAATTGGTAAAATAATTTCCGAAATACCCCGGTTTATCATCTCATAAATTGCTTTTAAATAAATCACTATAACTATGTTAAATATAAATCTTAATGCTAATCATGGATTAATTAATGATGCAATATTAGCGTTAACTCACTTACAAGTTCGACGAGTACACCATCACTGCTAAATTTATTCACTCTGATGAGACTATGCTCACCCCCCGCATTAACCTTACTTCTTCTGCTCCAACCATGCTATTCCAAATGATAATAAAACAATTCCCAATAAACGTAACCTTTTCTATGAACATTAATAAAACACAAGGTGTGACGCTTCAAAGCGCAGTATTGTGTTAACCAGAACCAGTTTTCTTCGTATGGACACCTGTATGCGCCTTTTTGACGCGTTCGTAGATTCAGTAATTTTTATTTTTGTGTTAAAGACACATATGGTCAAAAAGTAAACGATGATCACATTACAATTGCTAATATTGTTTTCAAAAGTTTGAAATAATCACATCTGACAAAGCCAATAACTGTTATTAAAATATCTACTTAGTAAAATTTTTACAACTAAACATGTAGTATTTATAATTATTTTTTTACAGTAAAAGTGAAATTTATTACTACTCTTCAAAATAAAATACCTTTCACTATTAAATATACTTGGTTTTACTTATTTCCACATTATTATATTACACTTCAGTGACTGACCACCATACTGTGCGAAATACTCGCACAGGTCAACTAGTACACAATAATTATTGTCCTTTTAAAATATGAAAATTCCTTGCTCTAACCAAAGAGAAACCTAACTAGCATAAGCACCCGTACTGGCACCGGAAACTTCTGCGAGATTGCATTAGAGTGGTTTCCGAAATTTCAAATTAAAAAATTGTTCGTTTTTGCAGGGAAGATAAACTTTAAAAGCAAAACGTTACCTAAATATGAAATTTCATCCAAATCGTTAGAGCCGTTTCCAAGATACCAAGTATATATGTAAGAATTACTCGTTTAAATATATGAGATTATGAATTAATTTCGATCTCGCATTTAGGAGGACGCAGATTCGAATCCCCGTCCGGCCATCCAGATTTGGATTTTACATGGTTTCCAAACTCACTTCAAGCAAAATGTTCGATTAAAACGCTATGGCCAAATCTTTCCCGTACATTTCCCCCAGTTGTTTCCTACAAGAAATGGACTCGACGTCAAAGAGGCGTAAAGCCAGAATTAATAAAAAAAAAGTTAATTATAAATATATTTAAAATATGTTTTATTCAATCAGAGATCAATTACTATTTCTCCACAATACAGAAGTACAAAAAAAAAAGCAGTAATGCATGCCTGCACCCTACTGAATCAACGAATCACTGCTTACGATTCATTGACTACACTTCGCTTTGTAGCAGATGTTTCAGTACCTACACTTTTGGTTTTACGACTATGATTATTTAAAAGTAGTTCTCAGAATTTTCATATGGTACCGCTAAATTATTCGTTTCGATACCATCGCAATCATTTAACTTAGTCATCTTGATGTATAATATAAATGACTGAATAACTTCGAAGTATTCAGTGAAATATGATTGATACCAAACAAAAATCACGTTAAATCTCATTAACTGAGATTGGCCGAACGAACAAATCGTAAATACTGTTGGCTTATTTTAAATCCCGATAAAATTCTTTACACACAAAATCTCATAAAATAATTATACCTTTTGTTCAACTGCATGATGATATTCAAGTATCCGAACTAGTTCCATTCAGCTAGGTTTTTTTGTATTACCAACAGACACAATAAACTATCATCAACTATTCTAAATTTTTGAGTATCTTTAATTACTTTACTCACTGTCATATGGTCGTAATAGCAGCGGCACAATAGGAAGATAAATTTTAGGCGACGAGAATGTACTCCAGACCAACATGGAAAGAATTCAGTAGACGAGGAACTATAATTACAACCAAATATAGTCGTTTTCGTTCTATGGTCACCTTCTGCAGGAGAGTTTATTTCGTCCCTACAATATTATAAATTGGTGCTTCTTTTCTATCTAACTATCTGATGTATAACGGAACATCATGACCAGGAATCATGTGGGAATGCTAGAATTTAAATGATTTCCTGATTGATTTTTTTTTTAAAAATTAAACTTGTAAATAAGATTTTTTTTCCTTCCCCGACAGCAGCTAATTTTATTAAGACCATGACTATCATAATTGAACATTTGCAACAGTTTATTCTGCTGCTATCTAAAGATTATAGATATTTCTGATTGCATGCCTAAACCCTACTGAATCAACGATTCATCGACTAGACTTCGCTGTGGCATCAGCAGTGTTTCGTTCTATGTGATACCTAACTGTGTTATTGATTTGAATAATTTTGTTCTGCTGATTCTGCATTAATTTCAGAATTTTCTAGTGAAAGCTTTTAATTACATCTTAAATTTCGTTTCAAATTTCTGACATAATAAATAAAGTTGTGTGTGTCTTTGGACGTACGGTGAACGTCTCTTTGATTTACGGGGATGCTCCGAGTGTGTATGTACTGTACGTTACACTCTTTCTAACAAGAACTATCTCGTTACTCAACTCATGTGACACCGTCTCTTGTGATATATTTTTTACAAGTTTAATGCTTAACTTTTACCATTAAAAACAATAGTTTAAATGTGACAACGAGTTTAATTTTTATAGACAAATACCTACATGTACAAAACCCCACAAGTAGTAAACTCAACGTAATAGTAATGTATATATATTAACTACTTAGTAACATCTATAACCTAACTTCATGTGACAGTTCTGAATGGCCCAATGACGTCCAGGAATGCGGATTCACGGTTGTATTGCTAAGATGAGAGATGCCTTGGGAAATATAACTATAGCGCCATTTCAGTAAACCAGTGCCCTGATTTGCAGGGAGCTTCAAATGTTAATTTCCATCTGACACATCAGACTATGTAGTTTTGTAGATACACTAAGGCAATATCTGTAGTAGTGTTTAGCTACTGAGTGATATTGCTAACCCACTGATATGGAAAATGTCCGCCCCGTTAACTCAGTAGGCTGCTAACACAGAGTAACCTAATTTGAGTCCTGGTTGGGGAAGATATTTTCATTACTAGGACTTGGTAGGGTGGTGGTGCGCCAAACCTCTTCACTGTGCTTACGGAATGAGGGCATGCTACATTGTTGATGGTGATTCGTCTTTTGGTTGGTTACGTTTAGCCTGCCGCCTGTATTTAGGATGAGTAGGTCTGTATGGTCGCCTCCATCTCTCATTTAGTATAACACAAACAACACTGTACCCTGAACACACACGTCTACCATAACTCATATTAACATACACTGTGGAAGGCAACGGTAAACCATTCCAAAAGGGGTACATCTGCATTGTAACTACCTACACCTAGAATTTGGCATGTCATCGTAAGAAGAGGATATGGAAAAGGATGGAGTGGTCAAAAGAGTTCAAACGAAGGGCGCAGCTGACGACTAGTGGCGGCCGAGGATGGACGTAATTTGAGAGAAGTCTTTCTCAGTCGGCAACTGGTGCGAGGACAGGAGGTAGTTAATTAGCGAGTCCTGGCCAAACTTCAGCATTTGCGAATGAGTTTCTTCGAATTTGTTAACTGTTTCTCCTTCCTTCTGTTAAAAGTTTAGCACAATGATACTATGCTACGGAACACAGTGTTCTTAATTAAAGTGTCTGAGGAATATAACTATGTTGTGGTTCTCAAAATATTTGTTCTTCAGGAAAATAATTAGTCCGAACAGTTACTAGTTTTGGCTAGTTTTGACGTAGATGTTGTTAAGCCGGGGAGAGGATTGAGGAAAGGGCAAGGAACTGGAAGGAATTCGACCATAGCTTTTTGACGTAAGCGCGCAGACATTCGACTGGAGTGATTTCAGCAAACCATGGAAATCCAACACAGTAGGCGAGAAAAAGAATTTTTGGTGACACTCACTCGATAAATTCACTGAGGTCCTACAAAGTCGCAGTAACGAAGATTAATATTCTAAATATTTTGGGAAATTTCAAAGGAATGGTAACAATGGGAAAGATTTATTTTAAAATTAGAGGAAACACGTAATATTTACCGAAGTAAAAAATATTTATTTATTCCGTTGTTAGTTACAATTTGAAGTAGTTATTATGCATGGTACGCCCGAAAATTAACAAGACTGATTCCAGAATTTCTTAAATAATTGGTACGTGTTTAGGCAAATTTTATATCATTTATGCGCAAATTATTTAAGTGTTATATTCCCTAAGCATTCTCTTTTAAAACAGTCGCTACCGGTACCAACTTTTTCCCTCACGTACCAAGAAAAATAAAAACCCATGTAGCCTAGTCATGAAGACAGTGCCTGGTTCCCAACCAGTAGTTAACTGGTTCCAACCATGGTGGTGAAGACATTTTTGATCATTAATGTGTTGGCTAGCAGATTATGAGAGATGGCGGTATACCATTCCTAACGCTCAAATTATGTTTCAAGGTCCAGGAGGGATGGCATACAGCACTGTTGAGGGTTACTTGTCTTTCGGAGTGTAAAATTAAGCTTTGTGGCAAAAAGTGACATTTGAGAGAGTAATTCTGATTTTATCAAAAAGCTCTCCCTTCTTTCATGAATGGCAGAAAGGACACAATACGCTCGAAAGATGCACCATTACAGTCGTCACCACACACAGTAACTTTTGCCAACAACTTCACACTTGAAATCGCCCCAGTACATTTCGACTGTAATGCCAATGCCCGTGCACTGGCTATGGTGCGCAATGGCTTGGACCCCGAGAATCTGTCTTGTAACATACTAATCAACCGCTTTAAGTCTCCTTTGATTTAATCTTATAAAATAATGGTTACCATGATGAAATTTTTTGATACAACAGTAAAATACTCATTTTTTCAGTCTTCAGAATTTTGTTAGCTCTTTATGGTAATGGGAAGGTGTTGTGTGTCACAAAAAATAAAGTGTGAACGATAAAATTTTTGTTATTGCTAGGTATGTGTTCTCGTTTGTCTTCCAACTGCTATACCCAAATTCAAATGTCAGATTTCAGAAAGTTGTTTTCTGATTTATTTAGTAAAATTGTTTGAAGCTAATACAAATAACTTGGTTCCATGTAAACTGTAAGAAAATAAACGCCCATTTAGATTCGTGTGATATGTGTAATTGGGTCTATTACGATGCCTCCTGAGAGAGTTAAGATATAAGTAACCTATCCTCTACATCACTGAATGGGATAGATGTACACAAGTTCTTAATTAAAGATGTGTTACACATTTAAAATTTGGGAGATAAGATGTACGTTGTAAGAATTAGAGTTATTGTTGCAGAATGACGACAAGAAAGACTGGATTAAAACATAGGAACCATTAACGCCGTTTTAGAATCATTCTTTTTATCGTAATTTTAATTGACTATATACCTCCTCACTAAGGCGATATGTAATGTATGATTACCACATTAACATTATTTTCATTACAAATAATAGGTTTATAAAACCATAAAATGAAAACTGATAATATTCATTTTCAGTTATCGTTGCCACAGTTTTAAAGTAGTTTATTACCATATTTCCCAAACACTTAGTTAATAACTAAAATGAAGTTAGTATGTAGTATCAATAAAAAACTTTTAAAAGATGTATCAGACCGACAATTAATACGATCACGGAAAATATTGGATAAAATAGTTGAATGTTGTTCTATGGATAAGCGAACCAGCTTGTTTAGAACATAAGCATTTACGTATATAATTATAGGCGAATAAAAGTGACCTGTATGGAATATGTCTCGTAACTTGTCAAAGAATATTTTCTCAATCAAAAATGAAGTAGTTTTTGTTAGTACTCACTACTACATAGCATGCACGACATTATGTGTCGTGTGGAATAATTTTAAGCCTACCAGCCATGATGATCGCCGCCTATATTGCTGGGATGACGAAGTTCGGTGGTGCTTTGTTACGCGAGATTCGTGGGACTGCAAGAGAGAAAGAAACTAATTACTTTCCTGTCGCGAAAACGACCAACAGGATTTGAATCGATGAATAACAAGATGTGAACTGAACCAACAGTAAACATTATCTTTTTCCGCTCTGTGTAACAGCATCCGCTATAGCATAATAAGCAAGGAAACGAACACAATCAAAGAACAACAAATTTATTCATGTCTATACTGGCTAGCAAACAACAACCACATATGTTTTTTGCAGTCAATTCATGTCAGTAGTTTCATAATGACAAATGAGCATTCGTAATCATTTACACGCTTTTATTTGTTTAGAAGTATCTTATCTTCAAAAAATGTATCATAAGGAATCCTTTCTTCTTAAAAATTAAATAATTAAGAAAATTCTTCCAGATAATTGGACCTTGTTTCCTTTCATACGCTCAGTTTTTACTGCTCTTAAATACCGTACAAAATAAAAATTTGCAGGACTATAAACGATACACATGCAAGAATACATTAAAGTAGATGTCAAGAAGGGAAATAAAACATTGTGGGACTAATCTAATCTCGAGTGGGAAGCGAACTGCATAGAAAAGTAAAAAAGTTGTTTACAATGGCTGTTGAACCTGTCCATAGGAAACAAGCCGAAATAATAATCGATATGGAAACATTGTGTAGGGTGCTTGTGGTTAATTACAATATTAGTTTTGGTAATCTGGATAGCAAGAATTTTTGATTGCTGTAAGATTACAGGTAAATAAATATTAAGTTTTATTAGGTCTTACGGCATTTAAATTGCTGGGTATATTTAACGTTACCTCTAACACAAGATAATGCAACATTATAAGCTAGCAATACCCAGACCTTACAATTTGCCGAATCAGAGCAAACAATAATTGAACTTAAAGTATTTCAGATATCAAAGTGATTAATGAAACGTTGCGGCGACGCAGACAAACAGTTAGATGTTATGCATATACACATATGAATATCCCCAGGGCACCATTAAAAAAAATGAACAATTGTCTGAATCATATTAAAAACAAGGATCATTCAGAACATAATGTTCGGTGAAAACGTTGCCAGCTAGCTAATGGGTCCTGCACAATTAGGGTTGAAATTCCAAACTCATGTGACGTTTACGGGTTACTAAAGCCTCGCTAAACCGTGAACATCGTCCTGGCGTAAATGCACATTACCATATGAAGACAGCACCGTGAAGGACGTAACACAGCGTGTTACTGAGACATGTCGATCTCAAAGCTGCGGCCAGCACGGCAGCGCTCGTCTCGTCCAAGTGTCTTCCACGACTGCGTCAGGCCACTCCGACCAACAAAGTGTGTCGATGTAGCTTCCTTTTTTTTTTTTTTTTTTGCTGTCATCAGTCTTTCGACTGGTTTGATGCAATCCTCCATCTCTTCCTATCCTGTGCTAACCTCTTCATCTCTGCACACCCCTTACAACCCACGTCCTCAATTATCTGCTTCACATATTCCAATAACTGTCTTCCTCTACAATTCTTACCTTCGACTGTTCTCTCCACCAGCAAATTAACCAATCCAGCATGTCTCAAAATATGACCTACCAGCCTGTCTCTTCTTTCAGAAAACTTTTTTTTTTTGTAACTTCTTTACGTCTCTTTTTAACATCGAGGTCTTTAGAGACGGGAAAGGATGGGGGCAAGGATGGGGGCAAGGATGGGGGCAAGGAATGGGAAGGAATTCGGCCATGGCCTTTTTGAAGGAAGCATCCCGGCATTAGCCTGGAGTGATTTGGGGAAACCATGGAAAACCCAAATCTGGATGCCCGGACGGGGATTCGAACCGCCGTCCTCCCGAATGCGAGGCGAGAACGGGAAAACTTCTTTCCTCACTTCTTTCCAAAACTTGTTCATTTCTCACTTTTTCAGTCTACTTAATTTTCAGCATTCTTCTGTAATACCACTTTTCAATTGCTTCAATTTTCTTTCTTTCTGGTATTCCTAAAAGGTTTCTCTTTTTCATAAAGGCTCTTTTTGCTAGTGTTATTCTGCTTTTTACGTCATTTCTGCTTCGGCCATAGGTTGTAATTTTGTTTCCCAAGTAAGTGAATTCACTTACTTTTCCTATTGCATTCGATCCTATTTTTATATTTAACCTACTAGTATAGGTATCATTTCTCCTACATTTCATCATTTTTGTCTTGCTTTGATTTTCAGTCCAAAAACTTCCTTCAGTATTTTGTTCATGCCATCCAGTAACTTCTCAATATCCTCAGCCCTTTATGCTTTCAAGACAACGTCATCAGCAAATCGTTGCATACTGATTTTTTTCTCCCTGAACACTTATACCACAAGGAAAATTTGTTTGAATTTCTTTATTGCTTCTTCTACATACAAGTTGAATATTAACGGGGATTGACTACAACCTTATCTCACACCCTTTTTATATGATGCGTGTCTCTCGTGATACTCTACTTTTATTATAGCCACTTGATTCTTATATAGTTTGTAGAGTATTATTTTCTCTCGATACTTTAGACCTGCGGTCTATAAAATTTTGAACATCTTGTCCCACCTAACATTATCAAAAGCTTTTTCTAAATAAACAAATGCCATAAAAGTTTCTTTGTTTTTCTTGATCCGTCCTTCAAGTATTAATCTTAAAGACAGAATTGCTTCCCATGTACCGCAATTTTTCCTAAACCCAAACTGATCTTCACCTACTTTCTCTTCTACTACCCTTTCCATTTTTCTGTATATTAATCTGGTCAGTAATTTTGAAGCATGTGATGTTAGACTAATGGTGCGATAGTTATCACATTTCTCGGCTTGTGCTTTCTTTGAAAGTGTGAAGATGACATGTTTTTAAAAATCATTTGGAATTTGTCCTGTTTCATAACTTTTTGATATCAGCGTGAATAATCTTTCGATTCCTTCCTCTCCTAGGGATTTAAGAAGTTCTGCAGGTAACTCACCAATTCCAATTGCCTTATTTGCTTTCAAGTCATTCAGAGCTTTACTAAATTCTGTCCTCAAAACAGTATCTCCTAAGTCATCAATGTCGATATCGTCTTCCTTTTCCATTACGCGATTGTTCAAGTCATCCCCATAATACAGTTTCTCAATGTATTCCTTCCATCGGCCCGAATATAGGTTTCCCATCGGCAGCTTTAATGTTCACACCTCTTTTCTTCATTTCTCCAAAATTCTGTTTGATCTTGCTATATGCAACATCTACTTCTACTACGAACATTTCCTTTTCTACTTCTTCACATTTTTCTTCTAGATGTTTTTCTTTTGCTTTTGTGTATTTAGTATTTATTTGATTTCTAAATTCCCTGCATTGCTCTCTTCCTGCTTCATCCTGAGCATTTTTGTACCTTCTCCTCTGATCCATCAGTTCCAAAATTTCTTCTGTGATCCAAGGTTTTCGGGCAGCTTGTTCCCTAAATCTTAATGTTTCTTTACCAGCTTTCATTATTTCGGTCTTTAATGCATTCTATTCGTCCTCGATTGAGCTCCTTTTAGAGTTTCTTCTTAGAACTAAGTCTACCATTTCTGCAAATTTTTCTCTCGTGCTAGATTGTTTCAGTTTATTCACTTCCAGTCTGACCAGCTTACATTGCTTCCTTATTCGCTTGAATTTCAGCCTGAACATCATTACTATCAAATTATGGTCAAAGTCTATGTCTGCCCCTGAGTACGCTTTACAGTCTCGAACTTCCAGAATCTCTATTTGACCAGGATATAATCTAGCTGATATCTACCTGTATCCCCAGGACGTTTCAAAGTGTATAACCTTCTTGCATGTTTCTTAAATAATGTGTTTGTCACAAGTAGCTCATATCTTTCACAAAATTCTAACAACCTGCTTCATCCCTCATTTCTTTCTCCTAGACCAAAACTTCCTACCGTATTCCCCTCTTTTCCTTCTACCACTATTGCATTGAAATCACCCAAGATTATTACATTTTACGCCCCCTTCACATATTGGATTAATTCTTCAATTTCGGCGTATATTTTATCTATTTCCTCATCATCTTCCTGTGACGTCAGCATATACACTTGTACTGATGTTGTTGGGACGGGCTTTGTATTTAGCCTCATCAAAATAATCCTGGCACTAAACTGTTCATAATAACGCAACTGCTTCCCTGCTTTCTTATTCATCACAAATCCTATACCAGTGACTCCATTGACAGCTTGTATGCTAATTATGCTGTGTTCCCAAGACCAGAAATCCTGTGCATCCTTTCATTTAAGATCACTAATCCTAAAAACATCTAACTTTAAGTTGTTCTATCTCCCTTTTTAAGTTTTCGGACCTTCCACCCTATTCAAACTTCTAACATTCAACGCTCCGACTCGTAGAATGTTTCTATCCTTTCTGATGACTCCTCCCTGAGCACTCCCCACCCGGAGATCCGATTGGGGGACTATTTTATCTCCGTAATTTTTCACCCAGGAAGAAGCCATCATGATATATCTAATTTGAGAGGATTACATGTCCTCGGGATACCCTTTGGGTCTTTAATGCAATGGTTTCCCGTTGCCTTATGCATCCCCATCCCGTCGATCATTTCTGATTCATCCGCCTTTAAGGGCCCTTTCCAACACCGAGGGCAAAAGGGTGCTCTGGACCACTTCCCGCTCTTCCGCCCTCCTTTAGGAGGCCGTTGGCAAGCAGTGGGTGACTCCTTATACCGGGAATCTTTCAGTCACCAGAGCCTCGTACGTGCAAACAGGGTGCACCACGTGAAGGAGAGGTTGACATTTGGTTGGAAAAGGCTAGTATAGACTCTCCCAAACCCTTACACCCTAGCTCCCTTTAGCCACCAAGAAATCTGTGGCTCTAGCCTTGCAGTCCGCCGACCAGGTCACATGGAGTAAAAGAAGCTGTGGAGCATCTTTTGTAATCTCCGACACTATACAGCATTGGTGAGATAGCGTACGCCAAAACCACGTGATATCCAAAGTATAGCTATTAGCTTTTTGTTTCGCGCCCATTTGAGGACGCGACGATCTTCAACACCCTCGCGCCTTGGCTGAGGGAGAACGTCCTGGCCTTGGGCTAACGGGACTCGCCCGCCACATCTGGCACTCCCATTGTCTGCTCCTCGACGCCAATCAACGGCTTTCTCCGGCCACGCAGACGTTCAGATTTTCCACTGACCACGAGCATATTTCATCATTTCTTACTCAATATGTTTCTTTGCAATAGCAACTGAAGTGAACTACACTTAATGGTTCCTTGAGGTTTATTACTCTGTACACAAAACAACTGGTAAACCATAAACAAATGTGGGTACAGTTATCAGATGACCGTCGAGAAATTTAGCCTGGTCCTGATCCGGGGTAGAGAGACGGCTTCTACTTCTCGCGAACTTCCGGTGGTCTTCTGTAGTTGACGCTGGTTCCGCGGTCAGGCCGGAACTGCCGGTGGAGCTGTCGGCTACGCTTATATAGGCGGCCTGGCGCAGGAATTCCGTTGTGTGGTAGTACGGCGACCTCTGTAAGAAAAGGTCCCACTTAGCCTCTAGATGATTCTATTTATTTTCCTGGTTTGTTTTGATGCCTCTGCGCCTGTTTGGAGTCGTATATGTATCCCGGCGTGCAGGCGCGTTGTGTGTGAGGTCTGCCTGGCAGGGGCCTTTACTGGCAGACTGAACATACCTCCCTCCGGGGGGGGGGGGGAAGCGATGTCTGCGACGTCTGCGAGGTCGTCTGCCGCGGCGCCCTGGAGCAGACTATGAAGGCTACCTCCGGGGGAGTACGGAGCTGTTCCCCTGGCGATGCGTGCCGACCTGCGTCGTGGTGCAGGTTGTGATGGAGGTACCTGTGGAGCTAACGGCATCGGTTCGTCGGCGTCGATGGCCGGGGGCTGTACGGGGGGCGCTGAAGATGGTCCCCGCAGGTGGTCGAGAGGCTGCGGCTGAAGGGTGTCGGAGCGACCGACAGGTTGTGGCGTCGGTGGTGGCGCTGTAACTGTCCCTGAGCAACGGTTAGATGGCAGGAGTGGTGGAGGGGGCGGGGAAGGAGAGGAAGAAGTGGATGGCCGTGCCGTGGTGGAAGAGGACGGTGCCGTGGGGTAGCGGGGACGTAGTTGGTTTCGATGGCGTCGCACTACCCGGCCATCCAGGCTGACGTCGAACAGTTGGCGGCCCCGGGGCCGCTGGATGACCCCCGGAAGCCAACCGGCCTGGGAGCCAAACCCGCGGGCCCAGACTAGGGAGCCCGGGGTGAAACGGAATGGGCCCGAAGGTACCTGTACTTTGGGAGGGGGTAAGAGGAGATGGAGGAGAGTGCGAGGTTGGCGGCCATGCAGCAATTCCGCCGGGCTTTTAGCCCCCACTGGAGTGGTTCGATAGGAACTGAGGAAGAGTGTCAATGCCTCTTCGAGTTTGTGACTTGTGGTGTATTTGGTCATTTGGGTTTTGAATGTTCTGACTAGCCGTTCCGCCTCCCCGTTAGATTGGGGGTGGAAGGGCGGGGTGAGGAGGTGTTGGATATTGTTGGCGGTACAGAAGGATAGGAATTCCCGACTTCGAAATTGCGGTCCGTTATCTGTGATGATGGCGTATGGTAATCCTTCGATGGAAAAGATTTTCGTGAGGGCTGAAATGGTGACCTCTGTGGTGATTGTGGAGCAACGGACGACATATGGGAAGTGGGAAAAGGCATCCGTCACTAAGAGCCACTGGTGGCCTAGGAATGGGCCAGCGAAGTCGAGGTGAATGCGTTCCCAGGGTCCGGACGGTGCCGGCCAGGAAAGGAACTTTTGAGGGGGGCGGGGCAGTTGTCGGGCACAGATGGTACAGCGCCGCACCATCTTCGTGACATCCGTGGTAAGGCCGATCCAGAATACATGGCGTCTGGCAAGGGATTTGGTGCGGGCAATTCCCCAGTGTCCTTGGTGGAGAGTTTGGAGGATTGTCGGCTGTAGGGATCTCGGAACGACGACCCTCGGGGTGGAATTTGGTTCTGTGCGGAGAAGCACTCCCTCTACTACTGAGAGCTGGTGGCGGATGGAGTAGTAGAACTGGAGGTCTTGATGATGGCGTGGAGGGGAACGTGTTTGCCAACCGTGTTGGATGTGGTGTCGGATGACACGGAGGAGGGGGTCCTCCACTGTGGCTGCAGCGACTTTTGAGGCCGGACTGGAAATGTCTTCAGTGCTTCTTGTATGTCATCGTCGATCTGGAACACAAGAAGTTCCGAATTGTCGAGGCAAGGTCTGGTCCCTGCGGTAGTCTGGATAAGGCGTCTGCATTGGCATGCCTGGAGGTGGTACGGAAATGCATGGTATATCTGAACTGGGACAGGAATAGTGCCCAACGCTGGATGCGGTGGGATGTTTTGGTAGGCAGACGTGTGGACGGATCAAATAGTGATAGGAGTGGCTTGTGGTCGGTAATGAGATGAAAAGAAATCCCATATAAAAGGGAATAGAATTTGGAGCAGGCAAAAACAATAGCTAGCGCCTCTTTCTCGATTTGAGAATATTTAAGCTGGGCAGCCGATAGGGCTTTGGAGATGTAAGCTACGGGGCGTTCCGTGCCATCTGGTAATTTATGAGACAGAACTGCCCCCACACCGTAATCGGATGCATCTGTGGCAAGTATCAAGGGGAGGTTTGGAGTATATGGCATGAGGCATGCTGCGGACTTGAGCTGCTGTTTAAGGGTGTGGAATGCGGTCTCGCAAGCTGGGGTCCAACGGAACGGAATATTCTTGCGACAGAGGTGGTACAGGGGTGCTGCCACTAGTGCTGCCGAGGGTATAAATTTTCTGTAGTATGAAATCTTGCCTAAAAAAGATTTCAACTGATGTAGATCCTGAGGCCGAGGTAAGTTGGAAATAGCGTCCACATAGGAAAATGCTGGGGAAATGCCTTCCTGAGCGATGATGTGACCCAGGTAGGAAATGGATTGTTGAAAAAATTGACACTTGGAAAGGTTGCATTTCAAACCTGCTGCACGGAGGCGGAGGAAGAGTAGGCGGAGGTTGGTCATGTGTTCGGCAGCGGAGGGTCCCGTGACGACTATGTCGTCGAGATAATTGATGCATCCCGGAATATCCTGGAGAAGTTGTTCGAGATACCGTTGAAAAATCGCTGGAGCACTGGCCAAGCCGAACATGAGCCGGTTGAGTTGGAAGAGGCCAGAGGGAGTGTTGATGACTGTGTATTGTCGGGACTGGATATCCAAAGGGATTTGAAGGTATGCTTCTGCCAGGTCAATTTTTGTAAAGTAGGTACCTCCTGCTAGTTTACGGAAGAGGTCGTCCGGTCTCGGAAGTGGATAGTCGTCTACCAGCAGATGCGGGTTGACTGTGGTTTTAAAGTCACCACAGAGACGTAAGCGGCGTCCTGGCTTCTGAACTATGACCAACGGCGTGGCCCAGGGGCTGAACCGCACCGGCTGGAGGATCCCTTCGTCTTGGAGACGTTGAAGTTCTTCCTGAAGTGGTTGTTGAAGCGCTACGGGTACCTGGCGTGCCCGGAAGTATCGAGGCCGTACGTCCGGCCGGAGTTGGAGTGATGCTTCGAAGTCCTTTGCACAGCCGACGCCTGGTGAGAACAGGTCCTGAAACTCGGTGCAAAGGGCGTCCACTTCAGGAAAAGGAACATGCTGAGATACGAGGTGTATGTTATCCTCAATTGAAAATCCGAATAAGCGGAAAGCGTCCAGTCCAAATAAGTCTGCTGTGAGAGAACTGTTAACTACTAAAAAGGGGACTGAACGATGTACAGACTTATACATGACGTTTGCTGTGAATTGTCCCAGGAGTGCTATTTCCTGTTTGTTGTATGTCAGGAGGCGCTTGGGGGCCGGCGAGAGGGGGGGCGAGCCAATTTGCACATAAGTAGTATAATTAAGCAATGAGACTGCTGCTCCTGTGTCGACTTGTAGGCACAGAGGCTTGCCATTGACCGTAACGTCGATAAAAAGTTTGGATGCTGTGGAAGTGTCTACCTGATTGATATCCATAGGTGCGCCGCTCAATCCGTCTTGGTAAGACCCTGGGCGGCGAGAGCCGGGATTGGCATTGGTGGTGTTGGTGCGGCAGACGGACGCCAGGTGTCCCTCCTTGCCGCAACGTGAGCATTCAGCCCAACGATCCGGACAATTTTCCCTCTCATGTGCTGAATAACAGGCGGGGCAGGAGGGCAGGCGGAGCGGGCTGCGGCGTCGGCGCTGCGGGATCCGCTGCTGCTGCCGAGACTTGGTGCCCCGGCCGGAACGGGCCGGTTCGATGTCCTTCTGAGGAAGCGGTCCCCGGTTGTGGTGTCGGGAAGAGCGCGACTGGGAGCTCTGGATGGCGGCGACGTCCTCCGTGTCCTCTACGTCGGTTCGGATTGCGGCCACATCCGCCCAGGACTCCAGGCGGCGATCTGCGGCCGTAGATATTTCGAATTTGTAGGCAAGTTCGATGACCTGCTCCAGGGATGGGTCCTCTAACTTGAGGGCGTCATGCCGGAATGCGGCATCTGGTGCAGCCTGTATGATGTGATCACGCACCATGTCGTCGGCGTAGGATTCGTGGGAACGACGAGTTTGAAACTTACATTTTCTGCTAAGGCCTTGGAGTTCGGCCGCCCACTGGCGATACGTCTGATCGGGCTTCTTCCGGCATTGATAGAATTCGACGCGGGCCGCGACGACATGGTACCGGCGTCTGTAGTATGCATTCAGTGTCGTACAGATGGTCGTGAAGGTGAGGGTGTCGGGGTCTTGTGGCTGAAGTTTGGTGAGCAAGACATACATCTTCGATTGGTTCCAGGAAAGGAAATATGCACGCTGGTCTTCTTCTTTGGATATGTGATGAATTGCGAAGTGTTGTCTTATGCGCTTCTCGTAGGTCTCCCATTCCTCGACGTCGTCGTTGAATGCTGGGAACGGAGGCGGGGCCGTGGGGTGGCGGAGATTCCTGACTTCCGCAATCAGTTGTCTCTGAGATTCTGCTGCTGCATTGCTGTGAACTGATGTAGAAGTCCTTGGAGGAACTGTTGCCATTCCGTAGGTGCTGCTGGCGTAGCCATGATGGTCGAGAGTTCTTATCCCAACCTTGTCGCCACTGAAGTGAACTACACTTAATGGTTCCTTGAGGTTTATTACTCTGTACACAAAACAACTGGTAACCATAAACAAATGTGGGTACAGTTATCAGATGACCGTCGAGAAATTTAGCCTGGTCCTGATCCGGGGTAGAGAGACGGCTTCTACTTCTCGCGAACTTCCGGTGGTCTTCTGTAGTTGACGCTGGTTCCGCGGTCAGGCCGGAACTGCCGGTGGCCCGTTGCCATTTGTTGCCCTTTTCTTTGGGCTGTTTTGTTGGAGAGTGTTGTCTTTCGACATTTTCTCCTCATGTGAATTTGGATAGTTCAATTGTCTTTACGTTTGGTGCATCTTATTTTTGGCAATTTTATTTATAGAATTAATGTGAGGGGTCTTTTGTATGTATCTATATCGGTGGTGTATTGGCCTAGTGGCCTGATGAGTGGGTTCGCTGAATTTTTCGTTGATTTATAAAATGCTACTGCCCTTTCTCGAAATCGTTGTTGTACTGTCTGTATGTTGGCTGCATTGTGTAAATCGTCAGTTGGAAACCGCGTTGGGAGGTGCAGAGCTCTTTTCAGCGCTCGGTTCTGAATAACCTGTAGTTTTTTGATGTGAGTGTTGCATGCATAACCCCAAACAGGGCATGCGTACTCTATTATGGGTCGTACCAGACTGCAGTAAATCATGACGCCAACGTCCGGCGCCAGGGAGCTGTCCCTGTTAAGTAATGGGTAGAGCTGCTGTAGTGCAGCGCTAGCTTTGCGCCTGGTTTCCTCGATGTGAGCTCGCCAGGTTAGCTTGCTGTCGAGCGTCACACCGAGGTATCGCGCAGTGTTGCTCCATGGGATGACCTTTCCTTGGAGCTGCACCTGAGGCTGGTCTTCACCTCTTCGTCTTCTCCGCTTGGTTAGTAAGATGGCCTGAGTTTTGTCCGAGTTGATGGTGATCCTCCATCTTCTCGCCCAGGCCTCGATTTTGTCCAGGGCTTCTTGTAGTCGCCTCGTAGCCAACGCTCTACTGCGGCTGATGGTGAACACTGCCGTGTCGTCAGCGTACTGGGCCATTTTGACATTGTTGGTGAGTGGTATGTCCGATGTGTACAGGGAGTATAGTATCGGTCCCAGTACGGACCCTTGTGGGACCCCGGCGTTTATTTTTCTTGACGTTGAGAGTGAAGTTCCCACGCGTACCCTGAAGGTTCTGCCTCTCAGGTAGGATTCTATAAGTTTGACGTAAGAGCCCGGAAATCCAAGTTCAAATAGTTTGAACAAAAGTCCTGTGTGCCACACAGAATCGAAAGCTTTTGAGATGTCTAGTAGCACGAGTCCGCAGTGGCTCCGATGGTTGAATGCTTTCGTGGCTTCTTCGACTACCCTCATTAACTGGTGTGTGGTACTATGGCTCTTACGGAATCCCATTTGGTGATCCGGGATTAGATCACCTTCGGTGATTAGCTGTTGTATCCTTTTTAAAAGTATTCTTTCGAATACTTTACTAATTGAAGGCAGCAAACTTATTGGTCTGTAGTTCTGTGGGAATATGGGATTCTTGCCTGATTTGTGTACGCCCACCACGATTGCTCGTTTCCAGCAGCTCGGGTATTTTCCACTCCTCAGTATGTCATTGAAGATATTGGCTAGAAAAGCGCAGGCCGCTGGTGGCAATTGTCTCAGTAGTGTGTTGTTTATTTCGTCCACCCCTGGAGCCTTTTTGTGGGGTAGATTCTTCAGGCTGTTCTTGACTTCCTTGATGTCGATATCTGGAATTTGTTGTTCTAAGTCTGCAGCGGCTGCTTGCTGGTAGGTTCGTAGGCGCCTGCGTATATTGACTACGTCTTCATCGTCTGCTTCTGCTGCGACAAAATGCTTCTCAAAGCAGTCTGCTAAGGCGTTAGCTTTCTCATGCGGCAGGTATACTATGCCTCTCTCGCCGTGCAGTGGTGGTAACCTTTTCTTTTTCTTGGTGAACCATCTTGTGTGGGTCCATGGGGAGTTGTCATTTAGTCTGATCATGGCAACACGGGCCCTCCATTCTCTGTTTCGATGTTCATTAAGTGCTACTTTCAATTCTTTCTGCAGCCTGTTTAGCAATGTTTTAGTGCCGCGATTCCTGGTCAGTTTCCACTCCTTCATGATCCGATTTTTATGTCGGATCATAGCCAGGAGTTGTGGTGGGAGTTGGCTTGATTTTTGGGTGTTGGGTCGACGTATTGGGATTGCTGCTGCCGCTGCTTCCTTCACTGTCGATGTGAAGAATTTAAGATCATCTTCCGCACTGACCGGGAGGTGATTGGAGAAAGCGTCTGAAGTGAGCTGACGATAGACATTCCAGTTTGCTCGCCTGTAATCTGGGGTTTCTTGTGTCTCCTGTTTCCAGGGCCCGGTTGAAACCTCGACCAGCACGGGGCAGTGGTCTGATGACAATCTGTTGACTGTACTGGCTGCCATGTATCCGGTTATGCCCCTGGAGATGCATATATCCAGGATGTCTGGTCGGGTTCCGTTTGCGGGGTAGTGGGTAGGTTCTTCCGGTGCCGTCACATTCATGTTGTACGTCTCGATGAGGTTCCTCAGCTGTCCTCCCGGCGTTGTTGCACACGCGACTGTTCCAGTCTGTGTGCTTGCAGTTGAGGTCTCCGCCGATCAGTAGTCTTCCTCTTATGCCGGCTAGTTTCTTGATGTCTTCTTCAAGTAATTGGCGTCGTGGTGGTCGGTAGACTGCGACGACAGTGAGTTTGCCAGCTGAGGTGGCCATTTCGACCCCAGTGGCTTCAATCTGTGTCGTTGTGGGGAGTAGCACCTGGTTGTGGGGGATGCCTCGTCTAATGTAAATGGCGACTCCTCCTCCAGCGGTAGGGCGATCGTATCTGTAGCAGTGGTAGTTGGGTACTGCTACTCTTATACCGGGCTTGAGATGGGTTTCAGATACCATGCAGATGTCAACGCCTTGCTCCTTGATGAACTGCCTGAATTCTATTTCCTGGTTATGTATTCCATTTGCGTTCCAAATGCAGAACGAGATTGTATAAATATGTGGTGCTCTATCCATTTTGTTGTTGGTTGGAGCTGTAGAATGTAGCCATTGCTGTCGTTACTGCTGCTTGGATGGTGGTTGGCAGCTGGTTTAAGGTCGCCACGAGGCTTGTGATCAGCGTCATCATCGTCTCCATCATACTCGTTAATTTTGCAAGGATCTGGGATGTGGGATTTTCCGCTGCACCTTGTGGGCTTGGCTTGTTGGCGGGTGCTGCTGCGTCCGATCCCAATGTGGAGGAATTGGGTTGTTCTTCCACCATTGCAGTCTGACTTGGGTCCGATGCCTTACTGTAGGAGGCTTGAGCAAATGTGCGTCCATCTGTCCTCTTGGGTGAGCGTCTGTTCTTCTTCTGGTTTTCAGGGATCTGCTTTTCTATTATCTGTTGAGAGGCGTCCTTTCCTTCTGGGTTTCGGTGTTCCTTTTCCTGGCTGGGATTGTTCTGGTGGCTGGTCCCCTGGTTTTCTTTGCGGCGTTGGTTACCATCACCTGTGGTGAGACCACTCTGTCGGTCACGTGCTCTTTTGTACGCTGGGCAGCCTTTATAGCTTGCTACGTGGCCGCCGCCGCAATTGTAGCATTTTGCTGTGTCCTTTCCTTTCTGTGCCGTGCACTGGTTGGAATCGTGGTATCCTGCACATTTCACACAGACGGGTGGCATCTTGCAGTTCTTTGCTACGTGCCCAAACGTTTGGCAGTTGTAACACTGTGCTGGTCCGGGCGACGAGCGTAGTTTCTCTACTGTGACCTTGAGATGGCTGATAGAGTCTACTTCAAAAATGGACTTGTTTTCCCGGCAATCCGGCAGTACCACTAGGAATAGTGGCATTGCTACGTTAGTTCCCGGTCTGCGGAGCTGATGGACACTTTGGATGTTGAATCCCTTCTCCATCAGTTCCTCCTTGAGTTCGGCCGTTGGGAATGTCCGAGGAATTCCTCTGAATACAGCCTTCAGGAGTGGTGCTGCACCTGTTGGGAAGGTATAATATGGTATATTGGCATCTGTCAGCATTTCAGTTACTCTTGCATAGTCAGCTTCTGTAATAAAGGTGAATTTAATTTTGTCGCCTCCTGCAGTTTTGGCGGTGAATGGGTCCGAGGTGTTGGCGTCTACTCTGTCGTGCAGTGACTTGTAGTTATCTTCAAACTGTACCACTATCGCTGGAATGTGTGATGATCTTTTCGCTGCTGGCTGCGCCGAGTCGTCCAGAGGTTGGAAGCGATTGCTGGTGACCATCACCAGCTGTGGGTCCAACGCTGGGGGCGGCTTAGTTGTACGTCGTGGGGTGATGAAGTCCCTCTTCATTTGACTGGTTGACTTGCTTCTTCTTGCGTCTTTCTTCCACGCTGGCTGCAGTATTCGATTGTTTTGTGAGAGTTACTTTTTTGAAGTCTGACGGCGTTGGTGTAGTCGGTGGTTGAAAAGGATAATTTGCAGCCGAGTGGGCAGTCATCTCCTTCTTCTTTTCTTTGCCTTCTTCGCCTTGACAGCTGTAGCATTTGACAGTTGCTGAACAGGCACGCTGAGTTTTGTACCATTAGTGCACTGTTCGTTCCTCGGTAACTTTGCTTTCCCCGTTACGGGCGGAGAAGTACGTCTCTTGGAATGACGAGCATCTGCTGGTCCGTAGGCAGGCCTGGTCGTCATCAGTGTAATCCTTACAGATCCGTCGGCGGCCGTTCTCTTCTTGAATGGGAGTTGCGTGGTCGTCTCCAGTATAGATCCGTCCATGTCCATGGCCAAGTCCGGTGCGCGTTGCCAGGTCGTCGAAGTGGTGGCTGCCGTACAGTTTGTCGCCGTGTCTAAGTCCGTTTCCGTTAGCCGGGTCGTCGATGGGGCCGCAGCTGCCGCCGGCAAAGCCGAGTGCACTGAGGCACTCGACCCGCCTGGCGCGTCAGCGCGGCGAGCGCTTTCCTCTTCGTCCATCCTCGGAACTGAACTCGGAACTGAACTGGAACTGAACTGAACTGAACTGCTGGTGGAGCTGTCGGCTACGCTTATATAGACGGCCTGGCGCAGGAATTCCGTTGTGTGGTAGTACGGCGACCTCTGTAAGAAAAGGTCCCACTTAGCCTCTAGATGATTCTTTTTATTTTACTGGTTTGTTTTGATGCCTCTGCGCCTGTTTGGAGTCGTATATGTATCCCGGCGTACAGGCGCGTTGTGTGTGAGGTCTGCCTGGCAGGGGCCTTTACTGGCAGACTGAACAGCAACCTTGAATTAACAAAAGTTATATCCAATACTTTGGCCGCCCGGGCTTATTATGAATAAATTTCTCTATGACTTGAATAAACATAATATAATTTGTACTGAACGAACCGTTATAATTAATAATCTGTGTATATTTAGTCGAAGACTACATATTCATGGAGTATAGCATGAACGTCATGCAACAACATTGAGTTCCACTGCCAGAAAATTTTCGCGTCTATTTTTGGAGTAGTTCGTGACATGAAAACTTTGTTGGATATCTTTGCAATATTGGAAGTTAATCAAAGTTCTGCTGAGCCATTAAGAAACTCACTGATACAGCTCCACGAATAAGTATTTTTCCATTGGTTTTAATTTTTCCTACCAATAATTATTACGCAACTTTCATGAAATTTCTCACGTGGGTCGTGAATCTTGGACAACATTTGTCAGATCTTAAAAAAAAGTGATTTTAGCTGTCATTAATTCAGTAATGACTTATAACTCTCTAGACTCTCTAGAAATTCGTATTTTTGCCTTCTGTTACTAAGTCTTTAAATTTTCCTTATAGTTTCACATACATATCTAAATTTAACTTGAAATCACTACCTATGTGACATTAGACACTAAACATTTTAAATGAGATGTCGTTAAGATTTTAAGGCAATTTCAAAACCGACTGTAACGGCATCGTAGTTATATTAATTGACCGTACCCTTTACCAAGGAACGTATGGTACCATGTTTTAGGACAACTATTAACCACATTTTTCCAAACTTGTTCACAGCGTTTCTGTATCGATTTTTATGTTAGTCTATATTGCCGGCAGACAGGTTATCAACTGAACATGTCACCAGTGGAGTATTTCGTTAATCGCATCAATTAGCAATTTGCAATTGGCAATTGATTATGGACTCGAATACGAGTAGCTTATCAGGCAATTTTCGGTTCTTCTTACAATGTTCTTCACGTTTTCCATAAGTGTATTATTTTGTTATCTTTTTGACGTAGTTTTATCTCCGAAGAAGACAGGTGGTTAGAAAATGTTTGGAAAAATTTTTTTTTTTTTTTTTTTTCAGACTGTGCTCAAACATATTCTTAAAATTTATCACGTGAATTTACTCACTTCAATAATGGGTAATGTAAGTTTTATTCTAATTAAATAATTTTCAGTAATTTTTCGGTTTGAGTTACAAATAGCTAAGCCTAATATTACAAGAATATAAATGGGAACGAATGACGACATTATTTTTTAAGAACTGCAATGACAACACGACGGTACAGTTTACAAAACGTTAATGTATCCGCGGTCAAAGTTGTTTATAGGGCTGGGATCGGCTAAAAGATGAAGGTAGTAGACGATGTTAGGTGCCTTTGGAATAATGTCAATGGTATGGTAAACTGTATGTGAAAGGTTGTTTCGAGATAACTTATTGAGGAGATTGATACAATACACCACTTGTGTAAGAATTGAGCTAAGTTTGCTCACAACGATGGGAGGTAACGTGGCACCATAAGTTACGAACAGAGTACATGGTTGTAACGTTGTGCTGTTTCTTTCGTGTTGCAGTGTCGGTGTCCGAGGTGACTGTGCTGCAAGACGCGGTTGCCTACCTGCCGTGCGCCTTGCAGCCTCAGCACGATGATCCAGTGGAATTAGTTCTCTGGTTCAAAGACGGTGCCGCATCGCCCATATACAGGTCAGAATTAAACATCATTATAACAGACACTTATCAAAAGAATATACACCCGTTGTCATTGTAAACAAATAATAACACATTTCGATCGATGAATCAAGAAGGGAAAATGAATCAATTCTTATGCAGGAGGTTTCAGTAAAACTAAGAATCATTTAATTATTCCACGTGCCTATCTGCACAGCACCAACTAAGATAATTAGTATTTTATGGAACAGTGAATGACTTAGCAAATCAGATGCGATCGATCTTCTTTTATTCCTAGTTCTGTTGCTAAGCTTCATGCAGAATTCTTCCATTTTTTCCCTATACAACCCCAGTATTGTTGGAAGGAATTCTCAAAATCAACAGTTAAAAGACTTCTTACATAATTACGACATTGCATAGTCAATACCTTAAAACTAATACCCCTTTAAAATCCTATTTATCACCTTTTTATCAGTTGCAAATTTATTCATACATTTTTTCTAAATAAATATAGTTCTGTCTACTGAATATGCAGTGGGATCTCTTGTTCTTTAAAAATTGCGTGATGATTTTACTCGTAGTAGAGACAAGTATCTGTTAGTCTATTACTAATTTCCACCAGGAAAGATACAAGAATATAGATACTGAAATATCATACGAATTAGGTGCTGGTAAGAATACGTTATGATCAATTACGTGGTGACTAATAAATATCGACTTCAAAATGGAAAATTGAGAAATGCATAAATCATGTTAACTTGAAGTTTTGGTGAGCCTTCAATCATTTGCAGGTATATGTTACGGAAATAACTCTGATATTGAAGAAATATATTATTTTCCACAATTACGATAAAATATATCCGTTTCGATCATCTCATCATTCAAGTACTTTGTATGTAGATGAATAAATTATCAGAATAGATAAACTTTAAAGCAGAGCGAGAGAGCATTTAGTTTTTTGTACTCATCATATGCTATTTAAAAAATTATCAACGAATTTTTCAACTGTATACGTTAGGTAATAACAAACTTATTTCTACTATTATTCTTTCCTTAAGCCTTTAAAAACGAGAATATTTTGACCAAATTAGTATTAAAATTGATTTTAAACAGATACAACTAATTAATTTAACATTAGATTCTCATTTTATTGTAAAACGTATTAAGTATAAATTTTGGATTGATGTAACAGATGAGTCAAATGTCTTCTTTCTTACAAGGATAAACAAGTCTACGACTCAGTGAGTAAGGAAATATGTTTTATTCATAAAGTTTGGTGTTGAACGTGGGTGCCGGCAGACGGGTTTTCTGCGATCTTTGCTTGTTTTGCTGCGTGCGCCATGTGGAGTCGGGAGAACCTCTCCCACGGATAGGTTAAAGCTGGGTTTTATCACCCTCCCACCCGCGATCGGACCGAGGAGGCCTTTTCCCAAGCGGATCCGCTGGTCGAATGCATTGGCTCATACATAATGCACCTCGACTACCTGTTGGACAGGCGTGATTCGGCTGCGTCAGCTTCCAGCCCGCTGCTCCGTCCCTGGTCGCTGTCTCTGATTGAGCGCACTTGCCAACTACCACGAAACGTCCACAAGCAGGAAGCCATTATTACGATACTGTCACTTAAAAAGCGAAAAGAGTTCTTAGCTATGCGTTATACTAAATCTCTGGATTATTTCTGCTTTTATTTGTAATACATTAGGTGAGTTGTAAATTCAGTTTAGATTTCTTAGTTTCTATTTGACAATCAATTGTAAGGCACTAGTACAATAAAATGTTGAGATCGCAACAAAAAAAAAAAAGAATAATTAAATAAAAAAATAAATAAATAATAATAATAATTCGTGGATCTTTGTGATTTATGATTCATGCATTAATTTTAACTCCTTCTTTGTTTAATTTCTGTTTATGAACGAAGTTCCTTGTCCGTTGATGATTGAGATTCCGGAGATCGTTGCAGACGAGACGGAAAACCTGGAAGCAATCGCGTTTCTCTTTGCCATTACATCTGACCCGACATTTAGCGTTACCCCAAGCTCATAAACTTTATCAAGCAGCCGTTGTCTCCGCTGGGCATATGCCTTCTAATGGCACCTTACCGGCGCTCTTTTGCTCGATGTACGTTAATCAGTTTTAACAAATCGACGGCATGCGAATATCCACGAAAACACAGAATTTAATAGAACACAAGATGTCTAAAGATGTGGTTCAGACACAGTATCTCCACTGCTTAATTTCCACTCTACGGATCGCAGAAATTACGGATGTAATCTGAGATGGCAAGGGCTTACCAGTGAATGTGTTCGGAAAAATTAGTTCCAGTCCAGTAATCCACAGGCAATAGGAATGTAATTTCGTATAAGCACTGCTAAAGCAATATTTAAAATAAAAGTAAGACACTACCAAAATCTGTCAAGAGGAAATACGGAAGTTTTCGATCTTACCTAAAACTGTAACTAACATTTCTTCGGCCGGCCTCGGTAGCGTAGGGGCTAGAGTGTTAGCTCCACGTGCCGAAGGTCGCCGGTTCGAGTCCGGCCGAGGGCATGGGTGTTTAGTGTATGTGTTGTCTCTATGTCATGTCCATCGTGTTGTGTCTAGAACCACTTGGAAAAATGATACACTGGATGATTCAAAATACACTTGAGTTGGCTGTATGGCCTCGAAGCGAAAAGCCATTTAAAATAAATAAATAAAAAAACCATTTCTTGAGTTGAAACCATTACGAAATTTTTTCAAGTGGTCAAATAGCACAGTCAGGTAATTCACTTTCCTTAAACTTACTGTGAGGTAGGCAATTCACCTGCCTTAAAATTAATGTGGGTTATATATTATCAAATATTGTTAACATAATATCCACAGAATATAAGAAAATTATAAAGCAATTAATGGGCTCTCTTAGAAAAACGTGGAAACTAAAGGTTTTTGTCAAAACCATATTGTAAGCCAATAATTGTGTCTTAACGCCTTATTTTAATTTTTTTGTTCAGTTAATTACAATTTAAATGAAACAAAACTTTATATTATCGTAGAAACTAGTACTGTTGCAAAGCCATGCTAACTAATAGTGCATAACCATCGAGTTATCTTTGTTACCAATTCTCAGGCTGGTTAACCAAAGGAAAAACATTGACATGCTACAATTGCAAGGACATCAGTTTGATAGGAACAAGTATAGCTATACTTCCCAAAACGATAAACCTGTATCTTTGTATCCTTCACTGTTCACAGAGAAGATTTATCAGTAACTACACTCACAATAGTTGCTACCATTCAATTATACTTAATCATTACTATATGAAGATTACTAGTTTCTTAATATGAAATAAAACTAAGGCGATCTTGTTCTACGCCACACTTTCACAAATACTGAAACAGTCTCTAACAATAACCGGAAACGTCTCCAACGGATACACCCGAACAATTCTCAGTTAAACAGCCGAAATTGTTTCCAAAATTTTGGCGGTGGTTTCAGCATACATATTCTTGATAATATTCGTTCTTCTTGGAACTGACTTCATCGGATAATCGTGCACCCCACTTTTAAAACACTCCCGAGTCTATTCGCTTGTTCCTTCTGTCGATTGGTGTCGGAGACTTACTGCTTCCGGCCAATGAAAAAGTGGAACTCTACTCTCTTACCCCCACCACAGATATAATGTCGATTACACAAAATCCGTTATTTAATCCCGTTACTGGTATAATCATTAAATTACCATTACATTTCAACCCACATTTCAACATACTTATTATAACGTTGCTAAATGTTGATGTCATCCCAAGGCGTATTTGAATTCCTGAGCATTTAATGATCCGATCAGAGAATTTAGTGAAAATTGGTAGGCAATTATGCATGGCTAGCTCCACTTTTAGCCGCCTTTGTATACCCTTTTACAGTGATACTTAAAATATCCTTCTGTCTTTACTTAAATTGTCTATTACTGATATATATTAAGGTATTTCAATGAAAAACTTAACCCGTAAGTCCACTGTACAACAACACAGTAAATAATACCTTCAAAGCATACATAAGGATTAGATAGAAAAACTAATCAATATATTACTATTCCAGGAATTTTTTTTCACATAGTCAGTTCTAGTGGCATAGACAGATATGGTGCTGAAAATAATTTAAGCTGCTAAATTAGATCTAAAAACAATGAAAGCATATTGAAATCTATATATTCAAGTTTTTCTGTTTCGTCAGCAATTCTACTTCCCATGCAATTACTGTGGATGTTTAGCAGGATCCTTTTCGTCCAAGGTATTGTGTAAGGAATTTAATCTGAAATCGTAACGTTAATTTCCAGTGATTAATAAAATGACAATGAAGACCGAATAAAAACACCAGCGTGAATATAATGTGCGGAAATGTAATGAAACATGGAATACTAATAATCCAAACAGCAAAACCCTAACAGCTAACACAGTCTGTACACAGCACGGTACTAAAATTTTTTCGTATCTGTGTGTCAACTCCGTACCTTTCAGCCAATTGTTAGTTGTGCTGTGAAATATGTTTTAAACATACAATAATTCACATTCCGCACTATGCTGCTGATTTTCCTACGACGAGAGAGAATGTGCCATAATTTGAGATACGAAAAAATTCTATATTTGAGGACATTGTTTTTCTGTATGTGGAAACCGAAGAGATTGCTCTCAGGAGTATTATCGAAAGTGACACAACATAAATTTGTTGTGTCAAATTTTTCCGAAAATTTCTTGAGTGTCCACTAAATTAAGTGTAAATGTTTATACTACTGTAGTATAATCAATTTACTTTAGTAAATCGGCACTAGGGCTGGAACTATAAACATAATGTTTTGAGCAATGTGTAATTGCTAAAATGTATTTAAATTAATTTCTTTCTAATGTAAATACGACAAGAAAAATTATTACTAAAAATTAGTTCATATGCCAGATGCATGAGAAGAAAAATGTAAGCGCACTGATAAATTGTACGAACACATTGAATTTTGCAGCGTCTTCTTTCGAAGAAAATAAAACTGGTTTTCCGATGGTCTGCCCTGCGGGCAATTTCTCTTAATGTGGCAGATAAAACGTGCGCTGCTGGTTTCTCAGAACCCTGGTAATTAAACAAAGGAGCTTCAACTGAAATGTAGGAGGTAAATTTTAAGCTTTTCTCGACGTGTTTAATAACAACGATACAAGAAAATAAAGGTAAAAATGAGAAGTTTTAAGCCCCTAGCTACAAACTGAATGTAAATATAAATTACGTCGAAAATATATCACTAAAATTGAAGTAAATTATAAAATATCTTTAACATAACATTTTCTGTCACCTTTAACTTACAGGTCTTAGTTAAATGAAGGTTAACCAGTGAAAGTGAGCGCTATTAATGTTTCACAAGTAAAAACAAGCCATTAAATATTCAGAATCCATTTTAGTTAGCCGCTGGGTAAAAATGTTTCGGAATTTTTTAAAAAGTTTACTTTTTTTAACAAGATTTAGGCTTCGTCGACAGCGAGATCATTAGAGCCATTGATTTTCATTAATTTTTTATACACAAAATATCAAACACTAGCACGAAACAAATAAAAAATATGTAGGATTTTTTACATTTGCAGTAATTTGAAAAGCATATAAACAGTCACCGCCGCATTGACTGTGTAAGACCCTTGCAACGCAGATATCAAAAAGATACAATAGTACTTATCAAAGTTGGCATTGCTAAACGAGTGCTGTTTTTGACATCCAGTAGTGCCGTTGATTACTCCTTCCTACTACCCCAGCCACATTTCACCTAGATGGTTTCAGAAAAGCACATAATGGTAATTACGATGACTAGAGTGCCAGAAGCAACGTTTGGCCCTTTCTCAGTTCTTACCTGTTAGATGATGGATTATGCAATGACCCAAATTGTAATTGTTAATAGGAACGTTGCACAATATTTTGTGCTTGCCCAGTACTCTTAGCTGCCGGCAATATGGACAGCTGTAAATCTCGCCAAACCATTCAAGCCCTGTATTCTACAACAAAGCCTCTCGATACTCTAGAGCTACCCACACACTCAACACTTATTAATACAAATTTAATTAGTATACGAAGAGTAATTAACTTACTTAATTCAAAATTAGTCATTTCAAGTGCTGAAACTGATATTTTACAAATCTTTAAGTGTTCTGCTAGGACAATAGCGCTAGTGAGAATGGATACACTTAATACATAAATATTGAAATTATGCTTTCAAAATTCGCTGGAATGCTCGAAAGAAATTCAAACAAGTATATTAGATCTATGGGGGCGGAGCTCAAAATAGAGGGGAGGGGTGTACATAAAAACTTCATATATTCAAAATTTTGTGGGCAATCTCACGATGAGGGAGCGATCTCACCAAATCGCACCAAGGGGGAGGAGGAATCCAAATTTAAGAAAAAACATCCTTTGTAATTAATGGACGATCCCTGTGATAAAAGGTAAGTAATATCAGAATAAATTAAAACTGTTAATAACTGTAACGAACAACAGCTACAGATCCGAGGTATTTCACCACACGGTCAACATGGGAAACGTGATTAAATTTGATGAGTTAACGCTGTTACATAGGGAAGATCGGTGATGTCCTAGTCGAGTGAAGGAGACATTGGAAGCCAAACTGACTAAGTAGTTCGGTTAAATTATTCTACATACGTTTCCATCCAGTGAAATACTTAAGCTTATTATACATTGTCACTAAATTATTTCCGTGTTTTCTGTAAGTTATTAATACCAAGTATATAATAGAAGCAGCAAATCATTTAAAATATTTTTAAAAAATTATTAAAATGCTGATTGTTTCAAGATCTGATGATCCAAATACCAGTTAATTCCAAGTAAACTAATCTGTTCACAAAAATTCGTCACAGATAAGGAATAATGTATGGAAACAGACGAAATAGTTTATATGTGGAGAGCACTGGAAATGTATACTTTTCAAGGATTCGAATAACTTTCTGTATAATTTTAAATGACTATGACTACAAAATTACCTATTGTCGAAGCACATCAAAAGTGAATGTTTTAATCATCTCCGCCGAGTCTCGTCTCCTTGATCCGTATGCGTAGCGCCTGTGCAGAAGACACGCGCGTGTAGCGTGCATTATGCATGTGGCTGGCAGGCGGTGTCCCGTATCTCAGAGGTGGGTCAGGGCAGTGCGTACTTCAGCCGGGAGGACACAGGCACCGAGCCAGCGCTCGCAATCAGTCAACAAGTTTATCGTGGGCAGTGCAAACTCCTTACATGTATTCTGCTTATTAGTTCTCTTTTAAAAATTATCGCTTACATTACAGTAGTGGGTGCCTTAGTGGGCAAACTACGTTACAATTATCTTTCATACCTTTATGATTAATAATTGTGGATTTTTAATTTTAATTTCTATGAAGGAGTGAATATTTATTAATTTTGCAAGAATCTCGACGTTAGTTGGAATTTAGGAAAATTGTCACAATATGACATTTATTTTCTTATCACTGGCGATTACAAGTCTGAGCGAATTTACCGTTAACATTAACACAAATTGGCAAGATCATAAAAGCAACGCTCAGAGGTACAATTAGCCGTCATGAGCAAGCAAACAATTGTATATTTACTTTTAAATATATCTCAGAATCAAAATGCAAGAAATAATGACAACTGGAAACAATGAAAAATACAAGTTATGACGACCTCAGACAAAGGCATCATAATACTGTGACTTTACAGTTAAAAAGACAATCATGGACGCCACGAATGAACAATGTATCATTCGAAAATAACTAGTTCTGGCAAATTATGCCGCTAGCTCAGGGGTTTTTACAATTACAAAGTGAGAACATGGATCTATCCTCTCAAAGTCGTTTAAGGGTTCTGTTTAATGGAATGACAATCAGATGGCTTGGTCGTAATAAGTTACCATTGTAGTCCTGCGTCTGCTGTCTGCGGTGATTGGAGCGGACCCACGGTATGTGAGACTATCTCACAAGTCAGCTACAGGCATCTCTGGTCTGACAATGCGCGTCATCGCATTACCGGCTGTGTTGCCGTGATAAGCTTGCTCCATCAAGCCGGCAGCCAGACGTCGTATAGCAGCAGTTGGCGAAGGAAGTCAACTTTCCAAGTCAACCTCAGACTAGACTCGCATAGCAAGGACTCGAAGATCGAATTGAAGCTCGTCGCTCTTCTCTCTAGTGAGGAAACTTCTCGCTCCGCCCCTTGTAGTCTCGAAGTTCACATATAACAGAAATTCCCAGGATTTTAAGTTATAAGCTCATTTGGATTGGATCTTCAGGTCGGCACCTAATGCCACGTGATATCCCCGATATGTGATTTGCCCAGCGTATCTAACAGAGGTCGGACATATTCGGCTGCGTTCGGGGACGACTCTGTGTTCGGGCGGCAGGCATTTCCCGCCCGGTGAGTGACCTTGTTGACCGCACATCCCCAGGGAGCAGAGTGTGTGGTCCGGCAAACCCCAAATCCGCGACTTCTTGTCGCCATGGTTCTGGAAGACCACGATTAGCTTCAAGCCTACACAGCTCAATAACTCTTTAATATTCGCTTTACCAAGATACACTGTATGTTCATCATTTCATTACAGTCCTCACTTGGAATCTTGCGCACTTTATAAAATTAGCAAAAAAAATCTATTTAGGTGGTCGCCCAAGATTTATGTAAATTACTCTAACATTATGACATATATAATAAAAATGCACCATGTAACGTGGCGACTGCGCGTCATGTTACAATTACATGTGCCAGTAAATAACACCAGAAATATCAAAGAGCTGCATTTCTTCACAGGAAATTTAAGCAATAAGTGATATTACGACCACTATTAATAATTGGCATAATTCAAATTTGCCTCTATATTTACATAAAAGCTGAGTTTCCACGATCAAAGCAGAAAATTGTGAGAAACAAGTTATAAATGAGATCACCAGCAATTAAACTAAGATATTTTCCATGGTGGCTAAATCCTTAAAATCCATGAATGTCTTAGAAAATCGTATCTGCCATAGAAGTATTTTAGCGAAAGATGTCGGGGAACAAACCATTAGGAAATAAATTACTAAAACCTCAAAAGTAGGGTTCTGGGTTAAATGTTTTGATGATGTAAAGTATCCAAATTTATAAACGCGTTGGTAGTTAGTAGACTTAAAATCAACAGCGGGATGGAAGTAAATAAATCATAGTTTTTTTCTTTCTTTGAATTTTAATGAAACTGTCGTACCATACCTAATTATATCTTACGGTGTAATTTGAAGTGTGCCACAACGCTTCCTTGGTTCAGATTCCACTTTAAACTGTAGGTCCTAGGCTAACAACCCTAGTTGTAACACGGATGTGCACTCATCCAAAGCAAATTCAAGCCAAATGAAGACTTAACGTGGTTCTAGTTGGCCCAAACGAACATACATTCCTAATTTTATCGTATCTTCCCCTTAATTGACACTTTACTCCAAGATTTTCTGCATTAAACATGCCGGTGCCATCTCCTATCAATCGCTTTTCAAAATCAGGTAAATAAACGGTTAGAAGACAGGTGTTACGTACTCTCACTGTGTAAATTTACTAATAGCACTGACATGTGTTACAAAAGATGACATTAGACTTCACAAATATGATAAACACTGCACAGAGAAAACACATCCAATATAAATTGGAAAAGAGACCACACCTGTCAACAGAGATACAGATTAGTGATTTAACACTTCAAGTATCATGAAGCGAAATAACTTCGCTTATTTCAGTTACAATAGTAGAAAATTAAATTTAAGTTACTACATTTAAACTTCATGCACTTCAGAACTAAAATTTCCAAATAGAGCAAGCATGACATTGGATGAGTCGAACAATAAAAGTCTAATTAAACATTAACTGTCTCAATGAACAAAAACTTAGCAGCAACAGAGCCTCGTGATTTCAATTAACGACACATTTAAAATTTACAATCGTTGGTCAAGGCGCAGCCATGGGCGGTGTTCAATGCTAAGTTATGTTTCACAGATTTCTTCTTTCTGAACGAAATACTGACTCACATTGGCGTATGACCATTGGAGACAGAATGTCCTGTCTTTGTTTCTGAGCTCTTTCTCGTGTTAGGAATCTTCCACTCCGCGTGACCGGTATTGATTGGATTGGGTGACAGGCAACTTTTAAACATTTGTACATTAATTATAGCGGTTAATGAAAAAACAGAAAGTTCCACGTTTACAACATAAAATGCACCGAGCGTGGTGGGTGAGTGTTACCACTCTGACTTCGCGTTCAGGAGTACGCAGGTTCGAATGCCCGTCCGGCTACCCAAATTTCACGTTTTCCATGATTCCAGAAGCCACTCCAAGTGAAAGCCGGATGGCTACTTCTAACCCTCTTCCTTTCCCATTTCTAATGACCTCTGAGTCTAAGTACATTAAATGTTTACCCAAAATTATACTGCTGTCTGACAGTGCAATCTTATATATACATAAAAATAGACGTCTGTGTTCCTATATTTTACACTGCTGCCACAACTACGTAGAGCAGACCAATGATGTTTGTGTGTGGTAGTAGCCTCGAGTCTCCCATCGTGCACTATAGTGGTTGCATGTTGGTAACTGCGGGGGTGTATGAGATATGGTGACTGAAAGTGGTCGACTGAGGGCATTTTGATATTTCAACCAAAGTGTTGTAACATCTAGAATGTACCATAATGTTCTTGAATGTATTGAAATGTTCTAGAAGTTTCTTGAATAGTGTTCTAGAATACAACAGCTTTTTCAGGTACTAACAAATGTAAATAATTTATTTGTAACATGTTTGGTGTTTGACGCAATTTTGACTTTCACTGATGAGTTTATGATTTGGCAGGAAGTAATATGGGCTACTTTTTGTCTCGGAAATATTTAAGGTTCCGTATAAAAACATTAAGACCTTAAAAATTCTTGACAAACACGAAATAAGCCGTGGGCACCAGCTACTATAAAACTAAAAGGAAAATTGACTTTAAAATGTACAATAATGACTTATCTGAGATTATGACGTCAATTTGCTCCAACGTAATCAGCCGCATGACGTCTTCCTCACCACATACAAAGACCTTAACAAAACTGTGTGTGTCAACAACATACATAACTTTTAACTGAAAGTAATTGATTGAATAAAATAAGAATTGATCATTGTATTAACAAATAAAAGGAAATGCTGAAGATAGAGGATACAAAGCTTGAAAAGTAAAGGAATAATCGTGGATGCCATTAAATATTTTGGAACAAAAACATGGTATCCAAGCTACCATGTTACCAGCGTCTAAAAATAAAGTGGAAGATTCAATAAGTAAACGGATTTTACATGAAACTAAATTGTGATTTAAGTTAAAAAATGCAATAGAACTGAGAAAATTCTAGAATTTTTTTTTTTTCTAACAAATTCATGTGCAGTAAACTGTAGTATACCTTAGCTGAAGCACTAACGCCAGTTAAATCAGTTTCAGTTTATTGTTTCACTTATTTTCAAGTTGTAGCCTGGTTAAATCGTCGACTGATGAAGACTTGGTTCACACAGTTTTAATCCATACATTCAGTCCAACAACTGGTTTTGTTACATTATCTCATTTTCGTGTTGTAAAGTACTCAGCTGTCCAGCTGCATTGCGCTATGATAGTTATGTTACAGCGAAGCAACTGCCCATTTTAATGATTCAATCTACCAATAAGCATCATATTTTTATTTTTTATTTATTTTTTTTACAAGAAATGAAGAACGTTCCCTGGAAATGATTAGTTCAATACCAAATGTATGCATATTACCTCCTTCCTTGAACACAGAACAATATGTTTTCTTAATTATTCTTCAACTGTTTCATCAATACTGTAAAGCAAACATAATAACAGTCCGAAATGACATTCTTCCCGTCTTAAAAAAAATTAAAATCGCTAGCACCATAATGTCACCGGTTCATCAAGGAGGATACGGATTCGAATCCCCGTGCGGTCATCCAGATTCCGTTTTTTCGTGGTTTCCCTAAATAGTTTCATGCTGAATGCAAGTATGGTTACTTCAAAAGTCCATATTTGAATTCTTTCTCATTTTCCGGCTCTAGTTCTTTCCCGCCTTTAATAACGTCAACGCCGATGAGGTGCAAAGCTAAAAAAGGAAGAAAATGTGAAAGATTAAATTATCTTCAAGCAGAAAATACATCGAAATGAACGCTCCATAGAATTCAGTTTCTCTATATTTTAATCTGAAAATTTTATTATTAATAAATGGCACTAGCTTCGAGCCCCTCAAAAATGATGGTTTGAACGCAATATTCTGGCAGTTTATTTGTTTGCAGTTGGTTAATTATGCAGAATTGTTATTACATAATGCTAATGGCCTTGATTTTGTAATATTCTATATATTTCATTTGTATTTCACATAGCCATACAGTAGTAACTTCTACTGAATTAATGACGACGGAAGTATACAACCAATGAAATTAGAAACAAATTAGGAATCCCAAAAACTTTTGCTATACATGTAATATCCATTTTATTCGTAGTCTCGGCACAATTCAGCACGTTAAATATTGAACTACTTCCATCCGCATTAATTAATACCTTCAGTAACATGGCGCTTATAAAAGCAGTTTAATTGGTTTGTAAAACTCATTTCAGAGTGAATTATGCTGTAACAAAATGTGTCAGTTGCGATTCTCGTCAACTTAACCACAAACTTCATTGTTTTTTATCTTCTTCCAAAAACATTCTTAGGTTATGTTTTAACCATATACTTATAACTGATACAGGTAATATGACGTAAACATAGAATATCCTTCTCTTTATATGAATGTTTGCATCTAGTTGTCGTAGATAAATAAAAAGCAATTTGTAAATTTAAACTAACGTACCAACTGTAACTTTGTGTAACTCGCATTATTTTTTTTTTTTCCTGCTCTTCGTATGATTGTGTATCTACTTCCACCACAGATTATTTCGTTTTATCTGGCAATGCAGTTACGTTATAGAAGAGACCATGAGAAATTAAAGTTTCTTAAATGTTACTTTCATTAGCATCATGTTACTGAAAAGTAGTCGTAGTTCCATGTTTATTGAATCGAAATATTTTTACACATTTTTTAAGAATAAAATGCTACGAAATTCAAGCTTGATTCCTGTATAATGGCAATTAATTTCATAGCATTTGATATGTATTAAACTGTGTAAAAAATTTCTAATATCTCTGCTCAATGCTATTTTGCGGCAATAATATCGGTGTTGAAATGCGAGTGTCACATCGCTTATACAGTAAATAGTCATATCCTTGATGATTTAAATCTAATAAAAAGGTTATCTTAAATCTCATTTATTAGCTAACACATGTATCAAAAACTAAGGGTATAATATATAATGGTAGTAGGAATTTATTCTGGAAAAACTTATAAGGAACAACGAATAAGTCATTTTTAATGATATATTTCGTTATATGAATACGATACTCTGGTTAGATTATCAGAGTATTTGGTTACGATTTTACATAAATAAATGAATTTTACTTTAGATGACGGAGACTATAATTTCGAAAACGGATAACTGTTATTTGTTTGACTGATACTTTTCTCGATTACGTACGTTTCTCTAAGTTTTTAATAGACTTCATTGTTTCTTATCGTCTGCCAAAAAATTATTAGATTATGGTTTAACCTAGTCTTTATAACTGATACAGATAAAATAGCGTAAATATTGAATACCCTTCTCCTTGCATGAATTTCTGCATCTAGTTGTCTTATATCAACAAAAATCAACATGAAGGAACGAATGTAATATGGTGACTGTTGATTGGCGAGTGAAGGCTGGCACGTAACCGTTCTCTAGCCAATATCTATAGACGACGTGCGCAGTCTCCAGATTAGCATTTTATATAAGAGGATTCGGCAGCTAACGCCATGCATACAGCTCAATGTAAATATCATATATCTTCCAATAAATAAATTTCTCTAGTAAATTGCAGCTTCTAAGTATGGACACCACAAAGCGGACATGACATTCACAAACACAACACTTAAACACCCATCCCTCGGCCGGACTCGAACCGGCGACCTTCGGCACGCGGGGCCAGATCTTTAGCCCCTTCTCTACATAGGCCTGCAAATTAACATCATAATCCTAAATAACTTTCTATTCCTCTAATAAACCATTTCTTTTTTTCTGAAATAACTTCGTAGTTATTAAGAACTCGAAAAATATTACAGATTTCAGCTTGGAATATTTAATTTTTAAAATTTTATTAACTTGTCATTCAGGTGAAAAATTTCTCGTAAGGAAATTAAGCTAGCGATTTATTTTTGTAAGTGAAGTCTTCCGCGGTGAAATAAAGCGTTTCCGTGCTTCTGTAATGGTGTTGTGTCCTGCCATTAATTACTGACGTTTCGGTCAAACTTCTTTGGCCTTCTTTTAGAAGTATAGTGCACTTAAAAATGCTTTACACACATTACTTAACACACCTAACGGCGTGTAACGCTTCCAAGTAGAGTTTTGCTCTAGTAGAAGACCTAAGAATTCATTCAAAATGTCGACAGCTAATACCAAGACGCAGCGCCATTGAGGAAGCATTGAAATAATTTATTTATATCTGTGTTAAGTTTCAATGCACCATTTTGCGATATATATACATATTTATATATATATATATATATATATACGTTGAGTGAAAAAAAAAACGACCACAACGCGTTCTGGATTCTTGAAAACGGCCCAAGACGTTATTCGCGTTATGGCACTTAAAAAAAAAAGAAAAAAAAAAAAGCAGCCACAACGTGAAATCTGCATTTGGTCCAGGTTGCATTCTCCACACAAGACGACCCCTATCGTTTTTTTGTCGTGAACACAAAGAGTTAGATACTGATAAGCCGCAACGTGTTGTGGCCGCTTTCAAGAAACCACAACGCGTTGTGGTCATTTTTTTTTTTACTCAACGAGTGTTTTCGGTCTTTTAGGCTAACATATATATATAATTTATCGTGACAAAATTTTTGTAATGAGAGGTTATTTGGGTTTTCCATTGTTTCCCTTAATTATTCTCAACGAATGCTAGAATGCTCCTGCAAAAGGACATGGCCGATTACTTACCACTCATTGACCCCGCCTCTATTGAGTTCGACGTTGACGAGGTGTATAAATCGGAGGCGTGGTCATTACTTTGAGTGTTAGTTAATTTACTGGTCTTACAGATGGTGTTTAATCACAACGATGTAATAAAACTTATTCATATTCTATTTTATTGCTACAAATTTTTTGTTTACTTCTTACTACGAATTGTAATAAATAAATTGTTTAGAAGCTCAATGATTGTGGGACATTAGCGCATATCAGGGAGATTATTGGAACTCTAAACGATTCCATTTAAAACTAAACGTATCTTGCACTCTGACTAAAATCTCAACAGACTTTCAATATAAGACGCTCTTCATGATGGTAAGAAAACGGAGAGGGGGGAGCAGTCAGTTACTTTACTTACTGACACGTTGCAATTTGCTTCGAACGGTTAACGTTGGAATTAATTAGTATCTGCTCTACTTGAATGTGTAGTCTCTAATTTTAACCCATGTAGGGTCGAATCGTTGGTGGCTCAGGGGTTTAAAAAGGTATTATACAAACTTAAACTTGACTCCAATCATAACATTTTTAAAATCCCATCTTTATATAAAAAAATCAGATAATTATCCATCCACCCAATGAACACTGCATTTTTCAAATTCCACTAATAGTTTGTTACGATGTGTTAAAGTCCTCATCTAGAAAGATGAAATTTTTAATAGCTTTGAATTTCACTAAGCTATTTGTTCTGAAGCATATGACCTCGTTCTATAAAGGAGGTAATAATCTCGTTGCCGATACTCCTTGTGGTTCTATCAGTACCAGTGCTAGCAAAGCTGAATTCTCAAATCTTTCCCTTTTCAGGTGTTTGATATGCATGTTGCACATTTACCAAATACGTTTATGCTCTTGCGTATAATTCAAAATACAGAACATATTCTATCATTTTTACGGGTAGTAATTCTGTTTGTCAGCTTTTCACTCCCTTCAAATGGACCGAGCTTGGTAGGTGAGCGGTAACGCATCGGCCTCGCATCCGAGTTAGATTCTTTTCTTATGGCTTTACGCATCCTCGAAGTCGAGGTTATTAGAGGCAGGTTGAAACTGGGGACAAAGAACTGGAAGGAATTTGCCCATGGCTTTTTGAAGGAAGCATCCCTGCATTCACCTACAGAGATTTGGGGAAACCACGGAAAACACATATCTGGATGCCCGGAAGGGGATTCGAACCGGCGTCCTCTAGATTGCGACGCCAGAGCGTTAGAGGCTCACCCACCACGCTCGGTCCGCCTGTTTGAATCCCTGTCCACCCATCCAGATTTGGATTTTCCGCGGTTTTCCCAAATCACTCCAGGCGAGTGGAGACTTTCCCGGCTTACTGATGCAATAAAATCCCCTCGGGTGTCCAGCTGGATACTGTTGTATAAACACGACGTTTCGACGGCTAGCTCTGCTGTCTTCATCAGGTATTTTTTCTTCAAAAGGCCATACACGAATTCTTTCACGTTCTTTGTCCCCAGTCCATTCCCACCTGTAATGAACTCAACCACGATGAGGCGTAATCCACTCCTAAGATAGGAATCAGACAAACCTGTTCCTACTCATTAATTAGTTTTTTGTTGCATTTCTTCATGTGCCAATAGCTATACTAATATTCATTTCTAAACATCTCCAAAATATGACATGTCCAACTTATGACTAAATGAAACCTTCGGGTTTATACAGTAGGAACTCGGTAGTTTCACTGCCAACCAGGTTGAAATCCTTGTGTCCAACTGCTCACTCCCGGACCATCGTAAACTTTCACCACCTGCTATTTGTTACTTTCTTTCGCTTCGTGTATTGATCGACGGAGCTCTACAACAAATCATTCAATAAGTTATACGAATACGAAAGGTTTGCGGAAGGCTACAACTCTTATTGTTAGAATAAAATGAATTTTGAAGTATAATTGCAGCACTGATCTGAATGAGAGATTCTTCTGTTTGATGTACAGTCAAGTGTAAAGCGTTCCTCTCATCCAAGATTGATAACTGAATGCTTGTTAAATTTTCTTAAAGTATTTTAGCTCTCTAAGTAATTGCACCCTATAAATTTTCACTGAAAAGAAAATCCTAAAATAACACCCATTAAAGGATTTCGGGAATTAAGTAGAGTGTACTGGTAGCGGAAGAAATAAAGCCACAACGTTTATGCTCCAGTACGCTAAAGTAATGAGTTTAGAGAAGGAGGCCAACGGTAGAGAAGCGATCGACTTTTTTTGGCTGCTCAAACTTAACTCGAATTATGCACTTGCGATAATCTGTGTCATTAGTATAAAACCAAGTTTTCCCTTTCCTCAATCATACTTAATGTTTTCTTCTTGGCTACAGGATCATGTCAGTTCATGTAATAAGATTTATGTTGTCAAATAAATCAACGGTATCCAGACCTTGCTGAAGAATTTGATTCGACTCACATATGATCGCCAAGTTGTCTTTTAGTTGTATTTGAATCAATTTTAATACTTGTTACGAATAATACGTCCTTCGTTTTTCAGTCAAGCGCTAAGGAAGACAATCGTTATCATTGCTGAATTTTGCTCAAAAAAGGTCTTGTTAATTTAATGAACTTTAAAACTTTAATTTTACCTTGCACGTTTGCTTAGATTAATGGATAAATTCAGAACCATTCGTGCAATTAATCTTCTCTGCATTAATAAAAAGTAATTACTTATTTAGTAATACAGTGCTAAAGTATTTAACAGTCCAGGAAATACACGCAGAAAGGTTAAACGTCCAAACACATATGCTTTCCGGTGGTGGTAGTTAGTGAAATAATTTTTTAAATACTCTCTCACAGAGAACATAAAGCATTAAAAAAAAAGGTAAAAGGGAAAGAAGTCTGTCAGAAACTTTGTTTTAATTCGTTAATCTCTTAAGCACATAAACGGTATGTAGCTTATGACAAATAAGTGTAAAACATCTGCCTAATAGCAGTAAATCACCTTCATGATAATTTTTTTTTTTTTAATTTCGTGGGTGGGAGTAATCTGTGTTACTCTCCAGCATTATCATTATAAATCTATCGAGAGAGTCAGTATTATGGATATGCCAATAGACTAAGCATTTTTCTATATGATAAACTCTTCTAAGGCACTTGCAGTTTTTCACAATAAATCTTTACAACCCTTAGTTACTAAAAACTTTTCAATGTCCATGAATTCAGGAAATAACCCGCGATTCTTTATTAGCATTATTCTTTCCAGGACCAGTATTCGAGTAAGTCACAAAGCTGAGTCTGAAAAGTGGAGCTCTTCAGTTAACACTTCCACAAAGATCTTGTGTAAATGGCACAATGCAGTTCTTTTTGTCTAAACGTAATTTATATTATTCAATAATATTTATATTAATAAATGCAGATTCGAGCTACCGTTACAATGAAACATGTTCAGTAGGCTATGGGAGATAGAGAAGTTTTTTTTAATTACGTTCTATATTTTTCAAAATTTTCTTCACATTTTCTCAGCTTCCACAATTGCACTTCTATATTCCCTCAGTATACCGAGGCTATATTCCAGCTCCAGCTACACACGTTACAGCATAGCATCATCAACCGTTTGGACAACTGCAATTATCCGTCTACGATGTGTGGAAGGATCCGGAACAGGGGTTTTGTAAACGCGATCATCGAAGTAGTCACACAAGAAATAATTTAGTGGCGTAATATGAGGGTAGCGCGGCGGCTAGGTGATTGGTCCATCACGACTAAGCAATCTCTCAGGGGAATGTTTATTCAAAAGGTCCCTAACACAACCAGACCAGTGTGCAGGTGGGCCGTCTCTTCGGATCGTTAAGGTTGGCTACAGGTTCGACACTTCAGGGGAATAGGAACTCAGGAAACATATTCAGCTGAATTGCCACTTTAACTGTTTTCTCAGCAAATGAAAATGGGACAACTGCTCTACAGTGCATACCAAACGTTGACTTTGTGGCTTCAGTGAACATGTTCGCGTATGATGTGCGGATTTTCAGAACCCCTTGGTTATGGCGGTTAACCTGTCAAGACATAGAGAAATTGGCTTCATTAGGGAACATCACCCTCTGCAGGAACCCACTGTCGTCTTCGATTGAGGAAACACGGAAGCAGAAAATTCAGCACGCCCAGGGAAGTCATTTTCCTGCAAAGCTTGAGTAGTTTGCAATTTATGGGCCTGAATACCTAAAGAAATCATTGAGATATGTAGAAAAAGGTGCAAGAAATATCATGTATCTATCTTATATAGTTTATCAGGTATTTTTCATTGTAACAGTAGCGAGGCTTTGTGGAAATAATTTACATCAACTGGTACCTGGTAGAAAAAAACATGGTAAATTGAACTTCTCCTGATTTAGATATTTCCCAAACGTAGCTTACAATCGAACTAAGTTCATCTCTACAATTCTTTCGAAACAGAAGGGACAAATTCATATTTGTGGTTGTGTTGCAGATCTTCAAACGCAATAAAATGTGTTGTCTGAGGAACCACCGCCCTGCCGCAACAACGTTACCGCTACCCCTCTGGGAGATAAACTAATGTGCTAAATAAAACCAGCAAGGTAACAAATTGCACTGAAGGGACACACAGTTTATTTTCTCCCCTTCCCTCCTTCCGTTTTGATGTTGTAGCAATGGAATCACAATTCTTGATCTTTGCTATTATGTTTCATACAGAATATACAAAAATCTTTGAACCTTTATATAACTGGACACATTTGATTTTGTTAACTTTTAAATTAAATATAAAAGAGACAGATTAATTTCACTCTTTTTCTTGTTGAGTTTTATAATAAAACAAAGAAAGTGATTAATAGTCACTAACGTGCTGTATCAGTTTTTTTTTTTTTTTTTTTTTTTTGTTAACTGTACAAAATTAACACTTAACAGTGGTCTTTAATAAAAATTCATCAGTTAATGTAAGAAGCTCCGTATTTGTACTTAACTAGAGATACTGTGTATGTATATTTTTAGATTTTGTGTAGGTATCCCGTAATCATTAGATGGCACTGTTGGTTTTAATGACAGGCGATACTAGCAGATGTATCTAATATAATGAACGGCCTGGTAGCTCATTGGTGAACGCGTCTGACTTCAGGTTGAAAGTCCCCGGTTCGAATCACTGTCTCGGCGGGGATTTTCAAAGACGCTTAACCCAACCTTCACCTCTGACACAGCTGCTGTGTAATGTGAAGTATGTCAGAACGCTTCCGTGGTTCAGGTTCCACGTTAAACTGTAGTTACCCTGTACCCGGTAGTACTGCCGGGTTAGGTTAAGGCGGCTACGGCAGGGGCGGAATGCGGAGCCAATAGAAACCCTGCCTGCAGGTCTTTACAACCACACGGAATTGTAATTATTATGTAATGTAATAGCATGTGAAGTTTACTAAGTAAAAGTAATCATAATATCACTAAGCACGGTCATCAGAATGCACTGAGCGACGTAGAAAAAGGTGCCTTAGAACGGCGATTCTAAATATTTTTATCCTTTACCCCCAGAAAAATAAAATTGCTCAACACCATCTAAAAATTCAATTTATTTGAGCTAATAATTTTGTATTTATGTCTCCATCCGTCCATTAAAAAGGCAGGTTTCCTTTTATTTTTATTTTCTCTTCACGCCTCGTCGAGGACGGTGTCATTAGAAGCTGTAAATAACTGATTTGTCAGTTCCATAAGTTCCATAAGTTTCTACCAGATGGGGATGTGTTAATTTATCGATACACCACTTGGTTATCTAGGTTGGGTAATCATCCAGTAGATCACGTTCTGTTTCAATTTATTTATGCTACAGTTTATTCCTAAGAGATGGTGGTGTGTTAATTTATCGAACCATCCAGTAGATGGCGTTTCGTTTCGATTTTATTTATGCTACAGTCTATTCCACGCCATATATGTGAGTTTCTTGAATTTTAATTGTGCTGTGTATTGTTTTATAATTATACTGTATTGTTGTTCATCATTTGTGTGGTATTATACCTAACGACAAAGTAATTACACACATGAATATAAAATTGAAGAAAACGTTACGATAAATTCGAATCGTGTAAGTATTTCTCGCTAGCTTATCATTTTTCTTCTTCTTTTCGTTATGGCCAACTAGGGACCACGTGTCAGTTTCAGTTCCTCACCTGTTGTTTTTTCTTTCTTCCTCCTCAGTACTCCTTCATTATTGCACTCCTCTCTACCTTGGAATCCTGCCATATTCGAAGTCTGCTTTCGAAAAAATTTTCTTTCCATACAGTTCACTGATATTATTTCGTTTCAAATCTTTCTAAACCTCTTGAAATCCTGGTGTTATCCAATGCTATAAATGTATCTAAAAAAATATCATTCTTCTTTTTCTGATTCAACCTGTTATTTTTTCAATGTTATGCTATATTTCCTCATTAGTTCTTAACTTCCATTTTACTGTATTTTTCAATGGGCCCAAAAATTCCGGTTTCACCACTGTATTATAGTGTCTTATTTTAAGGCTTTCAGAAAGGCACTTTTTGTTGTAATTCAAATATTTTTTAGTGAAATGTCGCCAAAAAAATCTAACCTCGACAATGCGTGTATTAGAGAGTCACGACGCAAACGTCGAGAGAGCTCATCAATCAGCAACACAATTCGCGGCAAGTAAGGATGTTCAAAGAATCAGGACAGTGAGCGTCGTATGCAAGAATCTCAAGAATAGCTTGATGAACGTCTGTGACAGAATATATCGAGAACAAAAGCGGCACGAGAACAGCACATAGCTCCATTTAGAGAAAGAGAAGGAGAGAGCCAGCAAATCCGCCGTGCTTTAACACGTGTATCATTTGTTCGTCTTGCGTTCGAGTATGCACAAGACATTGATTACTCTGCACATTCTAAAATTGCAATCGATGCAATGGACAAAGTATGCCAATACTGTCATGCGTTGAAATTCCGCAATGAAGCAGCCGGCATGTGTTGTGCATCAGGAAAAATTGTATTATTACCACTTCCCACTACCCCAGAACCTTTGCAATCACTTCTTGCTGGCGAATCAAACGATTCGAAATTGTTTCTGCGCAAGACACGCAAATTCAATTCTTGCTTCCAGATGACGTCTTTTGGGGCAGCAAAACTTTGCGATCTCACATCATTCAAAATACAAGGCCAGGTGTACCATAAGATTGGGTCGTTGATACCGATGCCAAACGATGACCCGAAATTTCTCCAAATCTATTGGAAATTGTGAGGAACGCGTGAAAACTAGGTGACAGTATAATTTCATGGAACAAGCAGAAGAGAGAGCAATTGTGGTATTGTTGGAATTTTTTTCGAAAATAATAATCAACTTATTCAATTGTTTAAAATAGTGTAGCCACAATTATCAAATTGTCATCAAAGCTGACAAATTACCATCAGGAGAACAGGCTGGCAGGTTCAACGCACCAACCGTAGATGAAGTCGCAGTTTTTATGGTTGGTGACTCAGTTGATTAAAATCACACGTCGAGATAGCACTGTTAGCATAATTTCGAATCTACACCGTTCGTATGACGCACTCCAGTATACACTGATATTCTGGCAAGGGCAGGATGAATATCACATCAACATCAAACAGCGTGATCCAGTTGCTGGTAAATTTAATATTCAACTATTTAATTCGTTATTTTATTAGTACAGTAGACCCGCGGTATTCCGACCAGGGGCCGGATTACAGCGGGCCCACTACATTGATTTCTTACTTTTTACTATTTAATTTATTATTTTTTTCAGGTAATGAAAGAAATTAAAAAAAGTTACTTCAATGAAGTACTATTGCCTCCGATTGATGATTAGACGTAATTAGGATAACTATATCCTTCGATATCGTCAACTGTGCCATCAATACGTCGTGGATATGTACGGCCAGGATTGAAAACGAGCATTTGCGATTTATTCGATACAACCAGGCTAAATTACGATCGGAGGAACTACATCCACTTACGAGATGCTGTTATCGGCAATATTTATGAAAATTTAAACGCCAGTGATATCGGTAATGCATTTATTTTACCTTCAAGCTACATCGGAGGTCCACGGAACATGCAGGAATATATACATGATGCGATGACTTACGTATGTCATTATGGTCGTCCAGATTTCTTTATTACAATTACATGTAATCCGAATTGGGAAGAAATACAAACTTTGCTATTACCAGGCCAACAATCAATGCATCGTCATGATGTCACGCCACGTGTGTTCAAACAAAAATTAAAATCATTGATTGATTTAATCGTAAAACATTCGGTTTTCGGTAACACACGTTGCTATCAGTATTTGATTGAGTGGCAAAAGCGAGGTTTGCCTCATTCTCACATTTTAACTTGGCTTGAAGTTAAAATCCGTCCAGAAGAAATTGATCAAATAATTTCAGCCGAAATTCTGGACCCATTAATTGATCAAGAATTGTTTGATATTGTTACCAGTCACATGATCCACGGACCGTGCGTTGCTTTTAACATGACATCGCCATGCATGGAAGGTGGAATATGTAAGAACCGTATCCCAAAGGAATATACGAATGATACTATTACGGATATCGACGGTTATCCGTTGTATCACCGCAGAAACGCTGAGAATGGTGGCCAAACATTTACAATGCGAATGTCAAATTCTAGAAACCAAGTTGAAATTGACAATCAGTGGGTGGTACCATACTCACCATTGCTTTCAAAAACGTATAAGGCTCATATTAATGTCGAGTTTCTGCAGTTCTGTAAAATCCATTAAGTACATTTGCAAATATGTTAATAAAGGCAGTGATTTGGCCGTATTTGAAGTTCAAAATGTAAATAAAAATGACGAAATAACACAATACCAAATAGGTAGATACATCAGCAGCAACGAAGCTATCTGGCATATTTTTAGTTTTCGCATCCATGAAAGAGACCCTTCTATCCTAGCATCTTGCAATACATCTTGAAAACGGTTAATGTGTATATTTCACCGAATGAAAATATTTTCCAATGAGTACTTGAACTACCAGAAACGACAAACCACAAACTGCAGTGTTGCAAAAGAGTTCATTTATAATTTGGAATGAGTGTACTATGGCTCATAACATTCACTCCATGCATTTCATTGAACTGTGCAAGATTTGAAAGGCAACGATAAACTTTTCGGTGGTACTGTCCTACTACCTGTCTGGTGACTTCCGACAGACATTACCAGTGATTCCTCGCTCTTCTTTTGCCGATGAGATTAACTGCATGTTTAAAACAATCGTTTTTATGGCGGAGTGTCGAAACAATTTGATTGACCATGAACATGCAAGTACAGTTGCAAAATGATCCAACAGCTCAAGTATTTTGTAAGCAATTGCTGGATATTGGAAAAGGTAAATAGAACTTCATCGAAATACACAGTACATCAAATTGCCAGACAAATTCTGCACTGTTGTTCACTCAAAAATGAACTAACTCAGCGTGTGTTCCTGGATATATCAAATAATTACTTATTCAAAATTGGATCAGTAATCGTGCTATTTTGGCAGCAAAAAATGTCGATGTCAACGAAATTCAACTTCCAGATACAACAGTTGTTGCCAGGTGATCTGATGTCTTTTAAATCAATAGACACTATTGTAGATGAAAATGAAGCCGTAAGTTTTCCAAATGAGTTTTTAAACTCTTTGGATATAACAGGAATGGCCGCCACACAATCTCCGGTTAAAGATTGGTTCACCGATTATTCTTCTTCGTAATTTGAATCCACCTAGATTATGCAACGGTACACGTTTGGTGATCAAAAGGATCACCAGAAATGTTCTTGAAACATTATTTTGACTGGAATGTTTAAAGGAGAAATCGTCCTGTTGCAACGTATTCCAATGATACCGTCAGAAGCTCCAATACCATTTAAAAGGCTTCAATTTCCGATTCGTTTGGCTTTCGCTATGACAATAAATAAGTCACAAGCCCAAACAATGTCCGTTTGCGGCTTGGATTTGGAAAATACGTGTATCTCCCATGGGCAACTATATATCACATGCTCACGTGTAGGGAAACCATCAAATCTATTTGTATTAGCAAAAGACAGGCTAATCAAAAATATTGTGCACCAATTAGCGCTTAGATAAATTAAAATTATAAATTTTAATAATTTAAAATAATGAAAATAATTGTTAAAAGTTTTATAAAATCAACTTCATAGACCTTCATTTATAAAACTGAAATTTCAGTTTATATGAATAAATAAAAAATAATGTATTTATTTAGTTTTATAAATATCAATTTTTCATATATTTTCAATTAAGTAGTTCGTAATAAAATGTAAATTAAATTTTTTTATGATCGTTTGTACTTAATTGCAACTCTGCATAACTCTTTACCAATTACATTTGAATTTCCAAATCGACTGAAATGTTTTTGTTTTAATTAGTGAATATTAATTTGACTACTTTAGGAAGTTTAGAATAACATTAATCCAACGTACTATAATTACTAAGTCACAGCAACGCGTGACCGGGTCCGCTAGTGCTCTATAGTACGGAGAATAGGTGCCTGGTTTTAATCACTGACAATAATATTTCAAGGACTGGTTCTAAATCTGTATTACTTCCATCACATATTATTGTAGTTTCGGATGTTTATCGTTGTACTTCAGAAAGATTCAAGAATTTGATTTTAAAAATACATAAACGTTAGGAAACGTGATCAGTTTTTTAAATGAAATAAAGTTTTTTCGCTACAAGAGTATGAAAAATCGGCTATCCTTTAGTTTAAGCTTCCAAATCCATTATTACATAAAGAAATTTCAACATGTGTAGCAATTAATCTGTTCACCGTTGCATTTTAGCCTAATATTGCTCAAAAATAGCTTGTGTAATAGGTTCTCCATATCAACACGAGTATGCCTCCATCACAGCGAAGGTCTGATTGATCATTTGTTTTCATAATCATGAAATTCTTTGTCATCCTGCGTGAATACTAGTAACAAGACGTTAGACAATACAGGATCTGTCAAAAAATTTAAGTACTTAAGCATGAGAGGTATTCTTAGCTTTAATAGCGGCATGAGTTATAGTCAAATAATACAAAAATTTATGGATATATTTAACTCAAAATGGCAGTTTTCCTGCTGATGTATGATGGACTTCCCGAGATTCCGCGACACTTGCTTGTTCAGTGTTGTTAACTATTTGAACACTGTTCGCCGTTAGACATTCCAGGAACCCAAATCTGTGGACATACAGTATACCTATTTTAAATTACTCCTTTAGAAACTCGTTGTTCAGTGTAATGCTCACACAACGCAAGAGGAATATACGCTGCCTTTCATTATCAAACACAGCGAGATACACATTACAGTAAGATTTGATAATCTAACACAAAACTGGTTCACAACTGCTGCTGAAGAATAAGTAATCATACATAACTTAAACCAATTGAAATTATGAGACATAAAATGAATTTTTCAGGGAGTTATGAACTGGTGGCTCATTAGTTGTGAATAAAATACTAAGGTCAAATTAACATTACATTAATAATATTTTGCCATTTCTTTGACACTTATCTTTGCTCTATGTGAACAAAGGATGATAAATACGTAGTATGTACTCTTTAGTCAAAAGCTCACGATCGGTAAAGCAGATAACGTACGTCAGCTAAAATAACGTTAAGAATGAAACTATTTGTGATTATTTTTTGTCAAATTGTTTCGCTAAAGCAAAGAATTAAATAGTTTCATTGTTTATGACGTAGTATTATCGTATCATTCTATATATATTAGCATTATTTCATATCTAACGCGTGAAGCATTCAGAGCTTATGATCTATCGCCTCGCATTCGGGAGGACGCGTGTTCGAATCTCCGTCCGGGCATCCATATTTGGGTACCCATCCCGCCTCTAATGACATTAGGCGAAAAAAAAATTAAATAAAAAAAAAAAAAATAGATCATCGTCTCGACTTGTAAGAAAGCTCGTTATGGACCCGTCCGTCTGCTATGGATGTGTAGGCTGCTCTTCGTAGATCTTGTGGAACTGTTTGCTGAGAAAGAAGTCTCATTATTAACGGAATAACCAGTTCTCTTTGAATACAAGAGGAGAGATCGTTTCACATTAGACGGTGAGGCCAGGCGTCTTCTTGCAAAGGTACCCGCCAATCACATTAGATGTAGCGGTCTAGCGTGTTGCGCTGTGGTCGTGTGTGAGATTTACCTCTTCTTATCAGGTGCTCGTTGCCACTCCAATACCCAGGCCAAGGGGAGGGCGAACAACGAGTTCAGAGAACCGCACGTCACAGCTGAACAATAGCGGAGGCTGAAGCCCGACCGACAGTAGCCAGCAACACGGAAAACGTCTCCCTTTCAGTAATACAACGGAAACCGACTCCTTCTCACTTGCCCAGCATGACAACAGGTCTCTTACAAAGGGCTATGCATATCGATCGCTCGTAGCACTTACCTATTCAATTTCACTCTGCATGTCGGGACTCTCGGCGTCATTTGAATGATCGTTCCGTTACTAGTTCTTCTTAAATCCGAACCCCATTACTGAGGCTAATAGCGAAGCTTGGTACTCAACTCGAAAGTTTGTTGGAGCATCCCAGTTTCTTTTCTCCACACGTAACCTAGTTATCCTAAGTGGTAAAATGGACTTAGAATTATAACATGGAATCCGAACCACGGAAGCTTTCTGGCATTCCTCCCATTACCCAACAAGCTATGCCAGAGTTGGAGGTCGGGTTAAGAACCTATAAAAATATCCGCCGAGACAGCGATTCGAATCCCTGTCTCCGCGGAGATTTTCGTATGCTCTTAACCCGATCTTCACCTCTGACACATTTTGCTGTGCAATGTGAAGTACGACAGAAAACTTCGGTGGTTCAGATTCTGCTTTAAACTATAGGTCCTCTTTACCCGGTAGGATTATCGGTTTAAACCAGGTAAGGAGGAAATGAACTGGCCGCTCTATCTTTAATATCCTGCTAAGCTTTACTCTTTCTGGAGGGTCCAATCAACCTTCAGGAGGAATAACCAAGTTAAATTTTTAAATCTTTTATCCTAATATAGGACGAGTCATGAGATAATGTAAGTATTTTCGGCGATGAACTGACAGGTTACTGTAAAAAAAAAAAAAAAAAAAAAAAAGAGACAGAGTTGGTTTACTATGTATCTATCGAGATCTCTCATCACATGATATTTGTAAACAGCTGAATGGTTAGTGCTGATAGTGACTCAGACGTATGACTCCGTTCGTTGTGCTTCTGATGACATTGTGCTATTCATGACTCCCCACATTTACAGTTATGACTAGTATGTAGAGATGTTGCTTCTGTACGACCTCTGGAACTGAAGTTGCCGATGGAAAAGTATTTGCCAAAGTTGTAAGGCTTCATATGTATTTGGAACGAGGATGTGAACGTAATTATAAAGCATGATTACTATTCTCAACGTAATATAGCGCAACTTTCGGGGTGCATTTATATCCTTTGGGATTGTTTCGCTTACTCGTGTATGGTGGCTACCGCATGACGAAGGACTGCTCCTATTTCAGCTACGGCAATGCACCATGTTTAAAATTTCCTTACCCAATTCATTACTATCTTTATCTGATTCAAGAAATAATATTTAAGGAGACAGTTTTTGTGCGCAACCAAATCTCTATTACTTGTAACAATTGTTTATGGTCACCCAGAAACCAAAACCCGCAAGTTGTTCAAATACGTGTTTTCATTATTGTTTCTCGATTAATGAGTGGTACGGAATAATGGACGATATTCTGACTGGGTCCCTTTATTGTTTAATATAGTTCGAATAACTCCAATTTTCGCGACGCACTGTACATCAGAAGACAACTCAAGGTTACTCCTCTGGCTACACTTTAGACATGTACTTTCAGTATAACAGAGCTCGAATTGGTTTTTGTCACCGTATAAAGTTTAATCTTTGTTCTACATTTTATGACCGAAGGATTGGTCATGGTGACACGTCGTTTCTTAGATTTCGAGAGTTTTAAAGTTGATATGGCCTCAAGGACTCAGGTTATGATGGATAGGTTGAAACAATCAATCACTGAGAAACCTCTGTGATTCATTTTAGTACCTCTGCCAGCAAACACTGCTCCCGCTTCCGCGAAAAATCTCATTGCTCCTGGGTAATACACTCCTTGCAATGTAGCTAACGGGAGAGGATGCAAAGCGAGCCCCCGGCGCTCTTGAAACTTTAGCACTGTGGCTAAGGGAAGGAAAACCCTGAAATAAAATTCTGATCTTCCAGGTCGGGAGTTTTACAGTGGGCTTACAACCCACTTGTGTAATTCTAATGATAACTTGGCTATCAAATACGGTAAGAGAAAAGGATTTGGTACTGCAAACACATTGGAGATAGCCGCCTGGAACATGAGGGGTCTCAGCGCGAAAGAGTTAGGATTATAAAAATATCTCAGAGCCAAAAATGTCAGCTTGTCTTGATTGATCAGCGAAACAAAAAAAAAAAAGTTACAAGCACCAAACACTAGGAATGTTAATTTGCAACAGGGATGAGCAAGGAAAAAGGGTATCTGCAAGGGTGAGACTACTAATAGACCAAGAGGAAGAGACAATTTTTTTATCCTATGAGTATGTAAGTGAAAGGATAGTTAGTGCATGATTTAAGATCCCGAGAAGATATCTTACATTAATAAACCTATATGGACCGGAAGAAGGAAGAGAGAGTGACACAGAATAATTCTACCATACTCCACAGATGCAGATTGGCCAGACTAATAAATTGGATTATCTAAATTTAGCAGCATATCTTAATAACAGAGTAGATAATCAGGAAACTGAAAATATGGCTTGAAATTTCGGAGAAGAATAAATGAAATGAATTTAGCAACTGCAATAAATTCCGGATTATGAACACATTCTTCCGAAAAAAAAAAAAAAATTGTTTCATAAATATACATGTAGAGCCAGAGGGCTGAGATCCTTGACTGATTATGTTGTACGAAGCGAAAGAAAAAATCAGTCATACAGGACACGAAGATTTTAAGAGGTAGTGCCACAAACCACTTTCTTCTAATAACTAAACTAGAACTTTGGACAAAATATAGGAAAATAACACAAAACAGAAAAAATATTCTGAAAATTTTAAACTTGGGCTGTTGCAGGAAGACAGTAATAAGGATCTGTTTCAAAGATGACTAATCAAATATCTATTAGAGAAAGCAACAGAAGAAGATATAGATACAATATGGTGTAACATAAAAGAATGTGTCACATGAAGAGCGACTCAAGTGTTTGGTAAAACAAGAGTAAGCAGAAATAGGAAGGTTCTGAAGACATGGTATTAAGAAACAAAAGAAGCAGTGGAAGAGAAACAGAAGGCCTATTTGGAATTTTTTGGCATTATATAGAATTGTACAGATGACGCAAGAGAATATTACAAGCAAAAAAGAAATGAAACAAGATCTTTATTAAGAAGAGTACATATATAAATCTGGTATAAAAACAAAGTTTATGGGTGGATGAAGAACAAGAAAAGATCATACCGACGTAATAGAACTAAAAGAATAGATAAAACTCTAAAATCCTCTGGTTTAGTGAAAAATTGATGATACAAGAATGATCAGTTACGGAGAAAGACGTATAACGATAAAAAAATTAAATGAAGCTCTTAAAAAAAAGGAAGGTAGCTGGTTAGGAAGTAAAAGCTGCAGAATTACTTAAATAACGGGGAATGTTACTGAAGTATCGACTTTTAATCTAATAGAGATGTGTTGGCTTAGAGGTGGCGAACAGCACTTATAATCACTATTTTCACGAATGAAGATAGAAATTACCCAATCAGTTACAGAGGAATAAGTATTTTAAATGCAGGGAATAAAATCTATGCCGAGATAATTATTTCTAGATTGTAACCATTAGCAGAAGCCAAACTACTAGAATTCAGTGTGGATCTAGATCAGCAGAAAAGGGAGTATAACATATCGACATACACTGCATTTGTGGACTTCGAGGAGGCTTTTACAAAGTAAAATGAAAATTGTTGTGAGAAATCCTTCAGAGCAATGGATATCCAAAAAAATATTAAAGAATCAATGAAGAGTTTATATTTTAAAACAAAAATACTCCTTGAAAACAGAAACGAACAGCAAATATTAAAAATTAGTCAAGGTGTGATAGAGGGGTGTAGTCTTTCATCAATAACACCTTTTATCATATATTTGATGGTTGCCATTAATATATGGCAGCATGAATATCCAACATTTTTTTTTTATCTGCTTAACGTCTCTCTAACAGTGAGGTCTTTAGAGACGGGAAAGGATGGGGGCAAGGAATGGGAAGGAATTCGGCCATGGTCTTTTTGAAGGAAGCATCCCGGCATTTGCCTGGAGTTATTTGGGAAACCATGGAAAACCCAAATCTGGATGCCCAGACGGGGATTCGAACCGCCGTCCTCCCGAAGAATATCCAACAAGGAATGTAGACTTAGGATAAGGCACATTTTTTTGCTGATGACCTGCTGGTAATAGAGGATACTGAAAATAAATCACGAAAAACAGCTTTCTGTGATAGAAAACTTATTAGAGTGAAAGTAGTTTTAAACGGCTACTTGGTTGAACAAGTTTCAAACTACCTTGGTTGTGGCATCCCATACAGTGTAAGCAAAGATATTGACAGTAAATTGAACAAATATCAGATGATTTGTGGAACGATACAAAGATGAATTTCTATAAAGTGATGGCAGTTCCTATGCTTCTCTACTGAAATGAGTGGTTGGTAGTGAAAAGAAAGTGCAAACAAGCAGTGGTTTCAAAGATCTGTAAAGGGATGCAGAAAGCTAGATCTAATAAGAAACGAGACAATAAGAGAGGAGGTGAAAATATATAGAATGAATGACAATATAGAAGAACATAGGAATAACTGGAGTAGTAAACCAATATAGACCGAAAGGTAGAATAAGTACTGTTGACCAAGAAAGAGATAGGAATATTCCCCGAAGTCGCAACGGGCCAACAAGCCTAATCGTTGAATGGGAAGAAAAAGACTTCAGTTATCATTTACACAGTTAAATTACAAGCATGAAATCTGCAGAAGAAAAGTGAATACTTACTGACAAGCTATTGTGAAATATTTTCACTTGAACATGAAAGTAATAAATGTTGTATTTGACACAGCTGTTATTTGAACAAAATGGTTTTTCCAATTTTTAATTTAAAACAGTTCTATTTTCATTGTCTTTTGTCAACTTTTAGATAAGCAAAACATGTTCATGAATCATTTTCTGTTAACAAGCGTTGATACTATCATCACCAGAAATACCTGTCTTTCTTTCCGACGGAGCATGCATTCCTACCACCCAAACGAACTATCTTCTACCAAAGTATACGTAATTTTTCATCTAGTTTCCCAACGAACCTTCGAAATGTTTGCAACATTTATTGAATTCATCAAAGTTCATTATGGTGTCTGGTTTAAGTACTTGGCCAGATCTGAATGACCGTGTCCTCCTGTCATCAGGATCGCATTCCGTCTCTGCTCATGCTGGAAGCTGAATTCTGACATACCATACATGCAGTTCCGTCCACCAGCTTCCCACCCTGATTAACAGATCTCGTTCTTCTCGGGTATGGTCATCGAATACGCATATTCTTCCATTTGGAGTTTTCTCCTGGATAGCTTCTTCTTTTTGATAAAATGTCACTGTTTATGGGGGAATTGTAATGCATTATTTGTTTTTGATCAACCTTTTTGCCGTCTTCCTTGTCTTTTTATACAATCTCAGTCGTTGGCAGATTTTGTTACATGCTGTCAGTGAGTTTTTATTCACCCAGAATTTCTCCGTCAGTTTTTATTATTTCTATTTTGGTTGCTGGAAGTGTGCACCTGACATCTTTAATATTCATGTTCCATGAGTTTCAGAATACTTATTTCACCATAGTCATGTACAAAATTCGAGATTGAAACTTTTATCCACCCACATCTGAAGTCACAGAATACTACATTTTTAAATTTATTTATTTCTTTCTCAAGTACAGGATTTCGTTTATAATTATGCAACTTAAGCTACAAATTTTTGGTTTAAACTCTCCACATTACTGCCGGCTACGATTCAGTGGAGTTTTGCAGTTTGCTTCAAGTTTTAGTCAACTCTACTCGAAGCAAGAAGTAATCGTTGAATACTACCAAACTGAACTTATGTAATTGTCCATGCTTGTTTCCAGGTAGATATTTACTGGTTACTATTAATTTCTTTAAGGCCTCAGAAATGCGCGTGACTTCACAGTATTTAAAATGAGTCGAAGATGTCCAAGAATATCCCATAACATACTTCAGAAAAGAGTTTGCTCAAATTAACCGATTTGTGCATTTAATGGGTGTCAAGTAGGTGTTAGGTAAAAAAAAAAAATCTCAGCTTTTTTGTTTGGTTTTTATAAACAGATCCTTGATTTTTTCCATTTTATTCCTGTGCATTTGGAGATAGCTCTTTCTTCCAGAAAACTTAAGGCAGTGTTGATATTTTGTTCATGTTCTCCTGACTGAAGTTCTTAATTTCCGCCGTGCCTTACAGATTCCTTCAAGATGGGTGTTTTCTAAAAGGAAATGGAACTGTCGGAGAATCTATAACTACACAATTTTTTTCGTGGCCTCTTATACAGTAATATCTTACGTAGAAACGTTAGGAGGTAAATTTCCTATACGAAGATCACTTCACCATATGATATTATTCAGGACTTGATCTTGTATTCAGGATTTCACTATTGTTAGTTCAAAATAAACTTCTTGCTGGCTATTAATGATTTAGATTCTTATCCAGATTCCATCCCACTATCAGGTTTCAGTTTTAAAGTTTATTAAAATTATGCTTTATGCTCTGAATTTCGATATTAATCCGCCATAAATTGTGCATTGATTGTCTGACTCATTTCTTACATCCATCTGCAATCAACCAATCTGTTCACGTATTTTTTCTACGAGACAAATATTTGTGCTCTGTATGCGCAAATTCGGCTGTCTCCATTTACTATACATGTTACTCTCATTTTCACTGCGTAGGAAAGTATGTAGAATCTATCTTTAAACATCGTACTTAATAATATTTCATGGTCCGTTGTGTATATATCTGCACACACGCCGCAAGTTTAGCGCTGAATTCTATTACTTTTGTGACTAATTTGTTTTCTTAGCAGATTGTAGCTCCGATGAGATTTTCCGTGTAACTGACATTTGATGGATTTTCACTTGGTTAGAATACGGTTTTATTAGTCAGATTTATTGTGATCCCGGTTATCATCCAATTTTCTCATTTAATGCAGTAAAAAGTAATTTCTTACGAAATTTGATTGTGTGATCTTAAGTTGTGAAGTTCTATTTACAGGTGCCGCATATGATTATCGTGTTGTGGGTACGGCTCTGTGTCCAGTATATAGGAAGTACATGAGGCTATCGTATGTATCGTTGTATCGTCTTGTGATAACCGCCAGAGAAGATCGAGATTTCTCTCCACACCTTGACGACACCAGTTTAGGCGGTATGTTAATTAACAATGAATCCCCAGCTTTTGCGCTGTTACTTCATGTCCGAATAAGAAAGTTATCCGACTCCAGGCAAAACTTATGTTACTGAAGAAAAGGTCTCGCCGATATGCATTTGTCCCAATCACCTGATCATGACAAAATTGCGAACGAAGTCGCTGATGAGGAGACTTCAGTGGGAACTGGTAAGGGAAGTTTTCTCATGCATATAGCCTATCTGTAGTGCTTTTGGAAAAAAGGACTGCAAGTTTGTCGATGTGTGATAGATATGCCGTTGACTGGGTTGGTGCCTCTTGGGCGCTGAAATGATCATCCCTATTGGTGGTCTACGTTAATCAACCAGAATCTTTTCTCAGAATATGTGTTCCTTCCCAACACAAAGATGCACACCATGATCAGAATGGTCCAGATTGTGAATTTGACGGGAGAAGCAACCTTTCCTCTTTAGTCCAACTGTCTGCTCTCTCAAAATGTTGGAATTGCTTATATATATGTGGAACGTATCGCCAAGGCATGTTCTCAATCACTGATGCTCATCTTAAAAGCTCTCCCAGTCTATTGCATACAGATTCTTCCTTCATCCATTGTAGCTCCTCCAAGTGGGAGTTTAACATAACCGTTGCAACTACTGTTGTCATTATGGAAATGAAGTTAAAATCAGTTCGTTATAACCTTGCTACACACTTAACTTCTTTTAAGAATATATAATTAGCTCCGACAGTCCAAGTTTATATAAAGCATACGACCAGGTGATATTTCCTCATATTACCTACAAGGGAAATAAAGACAGGAAAAATGAAATCTTCAAGAAAAAAATAGATGATCAGTGACTTTAATGATAAGTAATTTAATATCTTGGAGCATTAGTGGCTCGTGAACTGCAGTGTGCAGTGAGGAGATGCAGGAGCGTCTTTGAATATTTCATGAGGCACCTGGAATAAATTCTTGTTTATTCTGAGACGCAGCTGCAAACTGCGTTCGCGGCACTCTATTCATTGCAGCAGGCGTAACTCGTAGACGCTATATTTTATCGCATGCTTGCTATAACATTCTGTATTCCTTACACAACATTTTCGAAGTATGCACTGCTCTAGCCACCAGAACTTTAAATCGAACGTTTTCTATTCGATCAAGACACTGACGCGTTAAACAGTCATCACTAACAGGAAATGCGTACTGATCTGTGGCTTGATATTATGTCAAATGTTTCGCTACAACTAATGACACAACTCATCTGTGATCCAATATTGATAGTTAAAAACTGAATAATATAAATGCCACGTTCCTTTCTTTAGCAGTTTGAGTTTAAAGATCTCTCAAATTATACATACTACTTTAACTCTCTCGTGGATACTGCGAGAAGCACAAGAAAATGTGAGTAAACGGTATACATTTTGTCTTCGTTATATCGGTTGTTAACAGTTTAATTTTGGTTGGTAAGGAATGACTATCAGAATTTTAGTGTTAGATCAGTTACGTCCTATAAATAAAAAAGGAAATGATGGGTCATAGAGAATAGCCCAAGTACAAGTGTATAAAGAAGTGTTTGGTTTCAGATCGAATTAAAAAGAGAAAGCATTTTTTCGTATAAAATCGGGAACTATGTTCAATAATCTCCAAGATAAAACTACTTGATCAAATGTACCATTTAACGAAGACGTTGCAAAAATACATTAAATGCAGAATCGGTTATGGAAAAAGTTGTAAAGGATATACTGAAAAGTACTTTCCACATAAAACAATTGGAGCAAAATTTTGGCACCCCCTTCAACAGACTGAGAATACCTGGAAGTATGACGGAAGAGTAGGATAGCTTTTTAGTGAATTAATATAAAAAAAGGTTAAAATATGACAAATTTCTCAATTTCCCCGAAATCGCATCAAAATGGAACATAGTCACGTCACTACGAACGGTACATTAATCTAAATCAAATCAAAATATGCAATCATCATTTTTTTGTGCGTTCAGCTAATATTGATAATAATTTAGACAATTAATCAGTATACAGACATCACGTTGATATGAAATATAACGTCATTTATCAGCGTCATGACGGGATTTAAGTCAATAGAAACCAAATCGAAATTCGACCAGTAATTTTTGGTTGAATAACGACCAACGAAAATTTTAAACTATTTTAAATTTATCACTTCACGACGTCTAATTTTATCCAAGAGCTATACATTACAAACCTTACTAATATACAACTAGTAGTATTTGCATGAATCTCGATCAGCCTTTATTTAATTAAAAAATCAATATGAAACATACTCTAATTTGCCATCGGGATTACAGACTATACGTGACCGATCAGAAGTTTTTGGGTGAATTGCAATAAAAAAAAAATCCTATATTTTTCATTTTTTTAACCCTATTTTACCCTCACATAACCTCATAAAAGAAAACAGACAGTAGCTTTTGATGTAATCGCGTTCAACGAAAAATTGTCACTTTTTTTATGTCATCTTTTCGACATTACATCAAAATGAATCATACCTTATTTTATCTGTGAGACTGAATACTAAAGGAAACCCTGTCAAAATCAGACCAGTAGTTTTTCCAAAAGTATTTGATTAATTCTCTGTAGCTTATTAATAGAACCACTAACTTTTTTTTTTTTAAAAAAAAACATCTTTAATGTTCTGACTTTTTCCTGGTCACAGTTTTTTTTATAATTATTCATTTTTTTGGCGGCGGCAATGTGGTGGAAATTATTAGGGACTGCATAAATATATTACTGGGAAGTCTGTTATAAGTAACGAACAAGCTGTTAACATTCTTGGAATGAGTTATTTTCGTTTAATAAATGGATATTATGGGCTACCATTTTTGCACCATGTGGAATATTGTTCCACTGCTCACTCACATCATATATTATTGACTACAGTATACTTCTTAAGCCAGTTACTTTCCCAACATCTATGGATCATTTGTCAAATCGATGAGATTAGAAGGCATTCAGTAATAAGTGGTGAACAAATATCGCAATAATGCACATAAACATGTATTAAAATCGGTATTAGAAATATATCACAGAAAAAATCTAACGCCAGTCATAGAATTGTAGCTACAGAATACAAATTAAATAGACTGAAATTTCAAGTGTATACTTTGAGACATAACTGATGCAATGCAAAATTTAAAAATGTAACGCGTCTGTTTCTCAATTAAAACTTGCCCTTCGCAAAGTGTTTTGATATATACCGATCTTGATCAGCGAATAGTAACGTAAGGACTTGGCATTCGGGTGAATACGCTTTTGATCCCCGTTTTGGTCTTCTACAGCTAGCTTTTCCCATAGTTACCAGAATTTGCTTCGGTATATGGTTGGATTGTTTTAAAATGACCATTCCGTTCCTGCCCAATAGATCTCACGACCAACTTCAAAACCTAATTAAATAAAGTGACGGTCCCAACTCAACAATCTGGTGAAGTCTTAAAGACTTGAATGGAATAGGAGTAAAACCAGTGCGCAGGAATAACGAGTCTGCTGTCATTAAGCTTTGCACAAAGGCTATCAAAAGTATTGCTAGCTATACGATTGTAATGCTGCTTTCATCATTTTATCGTGCTCTTTATATTTTCCGTAGGGCAGTTTACCTAACGACCTAGCGGGCCTTTGTACTACTGTCTTGTTAAAATTTGCTAGCGAACTGCACACCACCAAAGCAAGCCCTGCAGCTATTACTGGCTCCGACAATGGCAGTAAAAATAGTCAATGGAGGTGATCTCATGTCAGTAGGCGCGGGATACCTTGAACTAATCCAACAGGCGTGAGTGCAGGTTATTTTCGAACACGATGAAATTCATTATTTAGTCACTGGTAAACTGAATATTCTTTTATTCCGCGAGTTATTCATACCGTCACTACATGAATTTTAGGTGAAATTTTGTAAAATCTGTGAACCGAAAAATCAACTTTTAACAAGTTGTTACTTAATATTTCATCGGATATCTAATGATCCATTGCCACTTGCCAGTGGTGTAATAAATTTGTTGACAAAAAGACTTGCAAACTAATAATCCTCTAAAGATGTGTGCGTGGAGACTTTCCCGGCGTACTGAAACAATGTAGTCTTCACGGGTGTGCAGCCGGATGGTGTTTTGGAAACACAACGTTTCGACAACCAGCTCGGCTGTCTTCATCAGGTGTCCGGTGTCTACAGGCTGACGAAAGCTGGCAGTCACCGCGTGGACTGGCTTAGCTTCCCAGACGGATCTCCTAATATACCATCCTCTACCTCGCCGACAGGTATATTAGGAGGTCCGTCTGGGAGGCTAAGCCAGTCCACGCGGTGACTGCCAGCTTTCGTCAGCCTGTAGACACCGGACACCTGATGAAGACAGCCGAGCTGGTTGTCGAAACGTTGTGTTTCCAAAACACCATCCGGCTGCACACCCGTGAAGACTACATTGAATCCTCTAAAGAGTTTATCTCTGAAACGTATCTGTTAACTATCTATAACAGATAAGTTATACGTTTTATACGTCCTATGCTACTTTCAATAAAAATGTTTGCATTCTTCTCAATAACTCTCTCATCAGTGATATAAGTTTCTTTGCAGCTACACAGACGCCATTATAGAAACTTCTCGAAAAATTCCAGTTGGCTGACAACTTTTTTCAGTTCAACGCGAAGTACCGTAGAACAAATTAACTCCACGATTATTTCTGGAAACAACAATTAACTTCTGGAAGCTTCACTTAAGCATACTGATTCCACTTTAAAAAAAGTTTAGGGACGGGGGAAGACGTAAAACACCAAGAAAAACAACTACACTGAGACAGAAGGTGAGTAGCCTACAATTGGCATAAAGATTAACGTTGATTTCCATGATGAAATATTCATAATCTCCGTACCTATAAAGTGCACAACCCTTAACTGGCTGCCATCACATTCAAAAGATCTTCAAACACAAATACCGACAACTTCTCTTAAATCAGTATAAAAAATACGAACAGTTTGCTATTCCAAATAACCGAATTCACGAGGAAAAATAAAGAAAGATTCGTAAATTCCCCGGAACTGCTAATCTATGGAAATTGTTTATCTTGGGATTTTACGCATTATTGATGTCATTAGTGGCAGGAAAGTTTGAGGATAAGGAACGGATAAGAATTCGGCTGTGAACTTTTGAATGAACCATTTCGGCATTAATATGAAGTGATTTCGGGAAACCACGGAAAACTGAAATTTGGATGGCCGCACGGGAATTTGAACCCGTGTCTTGCTGAATGGCACGCCGGGACGTCATCACTCACCCATCGGACTCGGCCTGCTCCAGCCAAATCCGTGATTTAACCACCAGGATTATTATGGTGACTTCACCTCAACGCGACCCAATTTAACAAGGGATGTAAGTCCTAAGAAGGGTAGGATTCGAATGTGATTCTGAAGACCCTACAAGTATTATGACTTATGATGAATGAATAGAGCTGGGAGAAAGAGCATGTATAGTAAATAACACTACCAGGCAAACTGAATCGTTTAGATATCTCAGTTTTTACTTGAAAAATTCTGTTTACTTTTCTGCAATTTATGTTAGATCCGTTTGTTTTCTTCTTCTACTGTATTTCACTTCCTACACCAATTTGTCTCTTTTAAATTTTCGTATGGTTTAACCAAAAAAGGACAATAGCAATAATATTACCCACTAATTCAAATCAACACATAGACTGAACGAAAGCCGAGACAAATTACATTATCAACCAAATTTATCAATGTTAGATAACACAAATATCGCGCAGAACTACTGTAACTATACTAGTCACAGGGAAATGGAGTACATTTCTTCGATAATGTCCGTGTAACTTAATCTCAGCTGTTTATTTTTCATAATTTTGCATTGTTTAATTACTTTTATTATATAAAAAGACACAATTGATGGTTTCTTTCCCCTGTCTTCAGCATGATAATGTGTCTCCTCGCGGTTGTAATCATGAAGCATATACTACCAAGGAAAATGTAACTTACAGTATGGTCGTCACTTCTTCACAGTCACAAACCATGAAGGCATTTATTTCAACCTGGAACTGCAAAAGTTATTGACATAAAAAAGTGATGCTATTGTTGTTTAAGAACTCTCAATTTCTTGCATTAGATGAACTAAATTTTTATTGGCCTCATTTTTATGATTAGAAACAAAAATGAACAAATGTAGTTGGTCATTATCAAATGTAGATGAAAATTGAATCGTTTCCCTGGAAACCGACACATTCTGTATCCCACACCTTCTAATAACTCATTTACCTTGTAAATTATACTTCATGACAAATGAAGTGGAGCCCCCAAAAGGAGAGAGGGGGAGGAGGGGTGGGAACGAGATGAAGCTTCATGTGCTGAGAGAGTATGTGACGTTATTTCAGTTGTATCCTCTTCTAAGGTAAGGAGGTCCAGAACTGTCATAACTGATACTTTATATTAATAATAATTTAAATTGCTATGGAGCGCACGCTCCGGTGGCTATTTCCCTACCACCCATCTTCTGTCTTCCCTGCACCCACCTACATTTGCCATCGGAAAATTTGAACTTTAAATTCTTTCAACGTATTTGGCAAATTATTCATTATTTTTGTTGGTAACTTATTCCAATCCCTGACAACCTTACCCAAAAAGATAATCTTCCTACACCTTTGTGCCTGAAATCAAGTGTCAGTTTGTGGTCATGGTTATCTTTTCCCTTCCATGCATTATTTTAAAATCTTACACCAATATCTTTACTTGCCTCAACACCAATATAGGACTTGTACACTTCCATGACTCCCTTCACCCTCCTCCTGTCTTGCAATGAATCCCATTCCAGCTCTTTTGTCATATCTGTAACTGATTGCGTTTTGCGGTAACTTCCAGAAACAAATCTTGCAGCCCCTTCTTGTACCCTCTGCAACTCCTGTATTTGATACTCAAAATGTGGGTCTCATATTACACTACCGCATTCAAGCAATGGTCCGGCTAAAGTTTTATAACCTAATTCCTTTACTTCTCTCGTACATCCCCCCATCACTCTCTCCAACAAGTGCAGAATTTTGAAACCTTTTCCTACTACCTGACCAATGTGTCCTGCCCAGTTAAGCTTGTTATCAAATGTAATGCCAAGATATTTACATTTCAAGTCTTCAACAAGCAATTCTTGCCCCACCTTATAATCATAATCAACCTTTAGTTTTTTATTTGTTTATCTTATAAGCTGACTCTTCTTTGCGTTTATTTTCATCCCAAGTTTACCAACCCAACTAGATATCCTGTCCAGATCACCCTGCAGCTATTTACAGTCCTGTACCGTTTTGATCCTTTTCTATAACAATATATCATCTGCAAACAATCTAATTTCTGATAGAATACAATCAACAGAATAATTCATTAGATTAATGAATAACAATGATCCCTATACACTACCCTGTGGCACTCCCATTTTTACTTCCACTTCTTTTGATACCGCATTTCCTACTCTAACTTTCTATTTTCTACCTTTTAAAAATTCTTCTACCCAGCAAATCACTTTCTCATCCACTCCAATGGATTTTATCTTATTTACTACCATTTTATGGCTCACTCTGTCAAAAGCCTTTGAAAGATCTAGTGCTGCACTATCAATTTGGCCTCCCTTGTCCAATTCATCTGAAATATCTTGAATGTATCCCACCGACTGAGATTCACATGAATATCCTTGCCTAAAGCCATGTTGCCTACTTGAAAACCACTTACGCTCCTAACATACATTTCTTATGTGGTTGCACATCAATCTCACCATTAATCTACCTACGACTGATGTCAAACTGATCGGCCTGTAATTGTAGACTCTATTTCTCACCCCTCCTTTATGTACCAGCACTACTATCGCACTTTTCCAGTACTGTGGTAAGCAGCAAGTATACAGACTCAATTTAAATTATATTTCAAGGTAAGGTTCAATGTCACATCCGGCTATCTTTAAGATATATGTACTAATATTATTTACACCAGCCCCTTTACGTTTTTTTTTCAGTTTTCGTATTTCATTAACAATATCCTCAGAATGAGTTTCAAATATAATGGTCTGTTCATTTCTAATATTGTTTTTAAGCTCGATCTCCGAGGTAGACCCTCCCGTTTCTTATTCATTGTCCCTAATGCTCACACTAAACTAGTTACTTTAAATCTCTGCCTTTTTCAAATCCTTCTCCATCCTTATCTATAAGCGTCTCAACACCCTCCCTTCCCCTCAGCTTTCTAACACAGCCACAGAAATTTCTAGATGCATCAGTCAATGGCCCCCCTGCACTGATAATACTCTTCATAAACCCATCTTTAGCCATCGTCTTGGTTAATATTAAGTCTTTGTTTAGTGATTTTAAATATTCCATATAACAGTGATGTCTCTCAACTCTATTATGTTCTCTTCATATTAACCTCTTTAACCTCCTCACTTCGCTATTATAGTACACAGGTTCCCTACGACTATTTGGGAATAAATTTTTTTACTCCTTTCTTATTATCTCCTTGAACTCTTCCCACCATGACTCTATTGTACTTGTGCCTTCCTTCCATTTGCTGAAACGTTCTCTGAAATATCTCTTCAAATTAGAAATTTGTGCCTTTTTATAATTGTACCTATTTACCCCTTCAATTCTGTGTTTACTGAATCCTCTAATATCTATCAGAACTGCTAGTGTTCTGCTCTACCACTTCTGTAAATCCTACTTCCTTGTTTAGGGTATATGCAAATCTCTGCCCCCTTAAGTTATTAATCTTATTTCCTCCCCAGTTTTTACCTGGTAAATTTAAAACCCCACCAATAATGACCATTCTATTCTCACCTCTGAAATCTGAGTACGAATTTAATTTCTCCCCAAGAGTCTCTTCTTTATCTTTCTTCCACTGCAGTTAGCACCCAACACCTGATTTTTTCTTTTTTATAATCCCAGAAATCTACCCCAAGAAACTCGTGGTCATGATCTATGAACACCAGTGAACTGTGGTAGTTTTTGTACGAAAACTCCTCCACCAATTGCTCTTCTATCTCTGTGATACACCCTGTAACCATCGAGAAAAACATCACTGTCTAGTACTACTTCTTATAACCAACTATTTACCACAATCATTACTTGTGGTTCGTGTATCTCTATTAAGTTTGCAAATTCGATTACTTTGTTCATTATACTTCTACAGTTCAGCAATAACTCCCTTATTGCTGGCTTAATATTTTCAGCATTAACCTCCTGTATTCCAGTTTTACCCAGTCAGTTATTGACTCAGCAATTTCATCTATGTCTTTAGCATCTGTGATTTTTCCCATCATTGATCTACAATAAGTACCACTTTGATAATCTATTTAGTTCCCTTCACCAGCATCCCCTATCCTAAAAAAGGCACAGTCCTGACCCCATCATCACTGCAAATGGACTCCCTTAATGTTTTTGCTAACAACTTAGAAAGTTCCCCCTTGCCCCTTCTATTTAGGTGTAGGTCATGCCTAGTGAAACCCCACCGACCAATGGTATCAAAGGCACAACCCCCGAGACTTAACTAATGCCTTTCCGAAGTAGCACTTCCGTTTCCACATTTAACAGCCTCACAACATAGTTCAGTTTTGGCCGGTCATGGCGACTAAGGAGCTGCATCAGTTCCAACCTGGTATGCTGTGCCTCCTTCACCACCTTCCTCAGGTCACTTTCTATACTATAACCCACGTTTCTATCAATACTATTCCTCGCACCTCCAACTATCACTACTCTATCGTCCTTTGTGAATCTTCTACAAAGTGAAACTATATCCTCTATTACCTGACCTAACGTTGCAATAGGTTTGAAAAAATTAGTGACCTGTTACCTGTACCTAATTGATCCTGAAGAAGAGTACCTACACCTGTCCCATGGCTACTACCTTACAGCAGAACCCCTTTATTCCTATTCTTGCCTTGCACGCTCTTTTTCCTAAAGGCCTGCTGCATCTTATCTACATGAAGATCTTCTGACTCTGGCAACAGGTCAAACCTATTTTTCCCCGCAATTTCTAAAGTCTCCGGCTTCTTAATCCTACTAACCATATTTCTCCTACGACCTGTTACCACCTTCCAACCATGCTTCTCAACTTCCTCTAACCCACTATATCTACTTTCTGCCTCTATAGGATGAGTCTAGACAAGCTCAGCCCTCACAGGCTGTGCCTCCGCAGGCTGAGCCCTCACAAGCTGAGTCCCCACATGCTGAACCTGAACATGCTGAACCTCCACAGGCGGAGCCACCACAGGCCATGCCACCACAGTCTGAGCCTCCACAGGACGAGCCTCAAGAACCCTGATCCTTTCATGCAACTCCCTCATTGTTTCACCCATATCCCTCATCCCTAAGACGAAGTGAACAAAACCGTGGGAGAGCCTCATTTATTTCTCACGTTTCCTCCCCCCTACATGCCTAATGAAACCACTTCTTACACCAACTAGAGCCGAACCCCTTCGCAACGTTCCTGCAATAGGCGCCAAAATTTCCAGTCATGATTTTTCCCAAATTTTTTTAGCACCTTCTAAATGGACCTTAAGTTTATTTGATAAAGTACTCTAATAAAGTTTATATTATATTTTTAACGTTTTTATTAATTATCAATAAGAGCATTACTCCTCAATCAAGTTATTGTAATTAATAAGTTGATAAAAATACTTTAAACAAATACTTAAATCATTTTTACTAAGAAGTTGTTATTTTAATATTTTTGGAAATAAGTAAATACGAAACTACTACATTTAAGACTGAAATAAGTGATTAAGGAACTATTATATTTAAGACTGATATAATTAAAAAATATATCTTAGGAATTTACGGGTTAAATTACTTTCGATATTTTTATTTAAATCGATACTATCGAAGTACATGTCAGATATTAACAATTATTTATTTTTTACATTGATTTGTTGTATTTCTAGCAGCTTGTTGTTATTTTTATGCTTTAATACTAATGAAAGTAACAAACTGTTATATTTGATACAAAAAAGTATAAAAACGTTTAAGCAACAATCTACAACAATCCGAATCTATAACACTAATTTTTTTAGTTACACAAGAAAATTGAGATGTTATAATAGATATACCTAAAAGTTTAATTACAATTTGCTATATTTAATCTAACTATCAAGCTTTCAGCTCAAAAACTAGCAAAAGAAAAGAGTATTATTCCAAGCTATTTTATCAAAACAATGTGGTACCGTTTAGTGAAGTGCTCTTTCCGCTTCCTAGATTCACTATTACTGTATTGCGGTCGCTAAGGATCAAAGCATATTGTACAAGGTACCCACTGAAGGGTGTAATATCACATTGGACTGCGTATTCAACTTTAAAACTCAATCCGGTATAGCAGTCGGGAATTGAGCTCGTCGAAATTGATGGCATGTTTTGTTGCGCTGAGGCGATCACAAACTGACGACTTCCTTTCTTCGCTTATCTAAATCCGAAGCTGGCGCCGAGCAAACCGATCACTTCCTCCGCATGCGCTTCAACAAACTGCTAAGATTATACTCAAAAAATCTGGAACGAATCGCTACCTCAGCGAAAGAACTCCAGGAGGAGAAAACGTGATATATAAGAAGGAAAATTCACTTATCCTCGGTAGTCTGTTACCCGTAACAACACGAATTCTGCTTTGTTTAATTAGGTATCCTAGTTTACAGAAAGACACTTTCAAATTCAAGGAAACTATTAAATTTATAACATTTTTTTACTGAGAAAACAATGTTTTATGGATACTTTAATACAACACAAATTAGAGTACTGACCAAACAGTGACACGATGCTGCGCTGAAACCGCATGTTACAGATCAACTGCATTGACGAGGGAATGAAGTATTAAAACTAATTTACAATTGTTATCACACAACTGATATTTAAATGGTGAGTAGTAACTGTGTATTACCATAAAGTATAAAATTACAGCATAGGATATTTGGAATGAAAAATAAAATTTCAGCATATGCTCGATCAGAACTTTGCAAATATCACGCTCAAAAGGGTTACTTCTTCTTCGAATTCGTTTTTAAAAAAGGATAATTTCAGGCCAGATTTTCCAGTCGGAATATACTTGCTCCTCTTAAAAATTCTACAGCGTACTTCAGTCGGGAAATGTTTAATTTTAGTTGCATGTACTCTTGATGGGATATCATAAAAATTTGCTTCTATCCCCAATATAAAAATCTCCAGCTGATTTACATTACATACATAAACTATTATTAACAAATAGATCACTAAATCCTATGAGACTAAGAAAAATTGGTATGACATCTATATTTCCTTTAGCGAATCAATGTTAGAATTCGTTTTTAAGTATTTTTAGCCTTTACGCAGCTTTCACTAGCCTCATAAGCTTAACCTGTAATGGCATACTGTTGGTGCTGCAACTAAATTTACTTACGATTGAATAAAATTTCTTCTGCGTTCCTGTGAGATTTTCAGGAAGCAAATTACTCTTGGCGCATTGCTGTGTTTACTCATCCTCTTAAAAGGCACTCCTGCACCGTCTTCTTCTGGAACTCAAGTGCATCTTCTCCGATTTTTTTGCCACGTTTACGATTTACGCGTTAACGGCTGAGGATCTCTCGTATCTGTAACTATTTGTATCGTTGTTTCTTTTCCGATACCTTCCTAATTATACAAATAAGACGAGTTTACATCTGATCAACGGTTTCAAGTGTTTATTTCAGTGGTACTAACCGTTTACGTTGTTCTAAATTAGTCTCAGGTGTGCAGGTATAATATTTTCCTGATCTGTTCCGCTATTAATCTTTTGGTTCAAACTATATGGTTAAAACTAGAATTATTCGAATTCGTATTTGTTTAGTTGTTGGAACATATTCGTCTTAGTACTTATTATTATCAAACACCTAACCTGGCTGGATAGCCGTTGTAGGTGGGCGTAGTACTTGGGAGGACGCGGGGTCAATCCCATGTTGGCTTATCAACAATTTGGTTTCCCATGGTTTACCAAAATCACTACAGAATAATTCCGGTATCCTTACCTTACAAAACCATTGCCTAATTCCTTCAAAATCCTTTAATCACATAAATGAAAAGTAAATTCCCCCCTCCCCCCGGAAAAAACGAAAGTGTACATATATTTAAATTATTCTGAGACTGGTAGCAAAGTTTATCGATACAAAAATTGTTACAAGCATTTCAGTGAGAGTTTCAAATTTGCTAGAAGAATTAGAGAAGTTTTTAGAAACACTGATATTTGTAATTCTAGTGACACTGGATAGATTCTGAAGAAAACGAATATGGGACATTTATTAAACATTTCAGCATAAATTCTCTTACTTTAAGGTAAATGTAAATACAAAAATCTGTGTTATGAATATAGTCTCTAGAATATAGTCCCGTAAACAATCATGACGTCTTCTCGGTACTTAAATGAGAAACGAAACAAAGTCTCAAGAGTAGCTTTATTCCGAAAGCTTAATTTGGGCGAAGAGCCAAATTTCCCCGGGGATGGGAATTATGATTAATAAAAAGCGGGACTTCGTTAAGGCGCCGGCGCGGCGCGGCGTAACAAACACTTGTGTTAATTCTGCGAGGCGGGTGCCAGCCGTCCCTGGGGACCGGCAGGTAGCTAGCGCCCGCCCGCCTCACCTTGCCGCTACGCGCGCCTCACAATAAATCGGCCCGGCTCAGCGTCTCAAGCTCCAGCAGTCCTCGCCAGTCGTGATTTCTCCAGAGGCCCGCAGCAGCACAACGGGCTTCGCGCCGCCTCCCGGCTTACAGCTACTGACACATCCTGCTTGTCAGTCACTACACTGCGGTGCGCCTGCTGACAACGTAATCCAATAACCTCGGCCCTACGCGCTACTGGGGTGCTAAGGTTCAAAGGAAATTCCTTCAAAATATCTGATACAGTGATGAAAATTAAACACAGTTTATTCCTTGTGAAAATACCGCTTTTAGACAAGTTTCTAGCGATTCGTTTGTTATTTACATGTTTAAAAGCAACCTGAATAAAATTGGAATTATTCTAAGTCAGTCGATTATACGTAACACAATGATATCAGTATTTAAACTATAAATGACAACAAATAACACAAAAATTTGTAGTTAACTGTTCTGTTACAAGACCTAACTGTTACTATGATTCTGTGTTAGTACATTTTGTTTAAAGTGCCATAATTTTTCTTTATTTTTTATATTTACGCCACCCGGATTTAGGTTTTCCATGGTTTCCTCAAATTTCCCCAAAACACTCCATACCAATGTCGGAATGGTTCCTTCAGAAGGCAATGGCCGAAATCATTCCCGTTCCTTGCTTCTAGTCCTTTTTCAAACTCCAAGCCAACAGCAAAACAAAAAGGAAAGAAAGTAGCAGAACAGTCTTTTGTGGAGAAAAAATGATTTTGTTTTTGTTTTGTTTGTTGGTTATAATGTTTTCTGGATTTCTTCCTGTTTGTTTCTGTTGTTTTATTGGTTGTTCTTTTTCTGTGGCTTTTTTATGTTTGTTGCTATTATTTTGTCTGCGTGTAGAAATCTTAATGCTAAAAATCGAAGTAAGTTCAGATTGGTTGGAGTGTAATGTTTAGAAAATTTGTGAACCAAAAGATAAATTGTTAGAAATGAAAAAAGAGACCACACTGAATTGATATGAGAGTCAAATGCGTACTTAGTTAGGATCTTATTGTTAATTCTAACAGGCAATTTGAGGTATTATAGAAACTCTTACTGCTGCACTTGAACTCAAATTTTCTGAATTTCAATATAGTGTGAATTCCAGAATTGATGGTAAAATTCATGGATTAATAGTGACATGTGCTAGCTATACTTGGGACTGATGTAAACAGTAACTAGTATTTTGATTGGATGAGAGGCATGGCAGATATCGAGAAAACAACGTGCTCAACATGTTGGCGGAAAAAGTTCGAATAGGAGGAGGTTAGGATAAAACTTAATCAGAAAGTCAAATCAGTTGAGAAATCAGTTCAACAAGGATGGAGTGAAATAGTTCCAAGAGGTTAAAAGAGAATCAAACGCAAATGGTTTGGGAAATTTGGGATAATACAACTGCCGTACAGAAAATAGGTCTGGGTTGTGTAAATATGTATGAAAAACAAAATGGTTTCAAAAATCGAACAAATGGGAGACGCGCTGTACAAGGTTAACTTAAAATTTGATGATCCAGAGAACGGCTGTGAGATTAGCAAACAGTTGGATGAGAAGACTAAAAGAACCATGGAAGTATCTTGTCGGGTGGTTGCTACTACATTGAAGCTAAACGTTGGGAAAGTTTCGAAAGGATTGATGTATAATTTGACGCTTACCGCCACATTCTAAGGCGCGTTTTTATCATATAAATCATACTGTTAGATTGGTTTTCATGAAACTTGGGTGACCACCTATACAGCTTTTAATAATTTCCTAAAAGAACGCAAGATTCCAAGTGAGGAACATGAAGTGTATGTTGTGCAACGAATATTAAACAATTATTGAGTTGAGCAGGCTTGAAAAGAATATTGGCTTTCCCGAGAGGTATTCACCGGTAGAACCGTTAGCGACGGCGGCAGGGTGTTGCCAGCTAACAAGGCACGAGGGTGACGGGTTTTGCCAGAGAACACATCCTGTAACTTTGGGGTGTGTGGTCGAAAATAAGAGTTCGCTCTCCTAGCGGGAAATGTCTGCCACCCGAACTAGAAGTTTACAGGGCAGGCTGACCGATACTGTTAACAACAGAAGTCAGGAGGTTATACGAGATACCATTTATTTAAGAGAATCACCCTCCTCCCATAGTCGAATTACTCCGAAAGTTTAAGAATAAAAATGTATTGACCACACTGGCTTATCTGCGTCCTTCTGGCAGATTACTATTTCGGTTTAATTTCGAAATTTATATTCCTTTTCCATAATGGTAGGAGTTACTAGTACCGAGTCATGTCTTCTGGGTTTAACATAGCTACTTTCACCTTCATATGGCTCTGGAGAAAGTTATAGGAAAGGATTTTTAAAGCCCAAGTATGTCTTTATGTTGTTGATTTACTGGTTTTCATGGGACCACCGAGGAGCGTACAAAATTTTTGAAGTAGGTGGCCCTCTGGAAAAAGGGCATTGACGTCAAATTGAAAAATACGTTTTCTTACGCAGCACTGTTGATTTCTTTACGCACAACATTAAAGCCAAGGGTATTTTGCTGAGTTAAAAAAATTATTGGAGCCATCAAGGATTTCTCGTTTCTCTGAACAAAACGCACGTAAATAGCTTTTATGAGTTTTGTAGAAAGGCTATGAATACTTCTCATTTACTAAGGTTAGGAAAAAAAGTATATATAAGGAATGAACTTGATGAAATTGAAAAACTTATTATTTAAGGAAATGGTGAGGTATACATGCAAAAAATTGTCGTTAGGAGATCAGAAATATTGAAAGGGAGAAAATTATAGCTATCACTTTAAGATTCTTTTGTGTAGTATACAAAAAATTTAAGAACTAGACTTATACTGTTGTGAAAAATATAAAGTAGATGCAGCAAACGTGTCGCTTAACATTCATGAACCACGATTATATTCATGGAAACTGACAAAAATACGAAAAATTACATCTAAATAATATTGTAGTTAAAAAAGTGATATTTTGACTTCAAAGGAATACTTGGAAAAAGTTTTTTTACTTCGGCGGTCTATTAAAGTGTGAAGCACCGACTAAATGGAGCGATAAGAATCAACGGACATTTACTGAGCTCGTAAACGCAGGGCCAAGGAAAATCGGTGACGATAATTCAAGTAAAGTAGCATGAAAACGCTGGGATGGGAGGCAATTCATGGAAATGAGGTAGAGCGAAAACCTTGAATCGCAAAGAACATTTGAAATTGACGTAAAATCGTAGAAAATACGGAACAGTTTATTGGAAATGATATTCAATGTGCGAAATCCATATAAAAGGAAAGATTTGAGCAATGTTGTAGGATATGAGTGTAACAGCTCATTTGAATACAACACACTATTCCATTCAAGCTAAGAACACAGTTTAATGACGTAACATACTTTGATATTTGGCATCTGGAGCATAGCTACTCATACAAAATATGTCACAGCAATTTCATATAACCTTCCGTTGGGGTGATCGCAAACGTCACCACAAGTTTTATACATCGTCAAATGTTAATTTAAAGAAAAAGGCAAAGTGTTTTGCGTAAAGTGGAAGTGTTTAGAGTGGTCGGAGGATAGGTTTCGGTCACATATGGACTGTTTCGGTTTGGCGCCGACTGGTCTGGCCTTGTCCAAGGTGGACTGCTCAGGGCGACACAGGGTGGCAGCAGCAGGTGGACGGGAGGAGAGCGAATAGGGTGCTACGTACAGGCCACCGGGTGGACGGTTTGAAAGAAAAGCCAACCAAATTGCTGAAATTTGCGCGGCAATATTTTCTGATATTTGACGTTGTTCCACGGCATTTTGTTCTAAAGTGTGCAGTTTCTGTAAAATCATGGTCAACAATGAAGCGTTTAGTTCCAGAGGTGTGATTTCTTTAGCTTCTGATGTCTGTGTATGGTTATTTTCTAATGAAAACTCCGGGTGTTGTATTGTGCCCCCTACACTGTGAGTCTGTGTATCTTCTGCTTCTCGTGATTCTATATCTCTGATTAGTTCAGTACATGCACGGTGGAAATAATTGTAAAAACTTTCTCCGTATGTTTCCATAGTGATAGTGTCTGTGTCCAAAATGTTTTCTGTGGTCACTTCAGGGCCTGTACTCTTTGACCAGCCATACTCTTGTTTAATGATACCTTTGTATTCACAGAAATATTTCCCAGAACGAAGTTTCATATGAAGCTATTACGTTTTACGTCGCTCCCGTCGAAATTAACAATTCATCCAGAACGAAAATTCATTCAGTAAACAAAACTGGAAGTTATTTCCGGCATTAACAGCCCTCAAAGCTTTAAAAATAAATTCAACGCGATATTGATAACCTGAATATAACTTTACACTCATAATAATCACACAACTACCGTACTATCAACTGCAACACATATCATCATCTTATAGAACTGATAAGAACAGTTGTATATGACAACACAAAGCAAAAACAAAAGCAATCATAAAATGAAAGAAACCAAAATCATCACGAAAGTGAAAGAACATCAACAACCATCACGAGAGTGAATGAACAAAATCATAACAAAACAACACAGGCAATCATTATAAAAGGGAACAAACACAATAATAATCATCACATATAATTGGTCAAAGCACTTTGATCATCCCCAAACAAAACAAGAAACCAATGAAGAACGACGGCGTACCAAAATTATTACTATGCTGCCAGCTGAAATACATAAAAAAACATACAAAAATTTAAAAAGTAGTGTAGTAGCTATATTACGCATTTATCGTCTTCCGATTGAGCATTATAAACTTGGCTAAAGCTTGTATGCATTGTTATTAATTTTGATAATGTTTCACTGCCAATAATGATTTTGTATTAGAACCTTAAGCATTCTGATATAGACAAGCCCCGAGTTGGGTAAGCCATTGATTTTTTTTAACTGCTTAACGTCTCTTAACAGCGAGGTCTTTTAGATACGGGAAAGGATTGGGGGGGGGGGGCAAGGAATGTGAACGAATTCGGCCATAGCCTTTTGAAGGAAGCATCCCGGCGTTTGTCTGGAGTGAGTTGGGAAACCATGGAAAACCCAAATCTGGATGCCCGGACGGGGATTCGAACCGCCGTCCTCCCGAATGCGAGGCCAGAACGCTAACCGTTACACCACCACGCTCGGTGAAAGCCATTGAAATGCTCTGTCTACCCTCGTATCTAAGTGAGTTCTTTATGATGAGAATAATTTTGATTTTTTGAGTTTGATTTTATTTAATTAATTATTAAGATAAATATTTTCAAGGGCGCCATTCCAAAAGATGAACAGTTAGAAGGACAGAGTTTTAGCCTCATAATTGATTATTAGATTGAAGGAATTATTTAAAATAATCCTATTTTTATTCTAGCATAAATATCGAAACATACTTAAATAGGAATTTTCACAAAACCGACATACATGATATTTAAGAATAAATAGATTCTGGAGATCTGTACCAGAAGATCAATAATTCAAACAGTCCCAAGGCTAGCTCACTGAACTTAAATCGTTGTGGGAAGATAAGTTGAGAGACTCAATTAGCAATCTTCGTTGCCCACAGGGTCGCACTGGGCCTAATCACTATGGCAGAGAGAATTAAAAACTGTTCAGTCAGAAAGACTGGTACACTACCATATGACGTTCTTTCTGGTGCTCCAGCATCTCAAAAATAAATAAAACTGTATTAACAGCAAACAGCGCTGTCAAGCACTTGCCACGTTGTGCAGCAATATGTCCTCTCCTCCTGTCGGCGACCACCCCGAGGGAGTCAAAGGCGCGTAAATTTCAGCAATCTGGTAGCCTTTTCGTTCATACCGTCCATCTGGCGGCCTGTACGTAGCATCCTATTCGCTCTTGCCAAAAACAGGCTTCCCCCTTCTCCCCTTCCTCTACTGCGGGCGACGTGTAAAACATGTGGTGACGTTTGCGATCACCACACCGTTCATTAGCTGGCTTAAGTCTGGTTGGGATCACAATTGATAGAAATTTTCTTTTGGATATAATAGTGTTGGGTTCATTTGAATGCAGCCCTGTAAAGTGTTCCGTCAGTTAAGTAATCTGAACACGTTATTGCAATTAATAATGCTTAGTATGATATATGTCTTTCAGGGCCATACGTTCTTCGTGTATCAGATAATAAATAAAATTTGACAAATCCTGATTGTGACTCATCGTTGGACATCCATCCTCTTTAAAACAGAACCTTTCACAAAATTCTTCTAATGTCTGTCATTTTTAAATATGGGGTTACAATTTCATAAGTTTTCATCGTTTCACTACAGCAAGAATTTTATATATTTCATTATCTTCCTTCCAGTGATCACAGTTTTGTTAGGAATTTTGATAACTTTTTCTGGATGTATTTTATTAGAACCGAAAGAGCAGCGGCCGGGTTAGGAAGAATCTGACCTGCTTTAGGAGTAATATATCTTGTTGTCTCAGCGACAATCCATCGATCATTTCACATTGACAGGTGACCTCCTTGCAGGCAACACGCAGCAATGAACCTGACTGACGTTGGCTAAGATTAATTCATTCTTTTTTTTTAGTACTCAATTATCCCGTCCGTAGTCCTCCTTACTGCTCATAGTACAAAAACGTTACATATGCAATGTTTTTGATAGAAATTTAGACGGAGGACGTGGATTAAATTCCTGGTCAGTAAATCCTGATTTCTGGTTTTATTGATTTCCCGAAATCACTCCTAGCGATTACGGTTGTGATTTCTACCAAAAAAAAAAAAAAAAAAAAAAAAAAAAACTTGGCTTAGTTCCTCACAGTTCTTTTCCCGCTAATGATTTTGATATCGATGATACGTAGAAAAGTGAGAGAGAGTGAATAAACAGTTCTGTTCCGGCAGCCTGCAGTGAAAAATTGTTATCTTCATACTTTTAGTATCAACATGGAGGCGATTTCCTTGCAGTGTCGAAAATTTCGCTGTTTTAGCTCATCAGTTATTCGATTAAGATGTTATGTCACATGGAAATTCAATCAGATATCTATTTATACACCGTAATTAGATTCCATCAAGTCACCTGTTCGAATCCCTGTCTTGGCTGGAATTTTTACGAGTCTTAAGGTGACCTTCACCTCCGGAAAAGATTCGCTTTGTTCGTGTGACGTACGCTAGGACGCTATGTGGTTCGGATTCCGCCTAAAGATATAGGTCCCCTTTACCCAATAGGATTAGTGGGTTATGGCAGCCATGACAGAGTCGCATGTGCGACTAATCGAAACTCTACCACTCGGAGGCCGAACAATCCTTTGTGTAAAAACAACTGGATTTTGCGGGAATTTCGCATTATGTATCTGACAGTCTATGCTTTCGGCTGACATAGTACATACTATTTTATTGACAAAGCAACGAGCGCCTAGCGGAATCTTCGTTAAAGTTGTTGGTATTGTTTAAAAGTTCTGTTGCCTCCTTCACTCGTCGAGGCCACCACTGAACTTCTCACTACAACAGTCTTTTGTCTTTAAATTTTACCGAGCATGGTGGGTGAATGATTAACGTTCTGGCTCGCATTCGGGAGGACGTGGGTTCGAATTCCGGTCCGGGCATCCAGATTTTGGTTTTCCATGGTTTCCCCAAATCACTCCAGGCGAATGCCGGGATGCTTCCTTCAAAAAGTCCATGGCCGAGTTCCTTCCCGTTCCTTATCCGCAGTCCTATCTCGCCTCTAATGACCTCGAAGTCGACGAGGCGTAAAGCCGCCAGCCTCTTTAAATTTTATTTCGTATTCTGTGTTAATGGCATGGCGAACTACAGCAGATTTGTTTTGTTTATGTATTCCTTAAGTCTCTCCGGCACAGTGCGACCCATCCCACCAATGTAAACACCGCCACAGCTGCACATGATTGTTCAAGTTTGCAGTGAGCTTTATACGCCGTTCGCACCTCCACCCGCTATAACAATTTCCAAATTCAGCATTTGATACCTTACATTGACAGTATCTCTGACGAAGGCTGTAGAATGGCATAGACCGTCAAAATGAATAACCCGGCATTCCAGCAAAATCCGATTGTTATTAAGTAAGAACGGTGCGGAAGCCTGATCGTTGGCTGGGTGTGTTGCAGCGTGGACGCGCGCACGGCGGCGGCCCCGTCGTGGCGGCTGGCGAAGCACTGGGCGGACGAGCGCGTGCTGGGGCCCAGGGCGCACTTCCGCAGCGCGGGCAACGCCTCGCACCTGCAGGTGGAGCGCGTCCGCGAGCAGGACGGAGGCTCCTATCGCTGCCGCGTCGACTTCCGCCGCTCGCCCACCAGGAACTCCATCGTCAACCTCGTCGTCGTCGGTGAGTACTGGTAACATCCAGAAGCCAGCAGAGCCAGCGGTCGGAACATTGTGTTACTACATATCCGGCTTGACACCCAACTAGTATAAGTTTGCAGTTTGCATTCTGCTTCTTACGTTAAAATTAATCACTTTGTTTTCCTAATGCCTGTAAACTCACTACCGTTTCTTGCCTTCCCACTGAGCATTTCGGGCCCTAATAAGGTTCTTCGCTTGTTGTTTTCAGTATTACTGGCAGAATACGACTCTAGCATTCTTATCTAAATATTAAGTCTTTTTTTCGCTACTTCTTGGAACAATACTTAAAAATGACACCAGAACATTTTCCTTCGGTCCTGAAATAAATATAACGTATAGCGATATCAGTGTTTGTAAGGTCAAAATAGAATACAGTTTGCTTCTAAATAATAATTATATTAATCTCTTTGTACCAAATTATATTAACAGTCTCGTTTGTATGCTAATTAATACAGCGAAAAAAATTGTTTTCTCCTTCTGTTCAAGAAAATTGTACCATTTATTGACAAATTTGCTGCTACACAATTACAGAGCTATAACGTTTGTTTGTGCTGCACTATTTTTGGCTTTGCTCAGAGGTATTGGAGACATTATTTAGAACAATCATCTGGCACTGATTATGATTGAGTTTATTTTACTGTAAAAACTGCCGTTTCTCGGTTGAAGGTATCATCCGCTGTTTACTCCTATACGAAAGAAACGTTTCATATATGTCACTGTGGAAAATGATATGAGCGGGTGAACTTTTAATTTGTGGTTCACCGGCTTAAGGCGCTAATAAAGTATAAGCATGCTTCTGTGCATGTAGCTAGGATATTAAGGGTTTTGACGTTACTTTATGGAAATAAGCATGCTGAGCGTTGTGGTTCAAACAGTACATTCTTGAACTGGTAAGAATTTTACATATCACAGCGAATAATACATAGCTGCGTTCTGATTCTGCCATTAAGTTCCCGTGACTGAATAACTAAGGCCGCAGGCTGCTTTACTGACTGATGGTAGCAACTAATTAGCCTAGCCTGAGGCACATCCCCGCTAGAACATACTCCGCTGAAGATTGCCGCTCGATTGATGATGAATAGGGTGGTATTAGGCCAATGCATAGCGTCAGCGTGACACGTGTAATATCTGCGTTCGGTGACACTGACGACAAAGTCAAACGGTTATGAACAAATATATGACTTCTTCCGCTGAGACTAAGGAAATTATTACAGTAGTTTAATACAAACTGGGCTGATTAATTCATCTTAGAACTGTCACGGTATCTTAAGTTGTTTAAGTTTTCTTATTCTCGAACACTGACAACACCCTGCAGTGAATCCAAGATGAAGAACATGAAAAATTTACCAATTTTTATGTTGCTGAATCAGGAAGAACAGAACTGAGAGCTGTAAATATATTCTAAAGCCGAAACTAATTGTATAACACTTCCGCCTTGGACGTCCGGGATTTCGAGCTTCGGTATCTATGTTGCAGATAGATGAGCGCAAATTCATTAAAAGCAAAGGGTATAAAATATACGAGTATTAGTAAAATCCGATATGTTCGACGTGCATACTACCTTAGGTATATGCTAGTGTACTTTTTGCCGCTTATGAAACGCGTATTTCTGAGGCAAAATAATAGGCTAGCTCCTCAAAAGATTCTATCTTAAAGAATCCCTACGCTACAACAGAAATAAAGATTCATAAAATTGTTTATAACAACAGTCACAGACGGATATTAAAAAAAGATAAATTAATATTTGTCATTTGTGACTAAAACTCATGATTTCAGCGGAATGTCAATTTTTAAAAAATAAAAAAAAGCAGACACTACCAACGTGACAATCATTATTAGAAGTTTAAGCTACTATTATGATATGTCAGTTTTGTGAAACTAAATATAGAGATGATCCTCCGTTAGTTCTTGGAAGGGAACGCAAAAATCACCACTTCAAAAAAATTCTTTCCTTACCTTAAAAGTTCTTAAGGAATCATTAAATATGCCTAAATTTTATTGTGCAATCGTCTGCTGCATTTTGTAAAGAGAATATCAGGTGGAAATTCTTAGCGCTCTGGCCTCGCATTCGGGGAGACGCTGGTTCGAATCCCCGTCCGGGCATCCAGATTTGGGTTTTCTATGGTTTCCCCAAATCACTCCAGGTGAATACCGGGATGCCTCCTTCAAAAGGCTATGACCGAATTCCTTTCCGTTCTTTGTCCTTAGTCTCATTCCGCCTCTAATGACCTCGACGTCGACGAGGCGTAAAGACATAAGTTTAAAAAAAAGGGTGGAAATTCCATCAGTCGATACGATTAAAGTAAAACGAAAACAGGGTGTGTTAACGTTCTTACTATGATTTGATTTTGGTCTGTGTAATTAACTGGAACTTTTTCTACATATTTTCAGTATATCAAAATGTCTGCATCACACATTTTGCATGGTAATCTGCAAACGTAATGACTCTTCTTCTGAAAAACACCTACTACTAAATTTTTTACTTCGGTTGCATAGTTTATGTTGGGATTAGACAACGCTCAGACATATCAGTGGGCGTAGAATATTCTCCAATTTCATTAGCTAAATGCTCTGTTCGTCACTACTCTACCCGGGACGACAAAGAAACTTGAGCTGCTGCAATCTGAGCTCAGTCTACGACAATTCGAGACGGAATGGCGCAAGAAATTTAAAACACCTGTTTTCCGGATAACAAAAAAAGAACCCCTCCGAGGGCCGGGTGGATGTGAAGCGGAAGACGAAAGGGCCCTGAGGTCTTACAAATGGGTGCTGAATATTTCACGAGGCTGGAGGCGCTGTGTGGGCTGAGGGCTGCTTGTGGAGTAGAAGGCAGCGGATCCCTGGCACCGGGAGCGATGAACTTGGCTTCATATCAACATAAGAATTACTTTAGGAAACGAAGAATGCAATACAATAGTGTAACTTATGATTACAACTTTTAATTCCATTTTTGCTGTACCATATCAGAGAGAACAATTTAGGGCATTGGTGTTTCTTGGCACACTCTTCCTTTAACAGAGGTTTTTATCCTGAGATTTGTGTGTAACTGAAATGAAAATTATTAATGAATTGAACGAATACACGATATTATGGCAAGATGCAAAACAATCTGCAAAATAAATTTCAAATTACTTATCCTCTTTAATAGCATTAAAATGTAATGATAATTTCAAACTATATGGTTAGAATCGAAAAAATTTGTTCTAATTCTACCGTTGATGTGTAAGAATTACGTCATAGGACGTCTGTCTGCCGTATGAGAATACTTTAAATCCTATATTCAATTTTCTCCGCGTTTTGACAACATCATGAATATTTTTTTATTTTTTTTGCAACATGACAAGAATGCCTACAACTGTTGAATTTGTTCCATTACGATGTTATGCATCAGTGAATATGTAGTATATTCCTTTTGTAAAGTGATTTAAATGAACAATTTATTCAGTAACATTAGTTAAGAACGTAATTATTCAAAATGAAGTTCATGTAGGAACCATGTATTTTGGAGTGTTTCTTATTATAGAGGAAGAGACCTCCAGATCTTAAAGTTATGATAACCAAAATTATTGCAAGTACGGATTACTTAGTAATTACAATCCACGACCAAGCCAAATGACTTATTATTAGACTGGATGAAATATAGTGAAAACAGGATTAAAAATATAGCCTAATTGTATTATTTACTTAGTAAATTGAATGTTTTATTTTGACAATAAGAAAAAATGATTGTTTTTCTTTTAAAAATATGTTACAACACAATTCACTGACCGAAAGTTTCTCAGTAGAAAAAGATTTCAGAACATTTTCTAGGTTGAACAATGATGCAAATGTCTCTCCGTAGTAATTGTTACCATTGCATTGAAGACTTGTTGTCCAGGCGGGGACCTGCTATCCAGATGACTCCGAGGTCGCTGACCGCTGGGGCTCGGCTGGCGGTCTGTGAAACTTCGGCCGCGTCGTTATTGCAGCTGGGAGTTCCAACCTCTGCAACTCACACTTTTTGCCTCGGTATGCTTCTGGCTGCAGCAGCATTATGCGGGGAATTCTCGTCCTCTCATTTGCTCCCCTCATGAAACATACAATTTACATTTTGTAACCGTAATATCAATTCTAGAAATTTCTCGAGGCACTTCTTTTTTCTTTCAGGGACTTTCAGCCGTCTTTCGGCATATGTATGGTACAGTTCTCTGAAGGTTCGCCAATGCAACTAGTTTTATAGCTGTTAGCCATCTATTATTATGAGTCATAATAGTTCGATCAGAGTGGCAGCAGAGGTATATGAACTACCAGAACCTTCACTTTCAATGTACGAACAATGGCGTACTGATTTTGCCATCGTCGTCCGAAACTGGCTAAATAAAACTATGCTAGCGTGCACACGGTATAAATTGTAACTGAGGGTACATAACAGTATGCAGAGTGGTTGCAAACAGCTTGTAGCATTTCTAGTTCTGTCAAGATGATAGTGTCTTCTAAGTTTTTGTTCTGACGTAGGACATATATGACTGCAGATGTCAAGTACCACACAACTAACATGAGGAGATGAAAGTGCCATTTCAAATGTGAACTATACGTCTAGTTGAATCCCGTAGGAAAGCCTCTGCTGCTCCATAACAAATATAGAATTTTTCTTCTGTAAGATACAGTCTAGTACTAAGCAGTGTTAAAAAAAAGTGTTCAAAAATGATGTTGAACGAACAACACAGACGTATCTGTACCATTAGCAAAGACTTTTGATTCTTACTGTTGTTCATCCCCAGTAAAACATCGCTCTCAACCTGGCATCTCCTAAATTTTATTTCTTGTTTTAGAAAGAAGTGACTAAATGATGATGTTAAGCCTACAAACATAAAACCTGTATAAAATACAGTAAACGTAACTTTAGTTTTTTGTCGATAACGTGTTATTTGTCTCCATACAAGTACCAAAATGAGTTGTGCAGCATAGGCTGAAGTTAGTACAACTGTCGAATAATATAGTTAATAGCTATATAATGTGTCGTCAGTCATGGCCAAAGAGAATGCAGAAAAATATGGTTACGTAGCGCTAAATTCCCTACATTTTTAAATTTTTTGTTTGTTTTAGTAGACACGAAATATAATTTTCAGTTTTATAAGAATTGAGAATGACTGTAATTATTCTGGTAATAATAGAAAGTTTTATTTATCTTATTGATGGAATTTCGTAATCATAAAACGTTAAAGAACTAATTATAGACCAGTTTTTAAAACTGAAATCTAAGGACTAATATTAGTTCATATAGCAAATTCAGCCATAAATGAATGCGAAATTTCTTCTTAGTGAAAAGCGATCAGAATATGTGGCAGTAGACTATTTATCAATTCTGTAACAATTAGTTCGTGTTGCTACCATGATTCATACAGACAGAATTGGCGATACTATACCTGAGTACTCAAATGATGGAACACCTAAACCTACTTTCACAATAGATTTGTTTTTGATTTCTGGATTTTCACGTGAAAAATATCAAAATTGTATCACAACATAAAATTCGATTTGAATGGGGAAATTTTGAAGGAAACGTCATTATGATTGCATTATACCTTGTATCATGTGTGGTACGAAGAGTATGAATAACTGGCAGATACAAGTCAGTATTTTTTTTTTTTTTTTTTTTTTTTACTTACCAAAGCCATGTTGTAGGAAAAAGCCAAATGTCTCCCAGTTTTATGGCACTGGGCATTAACTTAGATCAGATACGATTAGTATAATTGAAGCCTTAACATGGTATCTCGAATAGACCCATAATCTCCAGAAAATTAAATGGTGACAACCTGTGGAATCTTTGTTATATAAAAATCTGATTTCTGTTTATCGAGTGACTTCATTTAAAATATTAATCTAATAATTGTTTAGCTGTTTGTCTTATTGTACGAGGATAAAAGTTTTAGAACAGGAATAATTAAATTTTTTCATTAACAATGACAGAACACTGAGTAATGGATTTAAATCAGATACGCTTCGGTCTGGAGCTGATGCTTACTTGAAGAATTGACTCTTAACAGAAAACGTGGCGGAGTGCAAAAAAGGAAGCAAAATCTTCAGTCTCTAATGAGGTAATATTCTACCGCAGCTGCGAGATGCTGTAGCATAACCATATATTATGAAATACTACCAAAACCGTTGGACCGGGATACTATTTGAAACAGCGCCTCGTGGATCTTTATAGTTAAACTAGCCCATACCCGCGACTTCGTACGCGTGGATTAAGAATTTTTTCCCAGAATTAAATATAGAAAGTTGCTAACGAAGGATTGGTCCCAAACAATATCGAGTCGGCATAATATGACAGGAAAGCTATCACTATGTCATTGTACCATCGAACCTGTCTCTTGGAGAGAATCAATTTCCAATATATTTCTGTCACCATTCGATAAGGTCTCAAAATTTCGTGACTACAACTGTTAATCATACTGGAAAAAATATCCTGTGCCCTTCATACAGATTTCCTTATAAAATTGCATCACAACGATATAGCCATTTAGTCGTCAAAACGTAATAAAAAGACAGAGACTTACTTCCGTATTTATAATAACTAGAGATCGCCCAGTGGTCGAAATTCGACCATAATTCATTAAGTTAATTAGTTGTTTTTTTTTGTAACAGAGTAATAATTATTGCAAATAGTTTCTTGAATTTGTTCTATTGCGTTTGAAAAATTGTCCTATCGGTATCAAGTTTAGTACATACATTCCAACGTAAACTTCGAATGCGTGAAAATGAGGAAAAATCACTTCAAATGTGAATAGATGCACACATGTTATTAAGCAAGAAATACACGTTATTACATGTCGATATTATTTCTGTGTGTTTCTTACTCTTAATTTTTGGTCCAGGCTGCATTTCAACCTAACCACAATGGCTATTAGTTACGGTAGACGCCATATATCTTAGCACTGAAAAACAATATGTCAGCCCGCACAGAGAAATCGTAACTGTTACATGATTTTCTATTTGCATGTGGAAAGCAGTTTTTATTGAATACTGTAGACTTAAAAACATGTGGAATAAATGTCAACAGCTATGAACCTGTATTTCTTGCGTAATAACATGTATGCATCTACCCACATTTTTCCTTATTTCAACATATTCGAAGCTTACGATATACACTTTAAATCAAATATTATCGCCTAAGGAATGTGTGTACCAAATTTCAGACCGACAGGACAATATTTGTAGGTTCCGACGTAATGCTAAACTCAGTATATAAAGACTTTGCTGCCACTCATGTAATCACTTTTTTTTAACTACCAGATTTCGTTCAAATGGTGGCTCACCATCATATTACAGCTACTTCAATTTGAACTGCATCATTGTAACATCGTATATCTAAATCACGATTTAATGAATTCCGAATATACTCCGTTTCGAAATGTTGCTTCTATGTAAATTCAGAGATTAAGCTCGACTCTTTGGTTTCACCAAAGACCACAGAGTATCTCAATGCTGGAAATACACGTCACATAGTTGGATCCGATCCTATTTCACTCACACACACGTTCCCGAATTTATTTTTCATTTAATAATGTATCTGTAACATGTTTTAACTATGCTTATAATTTTATTTTTTTTACTGTTGACCAAAGATCACAGTAATCGCTAAGTGTCGTTGTCTCTTAAAAACAATTGAATGTATACAACGAATGATTTATTTTATTTAATTTAATGTATTTTTAACACATATTATATGAACATTTTGGCTTTATGCACTTCTTCCCCATATAAACTTTAACCATGCCAAATCTCACATTTCTCCGTGCGCGCAATATTCTGAAAAATGTTTCCAAAGTTTTCGCTTAGCGTATTAATATATAGATATTACTGTGGTTCACACTCACACACTGACTGCGAACAACACCTGAGGGATCATTATAACGTAAAAAAGTGTACACCTACAACATTGCAAGACTACCTACGATTTTCCTCGCATTGCACCCCTAACTTTCTAATATCTACAGTTTAACATTCAATCCGAATAACCTACGGCCCAGGCCTGACTCTTACGATGAAAAACATTTTTTTTTAAATCTTAGCCTCCACGGAGATTTGAACAGGAGACGACGACCTTCGTAAGCAAGCGTTTTAACCACTATGCTGCCAGTCCACTGTACGGAGACGACCATATCCAACGTGTCTGTCTATAGCCGTATTTCGAAGTTATGAGACAACGTGTGTTATTTATACAGATAATTTTTCAACCAGATGTAGACAGTAGTTTTCTCCTTGTTTCAAAGGATAAGTGTGCAAAGTTTCATCGAGATCGGATGAAAACTGTGGATTTGTATGAAGAACAAAACAAAATAACAAACAAACAAACCAACAAACCAACAAACAAACTAACAAACAAACAAACATACATACATTAATCTATATATATAAAGATTTCCCGCGGGTCTGCATGAGTGCCGAGGAACACTACGGATACACGTCGACAAATTTCCGTGGGTCCGTGGGAGTACAGAGGAAGACCCCGAATCGACGTTGGCTTCCGGGCTCCCAACAGTCTCCCTGGAGTTGCCGTGTTGATCTGCCGTGTTATGTGTGTGCGGGAGTTTCTACCCGCCTTTTAATGTTGCACCGTTCTCATACATAATTATGTATACAAGTTAGATGCGTGTGAGAGTTATAAAGAATTGTTGGTGTGGGCCGTTTTTGCTAAGGATTCAGCAATATCGAAAATATATAGAAGTCTGATGAACCTTGTGATCGCGACTGGTGTGGGTGGGATTTGCAATATTAATTAAACTTTAAATTGTTAATTCTCCTTTTTGTGATCCTCCTTGACGCGGTAAAGTAAAGGCGGAATCCCTGTCGAGCGCGTCAGCAGAGTTTGTTTCTCCAAACCTGTATTTGTTAAATCCCACCACCAGCGGGGACGAGTGTGCGCAGATCGAGAGTGAAATCTGACCGCGACGTCGGCGAGGCGTAAAGCCATAAAAAAAGAGAGTGAAATGCGACAAAGAGTACGATGTTTCTCTTGTGATGTAACCTAAAATTTTATTGAAATGCCCCAGGTGGATTTCAATATTTCAGTCATTTTCCTTTTCTTGCGTGTGAGATTTTAGTTTAAATTTTAACTGTGGAAAAATCGATTCTTGTGAAACCTCAAAGATATGCACCTGCAACCGTTTGGAATGATCACAGTTCGGTTATTATACATGAGTTTTAAGATATACAATACAGTCTCTTTGTTTTCTAAGTTGCTATAGAATTTCTCATAGTTCTAACAGAGGAACACTAAGTTCTTCTTTTGTTTTTTGTGTAATGTAAAGCAACCACAAATTGATGACATTAGCTAAACATGGGCGCTATAGTAAAAGTGTTGAAAGTCCAGTTTAAATTTATGAAGTTTTACTTAGGTGTTTAAATTTGGGCTAGTGACAGAGAATTCTACTATTTAAGCTATGTAATCCTACAAATTAAATTGACCGCCATTAGGTTTTTTGGTGAACTTCACTCACAGAAAGCTAGATTATGAACCTTCAAATATTTCATCAGAGATCGTGATTTAAACGAAGGGCCCTTTGATACCTGCTCCGTTACCTAAACAAGAGCTAACGGGCAGACTGTTCAGTGCTGTATTTAAAGAACTATACCATTAATATCAGTAATATTTGCTTTGTCTTAATCCATTAATCATTGTAACAGTACAAATATTTGATTTTATTGAATTTCTGAATTAGTGGAAATAGGAAACATAAACAGTATTTACAAAAGCTGTTTGCTAATTAGTCACGTAACAGCCTTTTATAAATAAATACCAGAAAATGTTTAACGATCATTTAGTTGAAGACCTTAGTTTCGCTTTCATGATATATTTGCTTCGGTCTTTCTAATTATACTGTGGAAACAAAAAGCATTTTTTGTGAAACAGGCTATATGTTTTCACTTTACTTGGTATAGTGAAACTATCAGGTGGCTGCATTAATCCACGAACCAAGGGATAGCGAACTTCTGCACATAATTCATAGACACAGATTACTTTACCTTGTTTTATTTTTTTCTTAGGGCTATATGCCTTATCGACGTCGAGGGCCAAGTCATTAGAGCGGAAATATACCGGGTAAGGAATTTGGCCATGGTGTTTTGAAAAAAGTGATTTTGGGAAACTATGATAAACCGAAATCTGGATAGTACCGAATGCGAGGCCAGAGTGCTTACGTTCACCCACCACAAACGGTACAGATTACCTTTGGATATTGTCTTTGGAGTCTCTACGTGTATATTCGCCATGAGATTCCATTAAATTTATACGACAATATTTCGCAACACGTTTTCCGGTGTAATAATGAAACAGATTCATACAGAATTTGGTATGGAGTGTTTATAGTCACGAGCTCTCGATTTCAGTTTGACATTTTTCTTCGTTAATTTTTAAAATCTTTAATTCATGAGATTTTTGTCTTTAATGTTTCATTGATAAAACTCAGAAAATTAAAAAAAAAAAAATGAGCTGGAAAATGATGTGACGTTTAGTTAATATAGGTCGGCAAGATTAATGTATTTTGTAATGTTTGAACGAAAAGATATTGTAGTTTACTAATATGGAACTATCGCTTTTAAGCACAAGTGGTTTCTTATACACTCAGATACATAATATCAAGAAGTAACTTAAGAGTAATTGGAGTTGTGACTAATTTTAGAGAAAAGAAAGAAATTTCTTCATATGCTGCAACTAGCAGACGTTGAACAAGGTACTCGTCCTTTAGTCATGAGACTTGCATTTTCCGGTTGTTATAAGTTATGATAAACGGTGTACTGAAAATATTCTTCACCATACACTGCGGCCCTTCGACCATTGAAAAAGAGGATCTAGTTGTAGATCACCTGTGCAATAAATAGTTTAAAAATCCTGTTGCATGAACCAATAGAATCCCACACGCTGATTAAAGAACAAATTACTAACGCTGCAACATCGTTCGTTGCACTGTATATACCAACGGCGTATACAGGATCAGAACTGGGGGGGGGGGGGGGGGGGAAGGGCAGGATAAGAACTAGGGGGAGGGGGGGGGGAACTCGAATTTTTTTCGAAGAAGTGGGGTGGGGGACTGAAACATGACGATTTCTTACAAAATGAAATTCAATCCTATTGAGGAAACTATTTTTATTTTTGGTTAACATAGTAATCCAACCAATTAATGCAAGGATCTACTACGTAGTTAATAAAGGTCGTAACTCAGTTATGGTTTTTTATGTAAACAATCGTCTCGGATTCTCAGAAAAAATTTCAATAACTTTATTTGTCAATATCTAACAGTGTACTTTCACGAAAATTAGATTCACACTCATCAGCCTTAATCCAGTCAATCTTTCCTGCCCCATAGAAGTCAGCTCTTCACTGGCCGAAGCGTACTGAAGGCAACTAGATTTTTCTTCTGCCCCTCGCTGGATACGCCCATGGTGTATACCATGTGAAGAGGACGTCGATATCGGGTTGGAGGAGCCTACAGTCTCTGCTAAACTATCATATCATCGACAGATGATACGAAATTACCAAGATTACACTCTTCTCAGTTTGTCGCTGGCAACAACATGCCAACATCATATTAGATTTTAAGTAAAGTCTAGTACAAGTGCAGAAATGTTCACATACAAATTATCTACTGTATTTTTTAGTGCAGATGTGATCAATATGAAAAAAATTAACCTCTGGCAACACTTTTCTGTGTTAATGTGAAGTACGCTGGAATTCTTCTATTTCGGTAGATTTAACCACTACGTTTACCGTGTTAGCTGAGGCGCTTTTCGAAGCCGGTAAGAAATTCTTTCAAACACTACAGAACACGAAATTATTATTAATAATTGAAGGGGAAAATGTATGGTCATCAAGGATTTATAATTTTTTTTCGTATACTAATTAAGACAAATTAAATCCAATATGTTTATAACCTTCCAAAATTACAGTTCCAATATTTTATACAAGTAATGGTCAGCTGCTTTGTTGATTAGTAAATACTTGTAATATCTGCATTTCTTCGTTCAAAAATACACAGACGGAAAAAAAAATCCCAACACCAAGAAAAAATTATTGTAGAGTAATGAAATTTGGACAATGCATTTGTCAAGTTAACATGTTTAATTGATTAAATTTTCAAGATCACAGGTTAATTTAAGCTCAAGAAAATGCATTTCAAATGTGAAATACTGTTAAATTAATAGCCGGTGTAACCTCCAGAATTTTGAATGCAAGCCTGCAAACGTGAATGCATTGTGTCATACAGGTTTCGAATGTCACTTTGTGGTATGGAGTTCCATGCTTGTTGTACTTGTGCTGTCAATACTGGGACGGTCAGTGCTGGCTGTGGATGATGCTGGAGTTGTCGTCCAATGATATCCCATACGTGTTCAATTGGAGACAGATCTGGTGATCTCGCAGGCCAAGGTAACATGTCGACACTCTGTAGAGCACGTTGCGAGACAACAGCGGTATGAGGGCGAGCGTTATCCTGTTGAAAAACTCCCCCTTGAATGCTGTTCATGAATGGCAGCACTACAGGTTGAATTACCAGACTGACGTACAAATTTGCAGTCAGTGTGTTTGGTATAACCACAAGAGTGCTCCTGCTGTCATAGGAAATTGCTCACCAGACCATGACTCCAGGTGTAGGTCCAGTGTGTCTAGGCCGCAGACAGTTTGGTTGCAGGCGTTCCCCTGGCCTCCTTCTGACCAACACTCGGCCATCACTGGCACCAAGGCAGAACCTGCTTTCATCAGAAAACACAACAGATCTCCACTCCGTCCTCCAATGAGCTCTGGCTTGACACCACCGGAATCGCAAACGGCGATGGCTTGTAGTCAGTGGAATGCACGCTACAGGGCGCCTGGCTCGGAGCTGTCCTTGAAGTAACCGATTTCTAACAGTTCGTTGTGTCACTGTGGTACCAACTGCAGCTCGAATTTCTGCCGCAGACGCAGTACGATGCGCCACAGCTGTACGCCGAATACGGCGGTCTTCCCTCTCAGTAGTGCTACGTGGCCTCCCGGAACCCGGTCTTCTTGAGGCAGTACCATCCCTTGACCACTGCACCCAACAATCATGCACAGTGGATACATTCCGGCCAAGTCTTTCTGCAATATCGCGAAAAGAAAATCCACCTTCTCGTAGCCCTATTACACGACCTCGTTCAAACTCGGTGAGCTGTTGATAATGGCTTCTTCGTCTTCTTAAAGGCATTCTTGGCTAACATCAACTCACTATGTCAAATCTCAGCGGTAAATAACGTTCACAAACTTTACAGCGCGTATTTAAAGCAAACCTGATTTGCAAGCTCTGAGTAGCGCTACTAGCGCCACACTTATGCGCGAAGCGCGAAATTTGAATCGATGTCATCTTTCAGATGTATAAACACGCCTACCAAATTTCGTTTATCTAACACAAGTCTTTCTTGGTGTTGGGATTTTTTTTTCCGTCTGTGTATGTAGTGTTCCAAATATCACTTGTGATACAAAACGCCATCGCATTTCGACTACATTTGAAAATACTTGCGTTAAAAAATTCAGAGTTTTAGTAAACGATATGAGTATGCATATACAATTTTTCTAGTATCAGGTTATAGAACCGAGTGTGGCGGGTTAGCTCTGGCCTTTCATTCCTTGGGTTCGTATTCCCGTCCGGCCATTCAGATTTCGGTGATTCATCGTTTCCAGAAATCACTTCAGTCGAATGATGGGATGGATTATTTAAAAGGCCATGGCAAAATTTCTTCCGGTTCCTGTCCCTCAGTTTTTTCTTGCCTCTAATGAATTTGACATTGTCGAGAAATAATGGTATAAGAATGGAGTTTATAGAAATAAAATATGTTTTTGCGATAGTTTTGAATTAAAATTCCGGTTACTATTAGAGGTATTAATAAGTAAGTGATATTCACGTTCAGTTGACTGAAAAACAATCAAACATACGCGGCAATATCCATACTTTAAACCAGGTATGGGCAACCTTTGCTTAGCTGAGGGCGTAATTTCGGGACTTGATCAAGTCGCGGGCCGGACTTAATCAGTTCGCGGGCCGTAGGTAAGAAGGAAGTAGATAGTAGTGAATAAAAAGGCGATAAAAATTCACACATTTTTAATTTACTAGAATTACAATAGGATAATCAAACATAAAAAATCAAATTAACAAAAACAGATAGAAAAATCAAATGAAAATTAATGGGAGGCTTGATTATGAAGCGTTATTTGAAATTTCTGAATCTCTCGCGGGCCGGACTGAAGTTGGTGGAGGGCCGGATCCGGCCCACGGGCCGGGGGTTGCCCATATATGCTTTAAACCATGGACACTGGTCTGAGTGACTCAGATAGTAACATTCAGTATAATAAACCACTCTTTCTGCCAATAAGTGGAACAAATTATCTTATAACTCGCAGAAATGCGTGGTTTAGTGATTTCCTAAAATAATATTGCAATTGCTGTTTTCGTATTCGTATGTAATTTCTGAATAAACGACCGTCTCATTGCAGTTCGTATACCACAGAACATCATTGCAGTTCAAATAAACTGTAACGCAGAGCTTATTGTCTGTTGCATTTTGGAGCAGTAGCACAAGTGTTAGTAAGATTTTGATGTGAATCAATATTCCGTGAGTGCTAACTAAAGAACTTTCTGATATGTAGAAGGCGCTGGGTAATGCGTTCGATTGGATTCTTGACTGGGTTGTGCTGCCACAATTCACTGTTACTGCAAATGGCATGCGGTAAACGGTATTCCCGTGCCGTGTACAACTGCAGGACTTAGTTGCACGCTGGTTAGTCGATTTCTCTGATAGAATATATTAAAATTCATGTTCTTATACCATTATGATGTAATCGCGGCATATAATTCTGCGATTTCGGTAGTTGTTTTTAAAATGTTACCCTTGTATAGTATGACAACACTACTGAAGTGATATTACGTACAAGCATTAAATTCGTTAAATATAAAGTAGGGGTTACACTAACCAGCATTCAGCTTATCACAGTCACATGCACTGGTATTAATTTACTATTCCTACATGCTCGGGACAGTTAAAAGTACGGATAAATCAACCCCTAGCCGCCATATGCGCTGCATAGTAATCATGGAATCGATGAGTCGTTTAATGTAGCAATAAAGAGTTAACGACTATGTGATTATTCAAATCACGATAGCCATTTGATACTGAATTGAGAATGTTTCTAATCAATGAACTAATGCCGGTAATATCGTGTGGGACACCCATTTGAACGGTGAAGAATAGCAACTAGTCGTCTAAAGCTCTTGAAGTGGGGGGAAGCGTCGCGTCCCGATGGTATACCCGTACGTGTATTTTCAAAGTTCGCTGAGGAAATAGGACCATTTTTGTCTGATACATTCTGTAAATCTTAGAAGAGAGAAAAGTACCTTCCGACTGGAAAATTGCCCAGGTAATTCCTGTTTTCAAGAAAGGATATAGGAGGGATCCTAGTAATTATCGACTGGTATCGTTAACATCCGTTTGCAGTGGAATACTGGAGCATGTTATATGTTCTGATATTATGAAGTTTCTAGATTAAACGAGCTACTTATAACGAACCAATACTGATTTTGGAAGAACTGATCGTGTGAAATACAGTTTGCCCTCTTTTCTCATGACGTAATGATAGTTATTGATGCAGGTTCACAAGTTGGAAGAATTTTCTTGAATTTTAAGAAAGCTTTTGACTCCATGCCACACAACCGGCTTTTAGCGAAAATTTGAACGTATGATGTATCGGATCAGATTTGTGAAAGGTTGCGAGATTTCCTAACTGGTCGGTCACAGTATTTCGTTGTTGACGGGAAAGTTTTTTTTATGGCTTTACCCCTCGTCGACGTCGAGGTCACTAGAGAGGCGGGATGGTACTGCCGACAACGAACGGGAAGGAATTCGACCATGGCCTTTTGAAGGAAGCATCCCGGCATTCGCCTGGAGTGATTTGGGGAAACCATGGAAAACCTAAATCTGACGTCCCGACTGGGATTCGAACCGGCATCCTCCAAAGTGCGAGGCCAGAGCGTTAATCACTCACCCACCACGCTAGGTAAGTCTCTTCTATGTTACTTCGGGCGCACCTCACTTCTTTCTTAATTTTTATAAACGATCTCGGTGACAACGTTAATGGCAGGTTGCTATTGTTTTCTGATGATGCAGTTATCTATAGGGAAGTAAAATGCTCTGACGATTGCTTAGAAGTTCAGCGCGATCTGGATGTTAATTCGAAACGATGCCGTAAATGGCAACTTACACTAAACTGCAAAGCGCATAACTAAAAAAAGGAATCCGTTTGCTCATGAGTACGCAGTGAACAGCTCGGTTTTGACATGGTTGATTCTGTGGAGTATTTGGGGATAATAGTACAAAACAATAAGAAATGGGACCTACACGCAACTTCCGGTGCGAGTAAAGTTAAATCTAAGTTAAGATTCATATATGGTATTTTGAATAATTCCAACGCTCATACTAAGGAAATAGCTTATAAAACTCTCGTGCGTCCACATTTTGATTATTGTTGTGGTGTTTGGGATCCTTTTCGCAAGTGATTGATTGACGCGTTAGAAAAAGTATAGAGGAGAGGCACCCACTTGATTCGTGACTGCTTGCTGCAGCCCTTACGAAAGCGTCACAGAATTGACACATAGATTGGGCTGGGGCTGTCTGGCAGACAGACGACATTGGTTTCGTCTGAATTTATTGGCGAATATGCGACAATCTTCTTACATGAAATACTTCGTCCACCAATCTATTTAGCTCGTAATGAATGGAGAGATAAGATTAGAGAAATAATATGCAGTACTGATGCTTGTATTAATTATTTCTTTCCTCGGGCTATTCGAGATTTAAATGCCCAGAGTTAGTTTTGGTGAAAAGCACCCTCTGCCAAGCACAATATTTGTGAACTGTATAGTATGGATGTGATATTTCGTAGATGTAGAAAGTTCTTTGAATAAATATTCCATGATTCCTTTACAGCCGCCCTTAATTCCTAAAATGCTGCGGTGCAGGATATTCTGCACGAAGTGACCCTTCGATCATGTAACAGATACGTTCAATTGAGTTCTTGTCTGGCGATTTAGGTGCGCAAATCATTCGTTTGAATTTTCTTGAATATTTCTCAAACCAATCACGAACGATTCTGGCGCGGCGACATGACGAATTGCCGTTCAGGAGAAGTCGATTGTTGTTTGGGAACATGAAAGAGATAACAACTGCAAATGGTCTCTAAGTAGTTCAGCATAACCATTTCCAGTCAATGGTCGGTTCAGTTTGTCCAGAAGCCCTAGTGCATACCACAAACACAGTCCACACCAATATGAAGCCACCGCCAGCTTGCGCAGTGCTTTCTTGATAACTTGGTTCCGGAGCCTTGTTGGGTCTGCACCACACTCGAACCCTAGAACCATCTCTTACCAACTGGAATCGTGACTCTTCTGAGCATGAAATCCTTTTCCAGTCAAATAGAGTCCAACTGGTTCGTTTACAAGCCAATGAGAGGCCATGCAGTGATGGAGTTTTCTTAGTAGAGGCACTCACGTCGTCTTATGCTGCCGTATCAAATGAACACCAAATTTCGCCACACACTACACACGTACCCGTCTGTCGTACGTTGCGCATAAAGTTTTACTGTTTTTTTGACGCAGTGTGGCCTGTATGTCAACGCCGACAGCTAGACGCAGACGTCACTGGTATCGTTCATTAAGTGGACGTGGTTGCTCACTCCGTTGTCCATGGCGTACGTAATGCGAAATTAGATATTCACAGCACACTATTGACACTGTGGATCGAGGATTGTTGAACGCATAAATAATTTCCTAAACGGAATGCCCCATGAGTCTAGTACTAACCGCTATTCCGCATTAAAGATCTGTTAATTCATGTCGTGCGGCCATCATCACGACAGAAAACATTTCACACGACACTCACGAGAGTACAAATGCAAACTTACACGTTTTTCCACGGTGTTCCTATCTCATGGTCTTTCGCCCTTCATTATTTAGAAAAAAAAATAGTTAGTTAACTATCATATCAGCAATGTATCAAAAATGACAACGTTCTGGTAGCTCGATGGCTTAGGCGGTTGTTCTTAACATTGAGTGTCCCGCATTAAAATCCCGACCCTGTCAGAAAGTTTTAAGAGCTGTTACTGACAACATTAAATACAGCAGGAAGCTCTGGGGATTTTTTTTTTTTTTTTTTATTTTATTTATTGACACTTGGCCTGTTGGCCATACAGTCAATTTACATTCTATTTATACATATACACTGATTCGCTCACATTTCCCCAATCATATATACAAATCACTGTTAGAATTATAAAGATGGTTAGATGGAGAGTTAAAGATTAAACATTTTCACAGTAAATTTTGATAATACATAATTTTTATAGTTATTAGGTTAAAATGTAATAAAACCATTACCGTCTAGTGTTCCATGAACGGTAACTATTTGCAATATTGAAGAGTGGGGTGGGATCTCCCGTTTATATCTCTATATTGTTTCTTGTAATAAAATGCACCATCTTTGGTATATAGAAATATTTCCTAAGGCAAGAAGATGGCTGACATTGACTGGATATCTTATACCCCAATGTTTCAAGTCTTCCCAAAAGGTGTCCGTTTCTTCCTTGTATTTATTACATTCAAAGAATATATGGTTTGTGTCGGCCTCGGACTGCCCATCACATTGACAAAAAGGGGAGTTCACTAGCTTTATTTTGTATAGATGGCTTCCGAATCTCCCGTGGTTGAATTTTAGTCTCGATATTATGGTGACTGCTTTTTTTGTGGCGTATTTCTTTTGGAACCACTGTGTCCTTGGTATCAACGGATGTATCTGCCTATAATGTGCTCCTTTGTGTTGGTTAGTGGATTTCCACATATCATTCCAGGTCTCCATATATTTTTGGCGAAATAGTGGGATTAGATCACTTCCTATTAGAAGTTCAACTGGGTTTCCTGTTTGTGCGGCTATTTTTGCAAGAGCATCCACTCTTTCATTGCCATGTAGTCCGACATGCGCCTTGACCCAGATAAAGAGAGATCTTCATACCTTGTTTCTTTATGTCGGTCATCAACTCCATTATGTTATACAAAAGTGGAGTCCTCCCTCTATCTTGATTCCATCATCCAGTTTTTGCAATGCCGATTTGCAGTCTGTGAGAACAACTGTATTCCTGAATGCGCATCTCTAGCGCATATTCCAGCGCTTTAAGTATTGCAAACAGTTCGGCTGTGAAAGAGGATGTTTCCTCACGCAGCTTGAACAACCTTTCCACTATGTTAGTGCTGTCAAAAAAGGCACTCCCAACCATGTTGCCAGTCTTTGACCCATCTGTATAGATATAATACCACTCGACCCATACCACTTAGATAGTCATTTAGAAGATTATTGTTGCTAAGGGCGTTCTCTGAATATCTGCAAGATTTCTACGATCTCGTTCCGGATCATATGGTTTTCGTAGTCAACTTCGTAACATGGTAATCTTGGGAGAGAGAACACTTGTGTCTGATATTCATTAAGCTCAGCGATGGCCGCAACTAGGGTGGGCTGTTCCTGTGGGTCCAGTAAGCAGAGGTTGATGTTACTGCCCACAGGGCGCGTATTTTTATTGTAAGCGGTTTCCGGTTTTCTGGAACTGTTTTATTATAAACTTTTTACTGAGATATTGGCGCCTCAGTGCGAGTGGCATTTCATTGGTTTCGACTAGCAGTGCATTGGTTGGCGTCGACAGGAATGCCCCTAAGCAGAGTCGAAGAGCTCGGTACTGACATTTATCCAGGCGGTTCAGAAGTTGATCGGACGCGGATCCGTAAAGTACACAGCCATAATCTAGGTGAGGTCGCACCATGGCTTTGTAGAGAGCTATTGAGATTTTGGGATCAGCCCCCCACCAAGCACCGTTAGTGGCTCGGAGTATGTTTATTGCTTTATCACATTTCCCAACTGTTTCACATATCTGACGCGTCCATCTTAGCTTGTTGTCTAAGTATAATCCCAAATATTTGATACACTTTAGGAGTGGCAATGTATATGGTCCGAGTCTTATGTTTTCAGCTGCCAGTACCTTATGCCGGGTGAAGGTTATTACTGCGGATTTTTCTGGTGATATTTGGAGTCCGTTTTCCTTTAGCCAAGTCTTGAGTTTAGTTAGCGTTTGGCTAAGATAGAAATAGGTGTCCTGAAGGTTCCTGGATGTTTTGTAAATGCAAAGGTCGTCCGCATATTGTATAAACCAGGTATCTGGTGACAGTGTTATGCCAATGTCACTACAGTATATTATGAACAGGAGTGGTGCCAGGATAGACCCTTGCGGGAGCCCAAAACTTGTACGCCGAGGACCAATTTTGCCAGTTGGTGTCATAATTATCAGAACTCTATTTTGCAGAATGTTCCAAAGATTTAATATAAATGTTTCAGGCAGTTTCATTAGGAGGAGTTTTTGTACTAGAATTTCTGGAACAACATTATCATATGCTCCAGTCAAGTCTGTAAACACACACGTTGTGTACTTGTTAGCTGTCAAGCTCTCTTGTAACTCAGTAACTAGGTGTGCCAGAGCGTCAAGCGTACCCAGGCCTCTGCGAAAACCGTACTGAAAATGGGGGAGTTTTATATAGTGTTCCACGTGCCACTCTATTCTGAGCCTAATCATACGCTCCAGGGTTTTATACATACAAGACATGAGAGAAATCGGCCTGTATGATGCCGGGTCGCATGGGTCCTTGCCTGGTTTGAGGATAGGGACTATTCTTACAGTTTTCATAGATTCGATGTCAATGCGTCGTAACCAAACGTCGTTCATTACTTTTAGATTGCTAGCTTGCCTTTTCTTGGTAGATATTTGAGCATGGCGTAATGGATGTTGTCTGGCCCAGGCGATGTGTTCTTACTATTACTGACAGACGTTTCGAACTCTTCCAGATTAAATGGCTGTAGCATCTGTTCATTGGATGTATTTTCCTGTAGGCAGATCTTGTTTTTACTGACGGTGGTGTCATCTTCTCCAATATCTTCTCTAACACCTCTTGCGTTGCGGTATGAGTTGAGCAGTTACTCGATGAATTACGGAATTTTCTTATCTCGTTCCACACAGTGATCGGGGAGGTGTTACGGTTTAAGTTTTCGCAAAAGGCTATCCACTTTTGCCGCTTTTTCCTTTTCAAGAAGCGTTTTACTCTGGCCTGAATTTTACTTAAAAGAATAAAGTTTTCCTCCGTTGCGTGTTGTCGATAGATTTTTAGGGCTTGTTTTCGTTCTTGAACTGCCGCGGTACATTCTGAGTCCCACCAACTGCAGATCTTCTTCGCTTTAATTTCACTGGGTGGTTTTCGGGAATCGTCGTAAGAGCCGCTTGTTCTATTCCGTTTAATATTTTCTCATAGTCGCGCTGCGTATCCCCGGTTTCTTTGAAATTTGAGAATATATTGCTTGCTGCTTTTCTGTAGGCGCTCCAATCGGCACGCTTAATGTTCCATCTATACGTGGGTTTTCTTCCTTTGTATTCTATGTGATGTCGTTGATAAGAGAAAAAAATGGGAAGGTGGTCTGACCCACTGGTGTCTTTTATGGTTGTCCAGACGGCTGTATGGGAGAGGTGGGTCGACGCCAGAATTATATCTACAGCTGATCTCCGTTCTCCTGGTTTTGATATCCTTGTGTACGAGCCGTCGTTAAGGACCACTAGTTCCTCTTCTTCTGCTACCTCCATTATCAGTCTTCCGACAGCGTCCGTTCTTTCACTCCCCCAAACCAGATTATGACCGTTTACATCGCCCATTAAAATTACAGGTCGGGGGATTTGTTTCACATAGGAGCTAATAACCTGCTTGCTTACAATCGTATTTGGAGAACGATAAATTACTAGTATGGTCGATTCAATACCGTTAACGCGCGTTCTTATTGCGCATCCTTCTACACCATTTATTACATTCCTTAGTTTCAGGCTGCGGAATGGTATGTTTCTTCTAATTAGTATAGCCACTCCACCGTAACCGTCTGCTCTGTCGTATCGCTCGGTATTATAGCCAGGGATGTTGAATTGTTCCTTAGGTTTAAGCCACGTTTCTGCAATTCCGGCAACACATACATCGTACGATTTTAATAGATGGTGCAAACTTTCTTTGTTGGAACGAACAGAACGTGCGTTCCAGAATAAAAGATTCTTCACTTCCCTATTCCCCGCCATTGTTGCTTAGTTCTTCCTCTGTACCGTGCAGGTTGCTTGTGGATTCTATAATCCTACTAATATTATCCCTTATTGCGTCGATTGGGAGTGTCCCTCCTCCAGATTGTATCTGCAGTAGCAGCGTAGTATGAAATTAAGCATTATTTCTATTAGGCGATGCCTGTCTGATGTGGCTGGAGGATCCTCCATGTTATTGACGGTGCTGGTTAAATTACTCTGTAAGGGCACCGTTGGTCTTTGGCTAGGAATGTGATATTGCTGGTAAATCTTTCCAGTTATTTGTATTGCTATGTGTCGTGATCTGTTGAGGTCGGACGACTTTTGAATTAATTCCCGGAGGTACCATGTTGTCTCGTCTAAGTGGGACTGGGTTTGTCCCATGCAGTGGCTTGGACTGATTATTCTGCGGGGTTGTCCTCATAGGGAACAGCGGCATGTTCTGTTGTCTTAGGACAGTACCGGAGATTGGGAGACAATCTGTGGAGGGGTTGCTGCCGCCCTTGTGTGTGGCCTGTTATCAAATGAGGCTAGCTGGTAGGTTGGTTGTTGGTAGTTGTTGACAGGAAAAGAGTGCATGACCGGCAGAGGCGGAAATTCAGTTGGACTATTGTACTGCAAGTTGATGTTGGTTGCAGCTTGAGCGTAGGGTCTATTCTCATGTATAGCTGTGGCCTCGCTATAGCTGACATTATTCAACGCCATATATTGCTTAATGGCTCTCGTCTTCTGATATACGGGACACAGTCGATCTGTGGCTAAGTGTTGGCCAGAGCACAGAGCACACTTAGGTTGGGACGTTTTAGGACATGACTCAATGCTATGATCGGATGCACAAAACCACAGCGCGTTTGGCTTCGGCACTGATTGCTCCCATGACCGAAACGCAAGCATTTGTAACACTGGGTAACTGATGGGATATAAACCTCAACATTACAGCGAACCCCGTGGATGTAGACAAATTTAGGCAGCAGCTGAGATTTAAATGTTAATACACATACGGGAAGTGGTGTGAGTTCCTGTTTACCTTGTTTTACAACTTTTTTATTGAACCGTCGGATACCTACTACTTGGGCCTCACATTCTATCACTGAGAGTATTTCTATGTCACTCAGGGAGATGTCCACGTTCCTAATTACACCCTGTTTGTGTACCATGAACTTTGGGATGTAAGCCACCATATTGTTTCTAGCGAAGACTTCCGATGTTACGAGGCTATTTGCCGCCGCACTACTGTTTGTTTCAATTTTTATTCTATTACGACCAGAACTCGTGATGTTCAAAAGATGATTTGATCTTAGGATACCTTGCTCACGTAGTAGCTTTCCTATAACCATTGGATGTAACCGGCCTATGTTCTTCTCCTTCCCCTCTACAAAAACTATAAATGGGCCGTAATCGCTTGCGTCGTACCTGTAGCTTGATGTATTCTGCTGCGCGTCCTGTAGACTGCTGCCGGAAATGGAGGGTGCAGTTGCCGCTTGTGTTGCTGTTGTTGCTGGTACTACTGGTGCTATTGGAGTTGCTGACGTTGTTGGTGTCGTGTTGACAGTAGACATCGGCTGCTGGGCTGCTGAATGTATCGCTGAGAGCCGTGCGACTTTCTCTGCTGCATGGGTTGATTTTCTTACATCTTCTTCTGTTGGTACCTGGCGTTTAGCAGGCTTGTTACTTATGCTTTGGCTACCAAGCATGGGATCGTCTGGTACCACACTGAACTGATAATTCACAGACTCGGTTAGAATGGCTTCGTCAGTTTGTTGGTTGCTAACTGTGTTCAACGCAGCTGCAATTACCGACCCGGTTGGCGTGTCACTATGATTTTCAAATTCTGATGTGTGGTCCTGAAGGCCACAAGTTCCGCCTTCGCCGTACATCCCACCGAACATTGTGGGTGACGGTCACACGGACTAGTATGTTAGATGAGCACGATTACCAATCGATTGTTTTCACCTAGAACACAGTAGATTGTATTTCTTGGTAAACTATTACGTCTACCACACACACACTACTTGTTTACCGCGACCGATTAGCTAGCTTCGGTTATAACTTCACCAGGAAACGTAAACTACCAGGAAGTTGTTGCTCCGAGAGCTCGCTACAGACTGAAGCTCTGGGGATTCGGGTTATATTGTGAGTCTAGTGGCAGAATGTATATTGACGCATAAGATGCATAAACAGAGTGCGTTTACTAAGGAAATGAAGATAATTCATGGAGGCGTGTATTTAGAAATAAACGGAATTGCTGCTGGCAGTAGTGCCGGAAATACGTTACTGCTACTAGCCAATATCAACACGCTTATATGGAATTAATTAATTTTTATTTTTTCCCTTTCAATGATAACCTATTTTCGATGTAAACAATCTTCTGTTAAGAATTATTTGTGTCTCCTTATGTTTTTAAGGCCTAGTTAATGTGAGTTATTTCAGATCTCCTGAAATTAGTTTAATGTCTTTAACAATGAAAAAGGGGTAATTAGATGACTAGGGGAATTGCCACTGGAGCGTCAACTCCATCGCAATTAAATTAATAATAATAATAATAATGAAGATAATAGCTACTAAAATATCTAATGACTTCAATAATAATTGTTATATTTGTAAAAAATATTTCAATATTTACTAGTGATCGCCCAAGGGTCGAAATTCGACCATAACTCATTAAGTTATTTAGCTTCTTTCGTGAAACAGTAATTATCTTTTTTTTTTAAATTTGCTTAACGTCTCTCTAACAGCGAGATCTTTAGAGACGGGAAAGGATGGGGGGCAAGGAATGGGAAGGAATTCGGCCATGGCATTTTTAATGAAGCATCACGGCATTTACCTGGAGTGATTTGGAAAACCATGGAAAACCCAAATCTGGATGCCCGGACGGGGATTCGAACCGCCGTCCTCCCGAATGCGAGGCCAGAACGCTAGCCGTTACACCACCACGCTCGGTAAAGTAATTTTAATTATTTGAATTTGTTCTATTGCGTTTGCTGCGAGCATAGATATGTACTATATACATTGACGTCGTTGACATCGTTGGCTGCGAGCGTGTACCAATACGTTATTAGCTTATGTTGTTTGCCTTAATTCCCTGCAATACCTACAAAATTAAAATGATACACTCCACGCATGACCGTATTAGAAATTTTAGCTTCTGAACTAACAATAGCAAATGATGAAATGTATTTACCTATATGAATGTTTTCAAAGTAATTATTGATTTTCTCTTTACCGATGGTTCAGTTGAATTCAGTCCACCATACAGTGATTTAAAATATTCATTTTTACTTATGACCGGTAAAACTGCTTTAGTTCCATGACAACATTAAATAAATGCAGTCCTTTCACCTGAAGTGACTACTGATTCCAAATGTTTTGCATTGTAAAACCTATATCGTAAATTCGAAACTGTCAAAATTTCTTAGAGTGACATTTTTGAGTATTTAAATGTATCCATCAAAATAATTTTATCATTTTGTGTGTTCACTATTTAAATTTGGTCATTTGGAATTTCACGCAAATAGATATTCCTTCTGTCACTCTATCCGACCTGCCAATGTTCTATATCGAGACATAATGGAAATAGAGGCAAATATCTGAATGGAAAAACAAAAAGTTAAGAAATTACTGAAAATCAAAAATTAAAAGACCCTTAACCAAAGTTTAAGCTTTTAAATAATTAAAAGACTATACAGTAACGCAGATTTACTACGTTCCTTTTCTCAATGTTCCTTTCATAACTTCAAAGATTAATGCGTCACTTTTGTTTCACCAAAGACCACAGAGTATCTCAGTGTTGGCAATACACGCCAGATAGTTGGCTCCGATCCAATTTCACGCACACACAAGTCAGCGAATTCATTTTTTAATTAGTAATGTATTTGTAACATGTATTAACTATGCTTATTATTATTTTTGATTTACTGTTGACCAAAGACACCAAACATTGGTAGAATCGCTAAGTGTCGTTGCTATTAAAAAAAATGAATATAAACAACGAACGTTTTATTTCGTTTAATTTAATGTATTTTTAACACATAATATATACAGATTTTAGTTTTCTGCACTTCTCCATATAAACTTTAACTATGCCAAATCTCACACTCCTCCTTTTGAACAATATTCTTAAAAAGGGATCCGAAATTTTCGCTTAGCATATTAATATATAGATTTCATATCAGCATTTTTATTTTTAAGTCTAACAGCATACAATAGATAGTAACTTACGATTTGCGCATTATTATAATGCTGTAATGAATCATTAAAACAAAAAGAAACTAACCTTAGTCCACAAGCTGGAAGTTTGTTGCACCCTCCTACATGAGATGAGATGAGCCAGTGTTTTAGCAGTAGGACGACATGTATCTTTATTTCTGGACGTTGAATACGAACCGCGGAACTTTCTGGCTTATCTCACATGAAGAAGCAAAGCCCTAAAAAATTCCGTGCCATGATTCCGTAAATAGGTAACTACTCCCTCTTTTCTTTTTCATTTTATTTGCGTAAAAATAATTATTCTAATAGAAATGATATTTTTTAAAACAAAATGACAGTAATTTCTTTAAAAAAAATGATAGAGAGAGAGTTCTATCCACCATACCAAGGGGAATTTGTATTTATTACATATTTGAAGACTTTCTTTCCTCACTTTCTCTGTTTCTTCGTCCAGCTGGTGGTCGGCAAGAAAGGATGTGTTCCAATAGCCTTCTCCTTGGGTCACCTGTTGCCTCGGCAATTCTGCATATTGATAATGATTAGTAGACCACAATATTAGGAGAAGCTTAAAGAGGATATATTTGCGCTTCTAGTTCTGCTCAAAGTATATGTAACTTATACCATTTCCAAGCGATATATGTGAAGGCGGCAGTATTTTTGAGGACGCCTTACTTCGAAGGAAATATGGTACCTCCGTTTTAGAAATTTCTCACGTAAGCCCAGTTTGTTGAAGAGCGCCTAAATGTTAACTTAGTGGATACATTTTATTGGAGAAAGCAATTCCTCTCCACGTCTTCACTAATTTCTATATCTTCGCAGCAAACTCCATTTTCATTAATATCATGATTATTGTTCTTTTTAAAGGTTGATTATTTCGTTATAGGCGGGCATCATCAGTGCTTGCAAAAATACGATATCAGTACACATGTGCTGATTGCATAGATCTTATAGTAATTCTTCTTTGGCTGATAACATGCCTTCAATGTTAAAAGAGACAATCTTTTACTGTGTCTCGAACGTTGATGTTTCTGGTGTGAAAGGTTAACCGACAGTATACCGTTGCCCAGGGATGGCCTGTTTGTTTCTGATAACGTTTTAAAATCGCAGTCTTCAGGGAAGCACCTTTACAAAATATACAGTCCAGTCACATTAATGTGACCACCTCTAAAAAAACAGAATAACCACCTTTGGCAGAGCGAGGCATGCAGGAAGAGAGTCAATTAGGTTTCTGAAGGTGTTCACTGGGATGTTGAGCTATGCCGACTCCAGTGCCATGGCCAGCTGCGCTAGGTTACACAGTTGAGGATCCATGGCACAAACATCCCGATCAACGTGGTCCCACAGATTCTCGATTGGGTTTAAATCCGGTGAGTTTGCTGGCCAGAGGAGTAAGGTAAACTCAACCTGGTGCTCTTCAAATCATGCACATACACTGCGAGCTGTATAACACCTGGCATTGTCCTGCTGGTAGATGCCATCATTCTGAGGAAGAATTATTCGCATGTAGGGGTGGACATGGTCTGCAAGAACAGATACGTACTTGTGCTGATCCATCGTGCCTTCAAAATGATGAGTTCACCCACTGAATGCCAGGAAAACATTCCCCAAACCATAATGCTCCCTCCTCCACCCTGGGTCCTTTCGGCAATTGTTGCAGGGTGTTTGGTTTCAGATGTTTCATGCCATATGCACCAACGTCCATCTGTCCAATGGAGCATAAAATGTGATTCATCGGCAAAAGCCACCTGTCGCCACTCTGCAGATGTCCAGTTGCAGTACAGGGGTGCAAATTCCAGCCTTCGTCGCCGATGAACAGCAGTCAGCATAGGTGCATTAACCAGGCGTCTGCTGTGGAGGCCCATGCACAGCAACGTTTGCTGAACCGTTGTTGAGGATACACTCTTGGTAGCCCCTTGGTTCATCTGGGTGGTCAGTTGCTCAACAGTTGCACGTCTATTTGCCTGAACGCATCTCTGTAGTCTTCGTTCGCCTCTGTCATCTATAGCCCGTGGTGCACCACATGTTCTATGACGCTGATTTTGAATAGTGCCATTTTGCCATGCATGGTATACTTTCACCACGGCGGCACGTGAACAGTTCACAAAATTAGCCATTTCGAAATGCTTCCACCCTTGGCCCGAAAGCTAATAATCATGCCCTTTTGGACGTCGGATAAATTGCTATGTTACTGAAATACGCCAATGATTGAAATGCTTTCCGATGCCCTAGGACATCCTTTATATACACTCCACTGTAATGTGCTGCCACCTGCCTTCTGTGATTGGTTATTTCACATTGATGTCGAAAGTAGGTGGTGGTCACATTAATGTGACTGGACTGTGTATTTGAACGGATAATTCTGAATCGTATCCAGCTTGTGATTGATTCAAAACCCATACCACAGAAAGCTGTCCTTTTCCTGCTAAAAGTTGTACTGGACAATTGATGAGTCTACACAGTTTATAGAGGATGGATTTGGGACCCGTAAGGCCACGGGCGTGGACTTTGTGAACTATCAGCAGCGTACGATACTGTTAACCACCAACTCCTTGACAAGGTCTACAATCTGATAAAGGCTACCAGATTAACCACGCTCATCGCTACTCTTCTCTAGAATCGTAGGTTTTTCGTCGATTCTCAAGGACAGCGCAACCAATGGAGGGTACAAAAAATGGTCTACCTCAAGGTAGACAATCCCCAATCCTTTTCAACATTTATACAAACGGTCAGCCACTAAATACAGCTACCAGGAGCTTCGTATACGATGTTAACCTTGCCCTAGCCTCACACAACACAAAGATTGTAGCAGTAGAAAGAAATTTGTCTGCGGCCTTTGAATGCCTATCAAGTTATTATAGGGAAAATCGCTTGAGGCCTAACCCTTCAAAAACTGAAGTATGTGCCTTTCATCTAAAAAAATAGGAAAGCTCAGCGTAAGTTGAAAGTTATGTGGTCAGGTTGAGCCGTGCTCGGCTCGCATTGTTTATTTTCCCCGCCCTCGATTGTCTTCTGATGCTGGTTCCTGCAGAGCCCGCGTGCGAGTTTCGCCCGTGAGAGCGCGCTGTGGTCCTGTTGGTGCCCTCTACCGGCTGATGGAGTTGATTTTCGGGGACACGAAACCGGGAGGGCAGTCGGTCGGCAGCAGCGGATTGGTTCGTTGGCTCTAATATTTTCCCTAATTGACTGCGAAGTTAGAGGTCTGCTGGTATAAGCGAGGAGTTGTAATTTGACCCGGTGGCCTGGAAGTACCACATGATGTGGATTGGTGACCCGACCGAGACCGTTCCTCGCTCGCATTAATCGAGGGAATTCCTCCGCTGCGCTCTATGTTCGTGAGCGGTTTTCCGCCAATTGGGGAGCATGGCAGCGGGCGGGGCTGGCGGTGGCTTCGAGGTGATAAATTGCCATTTTCTAGCACTGTCGGGTATTTGAGGTAGAATACCTGATAATCCCAACTACAAAGTGCGTCGCTTACTGCATTCTTGTTAATTGTGCTTAATAATTTTGTTACGGGAATGGGCAAAATTCCCCGATATGTGGTGCTAATCGTTCCCGCCACCTTATCAGTGTGTGTGGCTGATAACGACTTATGCGCCAGCGTGTACACACTATAGTGTGTCAGAACCTTTTGGTAAGAACTTGATTCTTAAGGTTAAACTGAAGGACGCTAAGGTAAACTAATTCCTGTTTGTTTAAAATAATTGCTGTATTTTGTCTCTTGTGTACAAATTTGTGTTGTCCTAGCTGTAAATTTGTTATATGATGGCAAATTGGTAAGAGCCTGCCCTGTTGTATTACGTTTCCAAGCACGTAAGGATTTTCTGTTTGGATGTTTAATACAAGTGGAGATATTGTGATTAGGGATATTCTCATGGCTTGGTACAGGATTTAGTAAGATCATAATCTGCAAGATCGAAGCTTTCTTATGTATTATATTATTTGTGATATTCTGTATAAGTTTAATCGTTGACCATGGTTCTTGTAATAAAATGTTTGAACAAGGTTTGCACTTTATAACCATGCTCCCACATGCTTTCCACTGAGTCCTTAGTTGCAACCACACATATCACAGGTATCGAATTGCAGACAGGTAACACCCCAAAATATCTGTGAGTGATACTCGCCAGAATCCTCACATCTAAGAAGCACTACATGAACTGCAAAATGTAGATCTCTACAAGACACAAATTATTGTTCAAACTAGTTGGATCACAGTGGGGCAGTCAACCACAAATTATGCGCGCATCAGCAATGGCCCTTTGTTACTCTGTTGTCGAATATGCATACCCAGTTTGGTACTCGTCATCTCACACGAGACAGGTGGATATAGCTGTCAATAACACCTGTTGGCTAGTGACAGGCTACCTAAACCTTACACCACCTGACAGGCTTTACCAGCTTTCGGGCATTGCACCACCCAGTATCTGGAGAGAAGTGGCTGCGAACAAGGAGAGGAACGGGAAAGCGCTCATCTACCGCACGGTCATACATCAACAGCCCAGAAAAAGCTTCCTGAGAACATCGTGGGAACTAATTGGGTCATCGAAAAGGCAAAATTACAGTTGTGGGAAATGAAGGTCCCTAACATCTTGGGACAACTGACAGTTGCAGAGCACTTGCCACCTGGTCACGCAGGGGACTGGAACGTCTGGCGGTCCTTAAAGCGATGGCGAACAGGAGGGCGCAGGTCCAAAGCAACCTATTGAAAGGGGTATATACTGTACTGATGCTAAAAGCATTAAGTGCAAATATGGTGAGGACCAAACTATGAACCACATGCTCGAGCACCCTATGTGCGCGTCATCCTGCAACAAAGATGACCTGTTTCCAGCAACACCGAATGAACCTGAGGTTGCGAAGTACTGGGAAAGTTGTTAATATGCATAAAGCTTTCAATGTATATTTGATGTTTGTGACCCGAGAATAATAATAATAAAGTATACATGTTTCTTTAAGGGTGTCTTGACGCGATTTTAATTTGATATTGAAATGTTTCTGCTCTGATATTGATTCATGGGCATGTGGTGCTTAATTTTTGCCTTCAAGCAGGACATTATACAGCTTTACGGTGCATGAAGATGTATCACATGACTTATATGTACTTGCGTCACCCCCCGTCCCGAAGCTTGTCCGGACTCACAACTTCCTTTTGTCACCTTCATCACCCGCATATAAAGGTTCTTGTCCTTAATCTTCATATAGATTACATTTTGCAAATAATCGTATAGAAATCCCATAACTTCATTTTCTCTTAAATTAATCACGTATCGATTTCGTTTACATCAGGAAGCGGAAGATCGTACGAAAATACGAATTTCAGTGTGAACTTTCTCATTGCAGTTTCCACTATTGTCACATATGAATAGTAAGATCTGTAGTTTCACAGCCAGTCACTTTTAAGCTACGCTAGAAGGAAGCTATAGCTCGAGTGTCTGCTCTTTACGGTTGTCCTCCAGACTGCTCACCGTAAACTCATGTAGCACAAAATGGTGAAACACCTGTTTACAATCTTGTTTCTGGAATAATAATTATTACTTAGGGAACATTGTGCTCTTTGCGACACTTTAATTTAACATTTTATTCTCCCGGATGAAGCCCTGAAGGTGGGCTGTTGTAGGTTCTCGAGTACCTTTGTCAGTTAACCCAAACTAACCTTTCCCTCCAATGAAGCTTTCCGACATCTGTCTCATTCTTAAGTTGCCTTATAGCTTCTCCTAGGTCTTAAAAAACATTGCAGTATGCTGCAGCAGTCATCAAAATAACGAAAGAGTTGAAATGACAAGCTCAACAGAACGAATGAAATAGCTTTGAAAACTTAAGAAAATCACATTAAAAGTCTTTCATGATTACGATGTCATATTTCAAGTACAGGAAAAAAAAGTAGATATAAAAACACATGTCTAGATACAATATATTTGCAATAATTACTATCATTACTATCAGAATTAATTGTATATCAATCATCTATTTAAATTAAGCATTTTTTCCCCTCTTGTTACCAATAATTTTAGTGTTACGGTGAAGGTCTCTTCTATATTTACAGTCTCTCTCAATACGGTACTACATTTAAAGGCTACTAGTTGTGTTATAGAGAATATTTGTTGGTTTAAATACAGCAAATATGGCTAGAACGAATTGTATAATTGATGTTTAACACTCCTTCTGAAGGAAACTATTCTTTTAGAAAATATGAAAAGTTTTATAGGAATTCTACCCATACAAAAGCTTTACCGGATGCTTGTTTCAAATAATCTATTTCAATAGCTAAGTAAAATAGTATAAGTTAAGAGAATACTTTATTAACAAGTGTAATTTATTTATATATAAAGACAAGCGTTTTGTAACCAACGAGGATGAAAGTAACCAGCAATGAATATTTTTACAAAACCTTTGACTAAATTAAAATAGTAAAAAGAAAAATTGTGAACACCCTCTCGTAGGCTATTACATAATTCGCATTACAGGGTGCATGGAACTATCTGAATTGCCTTGAAAACCATAAACATTATGATGAATTTTCTTCCACATTAATAATTTAAACATGAACTCTGAAGAATACAAAGCACCCATAACCTGTGTTTTGTTAAAGGAGTGTTACGGACGAAAATATTTTTGTTAACTTCTTCCTGAGCAATTCCTGTCATGGAACATACCAAAAAAAAATAATAACATCCGTCTGATTATCTAACATGTAGCCTACTGATGTGAAAGAGAGAGCGTTAATATTTCTCACATAGTTTGTGTACGTTTCTCAAAATCTATTAATGAATACAATAATTAGAAAATGGAATACAGAGAAGCGGCGTGGCCACAACTTACTGTTAGCATAAAATAAAGTGTGGGTTGGAAGATTCGAAGCTGCAACTCAATTTCTAATTAGTATAAAAGGTCGTACCTTAAATTGTTATCTTTTGGCTTGTATTGAATATAGTTCTTTACGGATGACAAGGTATAATTTCTTTAGACTTTATGAAAAGTCAACTTTATGAGAAGCAAATATTAGTGCTGATTAAAAAGGTTTTACGACCTCAATAAGAACGGAGAAAGTTTAACTAGAGCTTGGCAGTGCATATTCGCTAGTTGAACCATACATCTAAAAAGTAATAACAATTTTCATCTGTTAGTTATTATTACACAAACAGTAAAGAAAAACCTGCAGCGAGGAACTTCCTAAAGCACTTTTACTTTCAAGTTAACGACTCTTTTCGACGTTTTTCTTTATTTTAAGTAATTTTTCTTATTTAGAAAACCATTAAACCACTACGAAACGCATGTCGAACATAAAATTGTGGGAAATGTTGTAACAAAAATTCTTATATTGAGATATTGTTGTCATATATTCCAAGTGCTAGGTTTTTTTCTTTTTGTGAGATTTGAGAATATGTGAAGAAAACCGTAACTTCAGCAAAAGTTAGCAGAATTACAGAGTGAAACGCAATTTATGAACCTCATTTGGTTTAAATTTTTATTTGAATCTTCAAGACACTGTATTTAGACACCTGCAGCTTTTACGTTTCTTCTTCTTAAGTGGCACAGGTTTCAGGATATCACGTGTCGCTAACAGAACTTGAATACTCCCAATCAATGGCACAGCACAGAGCCTTGCTTTCAGTATAATTGTGTTTGCTCTGTGGCAGATTTATAAAGTTTTCTCATAAGATGGGTAGTTCCAACGTCTTATTAATACTTTTGTTTTGCATTCTCAACGAATTAACAGTTTTAAAGAAGTTATCGATTAACAAGATTTTTAAAAAAATCGATAAAAAATGAATCACCATACCAGCTGACATAGGCGTAATACTCTGCGCGGTAACTACTCAAAAATTGAGACAGTTTCCCATTATCTTTGTCATAATGTTTGTTGTATGTTATTGTATGTGGCTTGACTCTGATGATACCTGTGTTAGTGTTTTTTAAGATGAGAAACAAAAAGAGAAGTGCAAAGCTAGGACTAACCCATATCAGGCCGACTCCTAGGAAGAAATCGGCAAGCTTAACTATTCCTGTCCTAACGACTTACTTACTGTAAGGAAGTTTGGGATTTAATCTAGGATTTTGTTATTAGGAATTGTTTACCACTTAACAAGTAACAACTAACCCAGTGTCTAGCTTCAGTCACTGTAAGAGTGCCTTGACATCAGTAGCCACGTGGCAGGGACAACATGCCATAACGGATATTAAAACATTGCGAAATAGAAAGGCGTCCTTAATTAGGATGAAGCTACTTGAAAATTAAAAATGCAAAACTCATGTCAATTTTGACCGAAATTCAACGTTTTACTAACTTAAAGACTAGGTATTTGTTTTGTGTACATATCCACATCGTTCTAGAGATTTCGAATGGCTGAACTTTTCAACTGACAGCTTGATTTTGTTCACCATTCGTCGAATTCTTCCCGTCAAACATTTTAGTGCAGAATCATTATTTCGTAATTACTAAAGTAGCAGTAATATATTGGACACGCCTCATTTTAAGAGTCGGGTATTTTGATTGGAAATAAATACAGCTTATGGTGAGTAAATAGCTGCAGTTGTGACCTACCTATGCTCGATCGGGATAAAAAGTTGTTGATATTCAAGTTCACGAGCGAATCCGCAGGTAACCGCTACGTATTCATATTATTTGGGTAATTTGCTCTACAAACATGTTCTTGGAACCAGGGTTTATTGCTAGTTAAGTTTACTATTAGAAAATTACAGCGTTTCCACAAACGCGTAAACGCGTTCGACGGAATCGACCGGAATAAAGGAAATAAATTAAGTTTACATCAACATAATGTGTAAACTAACCCTTCATTAATTTTTATTGGATTTCTGAGAGAGGCTGTAGAATTCGCAGGACGATATGTACAACATTTTACTATTTACAAAGATAAAAAAAACTATGAAAGAGCAGAGCTTAGCCACGTGTTTGATGCGAAAAAGCTAAGATCATGAAGATGTCTTTAAAAAGTGGTCTTATGTCTGTAAGAAACTCCGAGGCTGGTGCAAATAAAGAGGATGCATGAATACTAATGCACAAAAAACTTTTTCAATCAAACCAAAGTTCTGAATACCGTTTTACGAAACATTGTATTATACACGAATTCCGTAAAATGAATTGACGTTACAAGGATAAATTTTATTTTTTTCCTTATACATAAAAGAAGAAAAAAAAATCGTAAAGTATCTCAAACTTTTTTCAAGACGTGGTAGAACTCTTTAGTAACTTTGTAATGGAACATGTCTTTTGGCCTGTTTAAATTTAATTTAAATTAAAAGTATTTTTGGCATGACAGCAGCACTAATTCATTTTACTGTTTCACATGTATTTAAATTTGTTTATCAAATTTTAAACTATTTAAAAAGAGTTTAAATAATTTATTTAATCATTATAAATCAGTTTGGTGAAGTTTATTTACATATTTTCAGTTGATTGAAGTTACGTAATAAATTTACAGTATTTGGATTTTCGAGTTTCTATAGTATACATTATCAGAGTCTCATATCGTCTGACCGAGCGTGGTGGTGTAAAGGATAGCGTTCTGGCATCGCATTCGGGAGGACGGCGGTTCGAATCCCCGTCCGGGCATCCAGATTTGGGTTTTCCATGGTTTCCCAAATCACTCCAGGCAAATGCCGGGATGCTTCATTAAAAATGCCATAGCCGAATTCCTTCCCATTCCTTGCCCCCATCCTTTCCCGTCTCTAAAGACCTCGATGTTAAGAGACGTAAAGCAGTTTAAAAAAATCATATCGTCTGAAGAATGTTCCAATGACTTTACTTATATATTGTCTCTTTTGGTGTGCAAGTAGTTATATTGGCGCGTCTCTGAGTTGGTTCAACTAGTTTAAAGTAGTTAGTCAATCAACGCAAGTTCCAGTTTGAGTACGAACCTACGTTATCTTGCAATTATATGCAGGACACATTGGACAAGTGGTAGGAAAAGGTTTCAAAATTCTCCACTGGTTGGAGAGAGTGATGAGGGGATGTACGAGAGAAGTGAGGGAGTTGGGTTACAAAACTTTGGTCAGACCATTGCTGGAATATGGTAGTGTATTATGGGACCCTCATTTTACGTATCAAATACAGGATTTGGAGAGGGTGTAAAAAAGGGCTGCTAGATTTGTTTCTGAAAATTATCGCAGAATGCAATAAGTAACAGATATGATAAAGGAGCTGGAATGGGATTCGTTGCAAGACAGGAGGATGATAAGGAGGGTCATGGGAGTGTACAGGGCGTATACTGGCGATGAGGCATGGAAAGATATTGCAATAGGTATGAAAAGTAGTGCATGGAAGGGAAAAGATGACCATGACCACAAGCTGGCACTCGATTTCAGGCACAAGGGTGTGGGAAGATTTTCTTTTTTAGGTAAGGTTGTCAGGGATTGGAATGAGAGAAATGATGAATAATTTACCGAAAACGTTGAATGAATTTAAAGATAAAATTTGTAGAGGGGCTGCAGAATAGGGGGAAGATGGGGGTGTAGGGAAATTGCCACCGGAGCCTGTGCTCCATTTCATTTAAATTATGTTGACACCATCTGTTTACATCAAGAAGCTTTCGATCAATTCTGTACTTCCTAAATATCTGTGGAAAAGAATAAGTTTTATTAAACGAGGAAATGTTGAAAATATACGGCTGATCATTTCTTAGTTAAGTGAACATGCTTCAAGACTCAAACAAAAATTATTTGGTGGAGGCATAAACCATCTGCCGATCGGAATATTACATATAACTACGGGTAACATAAAGTGAGCACTAGCTGAATAAGGTAGGTTTCAGGGGCAGGATGGCGAGACATTTCCATTTTTACTGTTATAGCTTCACTTAAACTGTTATAAGAATTAGATTAATTTGATCAACCTGCAGTTTACAGTTCAAACCCAAATATTTTGAAGCAACATCGGATTCACTACTAAATTAAGTTAACCATTGGGGGAAAAAATATCATAATTTGAAAAAACGGTAGCAGTCTTATTGAATATTGTGGTTGAAACAGGAACACCCGAGTAATATCTCTGGAGCGACTATCTCACACACCCGATTAGTATTCCTTCAACTTAACAGACAATGAGTATATAATGAGACTATCGGATATCTGCACACAGCCTCACATTAAAAATAAAAATAAAAAAACACCCAGACTGGTCTTTCATGATTATTTAATGTAAATTAGCTGTGATCGCACGCTCCAGTGTTAATTCCTCTAATAATCTATTTACCCCTTTTTTATTATCTTTTTTAGTATCTTAAATATGTTGATTTTAAATCCCCCCTCCCCCCCCCCCTTCCACCTACAATATACTTTTGCCCTTTAAGAAATTGGTGTTTTTGGTAACTTATTCATTTCTTCCTTTCGTAATTTATTCCAATCCCTTACTCATTTACCTTAGGAAGATAATTTTTCCACTCGCTTATGCCTGAACTCTAGTGCCAGCTTGTGTTTATGGTAATCTTTTCTCTTCCATGCACTACTATAAATTCTTCCAGCAATAACTCTCCAAGTCTCACGGCCAACATATGCCTAGTACACTCCCAGCATTCTCTTTACGGTACGAAGAATATGTTTTTATTTGTTTATCTAATTACTATTTAATTCTAAACTGCCATAATATTAGCATCTATTAATCATATTTGACAACCACGAACACTAGAAAACAAGTGGAAAAGTTATCCTGTCAATGCGTTATTTTCTTCAATGATCCCTCCATTCGTTACAAAAAATTACTAACTTCTGCTATCGCATTCCATGTCGAGCAAATCATACAAGTTCTGTTATTAACATCCAGCGTTATTGACTGATTTTAATGAACACCACGTGGTTGTTGTATATACATCATAGTAGAAACAACTAAAATCTATATCTGAACTACAATAAAATTGTACAAATGTTGTGCATTGGATTATTGTCTGCACTTTTTAATGAATACTTAACTAAGGAGGTAAAATATAGCATACAATTTTTCCATATTTGTAACACAGCCTCCAAGGGTTCAGACACCAGAAGAGTATTACTTATAAACTCAAGAATGGATGTGAAGAAAATTACATACAACGATAACTTATGTCATGGATTAACAGCCAGGATGATATTGAGATGTATGCAGTGGTTGTTTTCACTTTCGTACAGATACGTGCAGGTCTCTTACTCTCATATATACAGAAACATTTCAGTTACTTGCTAACAGATGGCAACATTAAAATGTCATAAGTGGAGTGAATAAAACTCTATGTTACACTGATTTTGTGACTCAGTTAGGTATTTTATATCATATTATATAGGCAGGAAAATTGAAAAATGTTTACATACACGATTTACAAGCGACTGCCCAAGTCAAACACGGCACTGGTTTACTTTCTTCTTTTGTGCCAGAATATCTTTAGTTTGGCCGGCCTCGGTAGCGTAGGGGCTAGAGTGCTAGCTCCGCGTGCCGAAGGCCGCCGGTTCGAATCCGGCCGCGGGCATGGATGTTAATTGTTGTGTGTCTGTGTGAATGTCCTGTCCGTCCTGTGACGTCCATACACTGAAAGCAATTATAATTACCTTGAGCTGGCTGTATGGCCTCCGTTGCCAAATGCCATTTTTAAAAAAAAAATAAAAAAAAATCTTTAGTTTGGATGAAGCCTCATACCTAGTATTTCTGTTATGATAGAGATCAGCTAGTTTAACTAAAAGAGTGAATGTTACTTTGTTCCAGTGATTAGTACAAAAATTACTCTGAAAGTATATATGATGGGTGTTAAATCAAAGCCAGCTGGCATCGTTCACCTGGGACGCACATCTATCGTTTGCAGAGAACGTGTGCATTGTTGGGATCAGGTGCACACGTATATGATAAGACCTGAATTCAGAAGTGCCCTTATCCATGGATTTTCAAATGGAACTGTTACATTAATAATAAGGGATTCTCTTATAAAAAGAAATAAAACAAAAACAAATCTTGTAAACGTAGGGCCGTCTCGTGGTTGTCTAGTGGCAAAAAGTTACGAGATCTTGTTCTGAGCCAAGTCTATATTCTACAATGCGTGTTTACTTCACTGTATAGAGTATAATGGATATACTCGGTGCGATAAATAGTTGATTTTATTTTTTAAAAAAAGCCGAGTGACTTGTTCATTTTATATATCATAATTTTAATGTGTGTGATTTATTCTAAGCCATGTTAAACCCAAAAGAGGTACGAGGGAAATCTTAACTATTTTGTGTTTGTAAGATTGATAAACCAACAAGATTAAGGTATTTATACAGGTAGGACTTTTACTATTTAGTTCACTAAAACTGAAAAAACTAAATCAACACTGTACTTACTTTGTAAAACTCATTAAGGCATAGATGTTTTCAAAAATCTTGGATCCCCTACTGTAAATGCTACACTCTCTCAGTTCGCCCGTGAATGTGTAGATTAAATTAAGTAACGTGCACTATAATTCATAATATGAAAATTTATACATTTTTGTTTTGATTTTACTTCGTACGAATATAACTGTTATAACTACTTCTCAAATTAGATAATAATAATTCAAGAATTTTTGAGGATTTAGTTTTTTGTGAGCGGGTTCAATATAAATAAAAAGATCAGTAATCATAATTAATCCTTATAAAGATAGTGTAAGGATGTTATTGATGTTATACTGTTTTGTTAGAGACTTTTTATCTAAAACTTGTTTACAGCAGTTTAAAATATCGGCAACAGGGATATCAGATTATCCCTTAGAACAAGTAATTGAGACCCATCAGGATCGCTTATAATGCCACTTAAGTGATCAGGCATTTATGGAATGATGATTCGTTTTCGAAAGTTGGTTATGATGTATTGCTGCGGTCGATATGGGGTAGGTACAACAGCACGTGTCTACTCAGAGTTTGGGGGAGAGAAGGCCATGCGTTGTTACACTCAGTGAGAGTTAGGTCCGTTTCTCGGTTGTCTATGGATCGTGGCATTTTGGTCGCCTTTACGTCAGAATGGTCCGTCACCCGTTACAGTCAGGAGTCCTGTGTGCTGGAACTAAGTCTTCTTTGTCCTTTCTGTCATTTCCTCTGTGACATATGTCTAGCATCTTTGTCTTCATATATTGCAGGAAGCATCCCGCACCAACCACTCTGTCACGAATCAACATAAACGGACGTTCTATAGAAACACGTGGTTGATCAGTCGTTGACATTACAGGTCATAGAATGTACTACAACAGTTTTAAAATCTTCTAATACAACCTACCCTTCAAAAGTCAGCAATTTGTCCACTGACGATAGTGAATCCTTAGAATCTAGTTTGAGTGTGCACTTAGTAGATACTGCGGTTCTGGACTCCCACGTCTGAACACTGAAATGATTGGATACTCCGATCTGACACTCACGTGCGTCTTGAGTTAAGTTATAGCGTGTACTATTGCAATACTGAATGTGATGACATCAGTTTTGTTAAGCCAAATATCAAATTCACAATTTCTTCTTTATTATTGGCGTATGTACGAATTTATATTTAAAAAAGAATGAAACTTAAGAGAAACGCAAACGACCAAGATAAAAATGTCAATTATAAATTATTGCTCGCAATAATATTTTTATCTGACCAATAAATAATATTTCATAAATTGTATTCATTATTTATGGCTTAAAATCATCTCCGACTAATCTGGCATGCACCAGCGCAAAGTCCCAATACAGGAGGGATCAGCCTTTAATGAATTACCTCGTGGTAACGACGTGTCAGCTTCGCTAGAGGGAAATTCATTATTCCTACAACGCAATAAGAAGCTACTACTGGTTAAGACACCGGAAGTGTTATGGTCTCCTTCTCTCAGAAGAATGTTAAGTAATTTGCTGAATTCATGCTCAAATACAATTCAACGGAATTTTCAGCTGCAATGACATATTGGTCGATTAGCCGCCTTTGAGGAATGGGTTGTTAAGTAACTGATGAAACAAACTAAGAATATTTCAACCTGGGAAAATGATCAAAAGATTTTATACCGATCAATTTGGTATTACGTTTGGTTTTGCAATCGCCATATTTCGAAACTGACATAAACTGGTTACAGTATGATAATTTAAAAAAAATAACATTTCTGAATCATTTCTGATTTTATAGGCTTATTTGGCCTTTGCGCAAACGTTCAAAGAAATGTTTCAACTATACGACATAAAATAATTTTGAACTAAACCGTGTACACAAATCAGGAAATGCATGCTTTGTCTCAGTGTTTGTCGGCTCCCATTTGGTTGGAAGGTGAGGATTATTGTGTAGTATGGGCTCTTATACATATTAATGGTGATTCGGGAGGCCTTATTTACCACGCGGCATGTCGCCGTGCTTACCGCTCTCTAACGGGCTAATAGGGGAGCTACAAAGCGTGTAACCGCCGCCTCTCTCAGCTTAACGCCCATGCATAAAACAGGATCTGCTAAAGGTGAACGCTAAGTTAAGGGCTCCAGAAATCCTTCTCCCCACCACGAACCTTCCTATCTTGGAGCAGATATATTGAATTTAATAAGAAAAATCAACTAACGTTACAATTAAGCACATTGATTGAATCAAACCAAAATCAAAGATTTAATTGTATATAAAACTAGTCTTTTTATTAGTCCTTTTATTATATTAGATTTTTTTTTCGTATCTCCACTGATCTGATTCAACCTTCCAACGATTATTATCATGTATTAATTTGATCACGTTGATGTAATTTACGTCCTCAGTAGTGTCTTTCAAATGAAGTAAGATTTTGTTCCCTCTAAACTTTTCTCTTCCTGTACCTCTACTAATGAATTACGAATCTCGTGTAATACAAAATGTCAGGCACCGATCTATTTATCTCTATTTTTTAATAAGATTCTTTGACAATATTCCATCGTTCTTCGTTTTTTTTGTTTTTTTTTGTTTAACTGCTTCAGGTCTCTCAACAGATCGTTCTTCGCTAATCCTGTCCATCTTTCTAATTCTTGCTTATTTCCTACGATTTTGCAAGTTTATTAGTGCTTTTAAGTGAATAAATACCTCCTCTTCGTATTATTAAATACCTAATAAAGTCAAAATTGTATGAACGAAGTTTTGCGTTGTAGATAAATAAAATGCTCTGGGAGCTCCAGTCGCGGAAAAGTGTCGCTTTCATGTGCTGTTTCGAGGGAAATAATTTCTGCCCTCATTTTCAAAATTCTGAAAATGAGTGCAGAGATAGTTTTACTCTCGAAATGTCCCATGAAAGTGATATCTTTACGCAATTGAAACCCGGGAGCATTTTATTTAAGGTTTAAAATATTTTTTTTTTCATCTATCATTTGGAAGAAGTTTTCCAAAGCATGCAGCTAACTTGAACACATCATTGTTTACTAAGTCCTTCAACTAATAATCCTACCATCAGGATTGATTTAATTGCATTACAATTTTTCATAAACCCAAATCACATCTATATCTGGTTTATTGTTCTCTGTCTCAGGCCGGCTAATATTTATACTGTATCTACATCAAGGCATGGTCCTTTCCTCCTTGTATTTACTTTCAGAACGCGAATTTAGCTGTTTTGGTTTAAGTAATGTGTTTCTATGTTTTCGAGTCTTTGCTTTTCTGTCTGCGGTTACTTTCTGAACAGGTTTAACGCAACTGAGAAATCTTATACCCTTTCATATCCTAAAAAAAAAGTCGTTTTATCTGTGGATATGCATTAAAACGCACATGTTCAATTATCTGCTTCATTTAATTTAATCTCTGTCTTCTGCTACAGTTCCACGACTCTTGTCTCTTTCAACAAATTAACCAATCCCACATATGTCGCGTGGTACACTTCCGACATTCGATACTTCGCCGGAAGATGCAGGCGGAGGCAGGTTCCGAAACGTCACTATGTATTTTTACAGACGGGCTATCGCGGTGGAAAGCTCTAGAAGATTTTACGCAATTTACTCACCGAGAAAACTTCATTCTTTCATCAATCCCATTTATCTTAAAATGTGACCAACCATTCTGTATCTTCCACCGAAACCTATCACAAACTTCTTTCTTCGCCCATCATATCCATAGAGCATACCACGTTTATATTATGCTTTGTTAAACCGCAAGTCCAAATTTGACTTCCAATGTGCTCCATTGAGACGACTTTAGCATGCTCTTTCTGAGTCCTGGTTTAATTGTCTAAACCAGTGGTGGCTCTAGACGTAGTGACACCTTGACATGTTACCATTGAAGAACAAATAAATTTAAAAAATAAATGCAGTGAAAGAAAAATAAATATTTATAAATGCGGCATTCGCTACTTTATGATAACTTGTGACAGCTAGGGAAAGTGTTGAACACCATCTGTTTGCCACATCAGTGAACTGATTAGCTTTCGTGGAGACAATTTTCGGATGGCAAAGATCGCGCATACGCTCTAGCGTTTTCGTGGAAATATTCAAGTGGGGGGGTTCGCTTTGTTAGTGGCGAATGGAGACAATTTCGTTCAGTCACACGCTGCAGCTCGATAAAGTTAGTAACACTGCCGGTAGTGCGCAGCAGCAGCAGCTGCCATTTTTGTAGCATTCAACTAAATATCCACCGCAACAGTGCTTCTCAACCTGTGGTTCGCTGATTACTGGTTGTCCGCGAACATAGTTCAGGAGTTCTACAGGCATAATATCATAAACTCTGATATCATATTCGAACTGTATAAGGCTATATGCCCAACATTTAAAAGCCTTGAATATTTCAATGATCGGGCAAAAATGTGGCATTTTCAGGATGAGGATAGAACAGCACTGTTTTTAAAACAGTCTATTCATTTCCATATGGCGTCTAGAGATTAATGACGGTTTACTAAGGGTTTTAAGTGGGTATGAGGAACCACGGTAGGTGATAATATTGGTAACGCGAGTGGTGAAGGAAATAAAAATAAAAGGCGTACGGTCCAGCGTTTTTTATTTTGGTTTATGCACGCAGGCCGGTGGTATAGTATGGCGTCCATCCTGTAGTAACATTATTATTTATCTGGTTAGTAACATTATTATTTATATGGTTTCGTCTGATTAACATGTAATTAGCTTTTAATAGTTCACATTCAGTTTTATATCTGCTTTTTCATAGGATTCAAAACGTGGTTTAATAATAATAATATGGAAAATAAAATTAGGCCCAGGATGGAAGACATTAAAGACAGAGGAAAAATTGTGGAGGTAACTAGCGACGGAGGAAGGAAGCTCAGAAGAGGAAATGAAGTTGAGTAATCGTCGTCCATAGTCGGCTGAAACGAAATGGGGAAAAAAATATGCCTGTGGCCCACAGCATTATTTTTGAAAATTTACTGGTCCTCTGGTTGAATTAGGTTTGGATACGCTGCCCTAGAAGCTTTGTCAATGCGAGCAGGCAATATTGTTTTTTTCTTAGATTCTCTGATGGAGAATTACATAAGTTATGAATGGAGGAAACGATTCTCAAGCGAAATGTGTTCCACTGTCATCGTGGTCATCGAAGGCAGTGCCGAATTAGAAAGTATGGGGCCCTAGGCACTCTAAAAAAATTTGATTCCCTCTGTTTTTGAAAATAATTGTCTGTATTTCATAAGTACAAAGAACTGATTTTGCAGATGACTAATTGAATTTATCATATGTATTTATTCAATTAACAAACGAATTTTACGATTTATCATATTTTGAAAATTACTTTTATTTATCGTACTCTACAATGAAACAAATAAAATTAATTTCCATGCTTTTCTTATTGTTTTATTGTGGATGATTTTATTTGCTATTGTTTCTATTTAGTAAAAAAAGTGAACTTTCAGGGGGCGTTCAAAAATCAGGGGCTCCAGGCTACTGCATAGTCGTGGCTAGTCCTGCCTATTGGGTAATCCAGCACTGCTTGTAGATTTACTTCTCGGTTTTTGGCTAATCACTAAATGTTTATCGTTTGGTCAATTTTAAAACATTTATCATGGATTAATTTCAAAATCATTTATTTAATCCGGCAGTAATTGCAGGTAATGAGACTTCACACGTTACAAATCTTTATATCGCGAGATTCTTACTCTCAGCTGTTTTTCGCTTCATAATGATCAATAAACCGTTGAAATATTCAGTGACGGACCCAGGGGAGGGAGGGGGCTAGGGGGCTGAAGCCTCCCCCCCCCCCCAAAAGCACAAAGGTCACCCCGACGTCATGATTTTTATGAACCCCCCCCCCCCCTCAAACCAAAATCCTGGATCTGCCACTGGAAACATTTTATTGTTGTCACTACATGAGCAAATCACTTCGGCCGCCACTGGTCTAAACTGTATGACATTAGTTTCTGCAAGTGATGCTCTGCTGTTATTTTCGTTCTTTATACGACAATTAGTTGTGATTTTAATTCCTAATGACTATATCCGATAATTTCATCTATTACATCTTATTGTATTTTGATGTTAAATTTGCTGTTAATAGTATCATTTTTGCTACTATTCAAGTTCTTGTTTATATTCAGTCCATTATTTTCCCAGTATTTTGTTTACTCCGATGTTTATTTATTTGTTTATTTTATAAAAAAACAGGATGGTGTCATCCGAAAATTTCATCATGTTTCTTCTATGTCCATTGTCCACATTCAGATTCTTCTTTCCATCCTTGATTGCTTCCTCTCCATAAAAGCCGAATAATTGTTGGATTAAATTACTAGATGATATTAGGTTAATCACAATAAAATTTAACTGATACCTTCCAGTTTTCTTTGAGTTATTTTTCCGAAAGGAAATTCCTCACAATACCTCCAACTTTTATTTATCCCACTACGGAAGTTTAGTTGCTCATGACCATTAACATTTTCCTACTTTTTGTATGTACTATTAGATATGCATTGTCTTCTATGTTCTCACGACTTCAGTTCTCATATATTTACTTGAGCTATTAGTATTTTTACGGCTCCTTGTTCACTTTTCATTTAGTTTGGTCCTTTCGTTGAACTGTTTATAAGAACTTTTCGTAATTTTTTATGTATCGTAATCCACGCCGCATATCTTGTAGTAGGAGGTTTGTAAATTATACTGGGCGTCATTGCAATTAACGCCACTGTTTCAATGGCTGGGTGAGGTGGTTCCAATTCCTTCCTCAAACGATCTAATTTTCTTGCCGTACTGATATTTAAATTGTGTCATTTTTTTTACTCTGTCGATTTCTTCCGGTTATTGGGAGTTGATCAGACTGAGGAATCACTCGCAGTTCACCTTCGGATCAATTTATGCGTGACGAGTGAATCAGAAAGTGAATTTCAGAGGATTATCTTTCCTCCAGATATTAATTGAGTAGTTATCCGTGCGTCTGCATCTTCAAACGAAAATTGTTCTGATTTGTCGCCGCTTAGAAAGAGGAATAAATAGGAACACTAGTCTATTACATGCTCTTAATTCTTCTTAATAATAGGGTTTTTTGGAATATGGAACTGAGTAGTCACCACATAATATAACGTGGGGACAGGAACACCAAATGTAGGAATGAAATCAGTTTAATTCTTCTATTTGCATGTACATAAGTAAATCAGGCCTTTTTCTGGGTGTTAATCGATTTATAAATTATGAAAAAATAAAGACTCGTAATACGAATGCTAAAAATAATCATCGATGAATTCGATTCAACTTGAAATGTTGATTAATATTCATTCCAGCACGAAATTCTAAGCCGTAAAAGCAAATGGAAAACAAAATTCCAGACTCGTATGTGAATTACAAACCGAAACACGAATTTTGGTATAAGATGCATGTCCTATATAATAGATTTTGTTTGTTGGTGTTCGTTATTAATGAAACATTGTGCGAACGGAATGACTCGGAAGGAAACATTTGGATTGAGAGTAATGGATAATTTTTTACAATTTTATACAGAACTAATTTTAGATGTCAGTGAAAATCTTAATTTATTACTTATCTAATATTCTTATAAAGCCGTTTTCTCAAACATTCCGAATATTGTCATCACATATGTTTACAATCTTCTAGTAGAAGTTTGAACTATGAATGCCAATTTGAATTTCTTTTTGACCAATTTTTCTATTCTTATTTCCAAGTACGACGATTTTAACCTTTATCTTTAATGTACAGTTGGTCAAACGTTGATTATGTGATAGGAGACTTGTAAATTTATGTATTTACTGAAGAGAAAAATAATTGTTATCGTATAGTTTTATACGAACAACTTTCAGGATACATGCAATAATCATGATATGTGTTTAAAGATTTTTACTACAGAAGTTAGTTCCAGTTGTTTATGAAATATTTCGAGGCAAAAATTAATCAATGATACGTACTGCAGTGCACACTAATAAAAGCGTAATGCAGTTACTAATAGTAAGTACAACGTCTTTATCGTAATTTAATAACTGGACTCGAGAACACTTCGAAAGCGTTAGGTACTGATATAAGTGACAGTGGGCGTTACTGTTCAGTTCATGCAGCTTAGACTTTAAAAAGGTTTGCTGTCGGATGGCAGATATTTTTCCGGAGGGAATGGTCACTCAAAACGAGCACAAATATAATACTAGTTCCCAGAATTTCTCACCAAGAAACGCCGTAACTCGAAAAGTTCCCAATATCGGAGAAACTTTCATTGTTTGGATAGTTTTCTGAAAAGAATAACGCTAGTTAAGTGCTTCACACATTCAGCTGCAAATTTATTGAAATCTTGAATAATGCCACACAAAAATAAGTAAAACTTTTTTCGTTGAATTACGAATAGGAGCGGAGAAGGCACTTCCTGCGCCATTCGGTGGATACTCGCTAGTTGTGCTGTGCCAATAATCCAACACTCCAACGTCACGCACTGTCACCTACAACAGGCCTTTGTTGGACAGTGTGCCATGACCGGACGGAAGAGAGGCTTTCATCAGAATATTCACATTAAAGTGACTAGTACATTCCCCCAGACTGCGCCATTTCGTGTATTTTTCATCGTTCGATGATTAAATATGTTTTTAATCAGTTGTAAATTAATTATTTAATTATAACATGTATAAAAGCTGTAGTTTCTATATTAAATAAAGTTGTATTCACATTATTTACAGCCACCATTTATTTCTGGGCACATCATAAATATAAATAATTAATTTAGCCTAACCTTAATGTCCTTCACCATGAACTCTTCTAAAGGAAAAGCTTAATCATAACGGATTAGTGATCCTCACGCACTGATTTGCTTCTCGCTGGAGTTGAGAAACCACACCTCGGATAAAAAACTAAAGATGTTCAAAAGCAGTGTTGAAGTGGAGTCCAAAAGATCATCAGAAACTGAGAAGAAAACCACCAGACCGATGGGACACACGCAGGGTAGTTGGAGTTAACTGGCAGAAGATGGCCCAAGATCGTTCGACATGGAGAAGACGGCTCAAGCTCTACCAGAACTCTTAACCCTTAGAGGCCACATCATTTAATGATTGAACTGGCTGATGATGTTGATGATAATTAATTAAAGTGAGCGACTGGATCGGGGAGGTACAATATGAACAGGTTCGAATTCTGCTCCCTGTGTGTCGGCCATCTTGATTGCACTTTTTTGCAGCTTTTCACAATCATCTAGCTGAGTGCTGGGACTGTCCCCAGTCTTCGCCTCACAAACTACACATTTCATAAACCACAAACCAAAATACACTCATAACATAGAATGTCAGTTACACATTTCGCACAGATGGCAACGCGAATTTTCCCTGCGTAGGATTAAATGTTCCAGACCTGAAAAGTCTGGTTCTTGCCATGGTGAGAGTTCCAGCCACCCCACTCCCCCCTTCCCGTTTCTCATGATTCATACAGAGTATTCATGCAGCTGGGGATCACGTGATCCCCAGTAATTTTAACGAGGGAAAAATACATAAATATAATGCATCCCCATTACAAAACATAAAAATAAAGAAAACGTTATAACACATTGATCATAAACTGAAATCTTTGCTATAGTATTTAAAATGGCAACTCGGGTAAATTGGATAACCAGTTCTGAGGTTACTTTGTTCAATCACTTATTTATAAAGTCGCTTGCAAGTGAAAATTGATGTCAAAAACTTCATGTGACACAAAAATTGAACTATGATAATTTTGAAATATTATGGATAAAAGGGGAACTAGTATTAAAATTTTAATAACAATTAATCAAATCTAAATCACAATATCATTGATAAGATATTACGTCTATTTGGAATGACGTATGTAAATTAGAAAGTGTATGTCACAATTCCATTTACACAGGAATAATCAGTCGGAAAGGTAGATACACAAATGCGACCCTAATTCTGTTTTGACAGTTCCCTAAAATGATCATAATCATGTAAAAATTAATTTTACCGTCTAATACTCAATCTGTTAATGCAAGAGGTTTTCAAAACTGTAAAATAACAATAAAAATATGTTATGAAATTTTTCTGCGATCCTTTGTGACAAACAATCTCAGTTACTGGGTTACATAATTATTCTGCGTTCATGCTTAAATCGTTAAGAGGACCGCTTCAAAAATATTATTTGTTTTCGAAGTAGCACGCATTAAAATAGTAACACTCAGCTGGAGCGATTCGTGAGAATCATTCAGAACCTGGAACTCGGATGGCTGGATCGCAAGTTGAATTCGCTTTTTTTTTTTTTCTAAATACTGGGTTGACCGTTACCGGCCATTGGAGAATCAACCAAATGTCTGTTACCACGCATGTATGTGTGTCTGTTTGTAAGAGATAGAGCTACGGAATGAAACTTAATATTTCTATTCATATAATGAGATAGAGTTCCACTGCTGTAAATGACATTTTTATATACGGTCATTGCATTTCCTTTATTAGCAGGTACCATATTAATTATACAGTGATCAGGAACTTCATTAAATGGAGAACAGCAGATATTCGTGACGGAGTAATGATTTAAATTTACCTACATCGAACTCTAGTTAAATTTAAACATGTAATTAAGGTATAATAATGCGAAACAAATATCCCGGTTGCTTCAATTAGGGCATCAATGGAACTCAATTGTCCTTATAAAATTAAAGGAGGAACAAAATGTTTTCTGCACCCGTGAAGAGACTATAATTGCATATTGTTATGTAACATTCGTTGTCCGTCCCTACGGTAAAAGAGTAAATAAATTTAAAAATGTTCTCGTGACTGATGAATTGTTTACCATTTAGTGCCAGCAGCGCGAATAAAACGCTACCTGATTTGAATGAAAATAAACATTTTATAAAAATTTATCTGATTTTATATGTAACTCTGAAATTAAATTGACAATACATTGAAGAAGTAATTTAATAAGCTGATTTTATTCTTTTGTTTTCCTAAATTCCGTACGAATTTTGTTTCGCATAACATTTCTGCAATAGTAAACTGAGGGTTACATTCCTTGCTCCTTCTTTTGGTCAACTGCTTTACTTCCTCAGGCTTTAACATTTTACCAGCATTTCCGCGGTTTTGCGTCTTATCTGGTGTTAGCTTCGGTTTTCTTGGAATCGCCGGTGTGCTTGGAATTTCTGCCCAAATAAACCACTTTTCCTTTAGGTGTGGACCTCCTTGTCTTTCAGATCACTCTCGATTTCAGTGAAACTTGTCCATCACTTTTGCTTGTCCAGAAACTAACTAAAAATCCGGCTTATTCGTGTTACGTAACTATAAAGGGAAATTCATCCTTTAATACTCTTGGCTGCAATATTTTACGTGTATATTTCGTGTTGTGACGTCTTCTGTGTTTTCCGTTTTATACGACCTATTTAACTATTTTTATCGGTATTTTTCTTTTCTTGACTTCTAATTTCTCCCTGAGAGCTTTTCCCACTTATCGCTAGGCTTTCCACTTCGTATACAGCATCTGGTCGGATTAATGTGTCATAGTGCCTGAACTTGTCACTGATGGGAATTGATACTTTGCTTTAGATAGCATTGGTTAGTTAATATGCCGATTCAGTTCCCCTCGTTCATGATGGGGTGGCGTCTTTCTCAGAAGTGGGTACTATTACGCAGGTAGATATTTAACATTGTGCTCCTGTTTCTTTTCTCCTTGTCCCACCTGTAGATTTCCAGATAATGTCTTGATTTTTATTATGAACTGCGTTATTTTAAAATGAGATCTGCAAGTCGTCCTTTGCTGATTGTGTATTTTGAAAGATGACTTATTTTGTGGCCAGGTAATCAAGGAAACCGTCAAATCATTTTCGAAAGTTAGATAATTAATTTGTGGGCTCATATTCTTATAGCTTAGTTTGAACAGCGTTTTGAACTGTTCGTTACTCAGATTTCTGCGCTAATGGTGAACAAATATCTCTAGTACAAAATTTAAAACTAGAGGTACGCCATGTAATTTTCAGACACTTGACATAATTTCTTAGACATTGTAAATCTCTTCCCTGAATTTTACTTTGGAGGTAGTGTCAGTCTGGGTCTCTTGGATTATCTTTCTTATTTTGCTGTTTAGACACAGATCTTTTCCTTTTTGAATAGATGGTATGGTGATACGAGCAATGGATAAATATTTCCATTGGTTTTTTTTTGTACTTTATCGACGTCGAGGTTATTAGAGGTGAGAGGCGGTAATTCGCCTGGAGAGATTTCTCAAAAAAAAAAAAAAAAAAAAATAAATAAATAAATAATAAAAATAAAAAAATAAATAATGAAATACCGTTCTCCCGAATTCTAGGCCCGAGCGTACCGCCCACCCATCCCGATCTGTCATAGATTTGTATGATTTCTGCAAGTAGACAGACATTACCATTTATTTGGTATTTCTGAGATTCAAATATGAATGGATACATTTAAGATTCTTAATCTGCTGGCTGTACGTACATCTTTCCTAGCTTTCAATCTCCCAATTCTTTTTCATCTTCTTCATTATGAAAAGCTTCTTACAAAATCTTGTCGGTTACTTGTAGGAGAGAAAGACTTCCATGTTGATACCATCGTAATAAAGCAGTGGAAGTGAAGCAATATTGAGCTCGAGCAGTTTGAAAGCTTTCAATGGTTATCAGTCGTTTTTCACCTGCATCCTTCCACAATTGGACCATTTTTTGGTCCTTGTGTGCTGTATTGTTGTCGTTTAGTGATCTGATGATGCGATTGACTTCTTCTCTATTTGGCGGGAATGAAGCTGGATAGAGAACTACATTGTTTTCTAATGTGAACCTAGATATTGGAGTTTCGCAATCAAACAGAAAGTACTTAGCAGTGATCAGACAGTTGTTGATACAGGATATCTTATCATCGATATCTTTTGAATAGAGGCTAAAGGGATTGCATCAGCTAATGATTTAGTTAAATATTCAATAAAAGTTTCAGGAATTAGTATTCTTAAATCCTTGCTCAATCTGTGCCAGTTGGCATTGGTCGAAGACACATTTCAACTCGCAAATTACTTTTGAAACAAGTTTCATATCTTCCAGCATGTTTTCCCTGTTAACCTGGTTACTATGTGACTTTCATCTCTGCCAGGTGAGCTACCATTGCTTTATGGTTGTGACGCATTATTTTTCCATTTAGCATATTTCTCCTGTCTAGTTACCGACTCTTAGCCGTTGCAACCCGTTGTAGTTCCTAATTTTCTGTTTCCAGTTTGTGTATGAGACCTTGGTCGGGCTTTAAAATTTCCGTATCGAACATATTAAATTTTCTTTGCTGGACTCGCCTGCTAATTTTCGGAGGAAGCCAAACTTTGGTCTTGGACAAACAATGATTTGAATCGAGTTTAGTGCTTTTTAGAACTTTCACGTTTTATTTCTTTTGTTGTAGTTTTCATGCAATGCAACATGGTCGATTAAGAATTAACCAAGTTTGAGTAAACCAAGTTTTCTATTTTCTGGACAAATGTTTGAAAATCAGCTGATCTCTGAACTAGGGTGAATGAATTACATAGATCTACGAGTCTCTCTCCATGATATTTGATCAAGTTGCCATTATTTCTAATAAAAGGTTGAACTTTATATGTAAAGCTTAAATCTACTGCAGTTAATTTTTGAGAATTTTCAATTACTTATTTCCTTTTTGTTCTAAACGCATGACATTATAAGAGAATTAATTAAAATGACTGCAGTCTGCATCCTTAATTACTGAATGCATAAAAATATTCGTTTATGTCATAATATATATACCCAAATAACGGCAGGATATATGAGGGTAGTCATATGCCTAAGGGATTCATGCAAGCATTCTTTGTTCTTTCTGGCATTGAGGGGATCGAATAAACGATATGAGGCATAGTTACGACATTTTTTCCGCCCGCTTCTCGCTTAAATTCTGTCATATATTCTCTTTCCGTAGGTGAAGCGCGCTGTAACGATTCAGACCTCTGATGCTACTTAAAACTGGATGTTTCGCTACCTAATGATGTCACCTGTCGTGCAGAACAGTCAGACACCGAGAGTGCTGGTGTAACGGTTAGCGTTCTGGCCTAGCATTCGGGAGGACGCCGGTTCGAATCCCCGTCCGGGAATCCAGATTTGGGTTTTCCATGGTTTCCCAAATCACTCCAGGCAAATGCCGGTATGCTTCCTTCAAAAGGCCATGGCAGAATTCCTTCCCATTCCTTGTCCCCCATCCTTTCCCGTCTCTAAAGACCTCGCTATTAAGAGACGTCAAACAGTTAATATATATATATATAGTTTCTGCCTGTCTGTTATGTGTGCTATCATTGTATGAATTCCTTAATACCTGGAGAGTGTGGGGTAATAACGATTTCCAAATAAACAGCAGTCATCCTGGAGAATAAGTTCCATATTTCCTATCGACAGTGCTTATGTGAAAAGAGCGACAAGGGAGGAGGATGAAGAGATTGCTGGGATTGTACAAGGCGTATATTGGGAAGATATTGGTGGAAAAATTAAGAGAGGTGCATGGAAGGGAAACGATAACCATGACCACACACTGGCATTCGATTTCAGGCATAATATTTTGTTTCGTAGGTGAGGGAGTCAGGGATTGGAATAAATTACTAAGAGAGATGAAGAATAATTTACCAAAAACCTGAACGAACTTAAAGTTGAAATTTGTAGAGGGAAAATGTTTGTGGGTACAAGAAAGGAGAAAAATTGGTGTATAGCGAAATATCCACCGGAGCGTGCGCTCCATCGCAAACCAGTTTTTTGTTTATATAATTCCTCAGCGTAAGCTCTCACTAACGTGATGTAACATACCACTATGTATACTTTCATTAAAATGATTGATTTTTTTTATCAGTTCACAAAAGCACTAAAATTCGATTTACTGGAATGGAAAGTATCCTATACGCTAATGATGACAGAATCAATCAGCTTGTGGAGTGTCTTTGAAACCTATTGATTAGTACTGTATTTGCTTGAACCTTGTGAACCCAGTTAAAGATTCCATAATTTATCGTTATGGTTATTAGTACCCTGTATTACAATGTGAAACTTTGTTTAAATGTGTTCATTATTTTTTAATAGATGCGCATTAAGAGAAACAAAGATTCCAAATTTAACTGTTTTGGCATCTCTGCCATCAGTAGCGTACATTACAAAGTCTCTTTTTTTTTTGTTTAGAAATTTCACGTACAAACACAAATTCTATACAATTTTGTTGTATTGTATAAATATTACGGAATGTTTCCCTAACTTAATGTGGTATTTTTCAGTAAACATAACTAGCCACATGACAATCGTCTGACAATGGTTCCTTACTTACCGACCTTTCCATGCAACATGTAAATTGCAGCCTCGTTTGTCAGCTTGTTATATTTCAGGAGGCAGGCAACCTGCGAATCTCAATTGTTTATGACGTAGTTATTGGTATCTTAATGGTACAGTAATAAAAGACGATGGCATTTATAACTGTGGTTTATCATATCAATAATGTAAATATCAATCATTACACTGTTAAGTTATGATTCACGGAGCTCAGTAACTTTGTTGTCATGCCTTATATCTGACGACAGTTAACAGTATTTATTTAGCTCGTCCTATGCATTGAGGGAAAGTATATTCAGTAAACAAACAAAATTAAAAACTGCCATTTATACAATTTATTGCATATACCCGAGTTGTGTGGCGGTGTACAGAAAATTCGTCAAACATTTGAAACGTTGCTTTTACGAATTTAGGAATGTAATACATGCTTCATCAAATATAATAAGTGCCTCGATATAAAATTCGTGTCAAAAGACTCCATCCCAGTTGTGGTGAATATTCTTTCAAGACCACAATGTACCTTATCTTGACAATGAATCTTTTTTGTTTTTAATTTGGCTACTGGATATCTAAACCATACACCCTCCTGCAATTGATGTCATATTTCTTCCAGTGAGTCATATCATCATCACCGCTATTTATTATCCAGTATGAACAACACAAAATGAAGACAAAACTTGACTCAAACCAGCCAACGACCTCTGTGCCCAGTGCTCTATATCCTATGTTACCAGGGGCAACGTTAGTCTTCGAGGTATAATTGATGTTCAGGGACATCAAAACTTTGAGACTATTTTATTGACTTAGTTGACAAATACAATGTTGGATCAATTTGGCTGTCCATCAAAAATAACAGACTAATTTTCTACTAATACCACCTTTACTCTGTTTCTTAAACATAACAGAAATGATCAACACATTGCTAGAAATTATATTCTTACTAGTGTAAGCCCGTGAGCGTTTTTTTGCGTCTGATCATGAGTCTAGAAGTTCCAGTATTTAAAGTCAAAGATTGTGACAGGTTGACCTGATCTGATCAAATATGAACTTGACGGTTCACTGTGCAAAATTTGAATAAATTTTCTTGAGTCTGAAGAACTTAAAGTATTAATAGCTATATTAAACTCGGACAGAGACGATCCCGCGATTATAAATTGTTTCAAACGTCGTGGTTGCTAGACTAAAATAGAAACCTGAGCCGTAAATTTACATATATTTTTCAAGAATGAAATGCTTCGAAATGCAAACTTAATTAATGTATGATGGCAATTAATTTCATAGCAGTTGCATAACTATTAAACTTAATTTTTAGCATACCACTGGTTGTTATTAATTTGCGAGTGAAGGCCGGCTAGTAACTTTACCATTCTCCAGCCAATAACTACCGAGGAGAGTGAGTGAGTGAAAGAGTGAGCTTAGGAAATCATATAGTTGATAAAAGCAAACCTTTCATGTTCGCTTGGGACTTATTCTTCGTGAATATGTTCCAATAGGGGTTGTACTTAGATACAATATGGTAATTTCTTCTTCTTTTTTTTTATTTTTTTTATGGTAGGTAGAATTTCATGCGCCATAAATGATCGAATAAGTTTTGCAGAAGTGAAGGTCATCTCTGATATTATAATGCTAAGCAAAATATTCAATTTTGTCATCGGATTTACTAGTAAGATATTTGCCAGGTATAGTGTATCAATAACAGAAACTTTTCACTCATAATGGGTCTTTACAAACCCAATGAAAGTTAATTTGTTTCTTTTGCCTCATACCGTGGAGTTTACCTAATTCACGTTTCTGTACTTTGATGGAGCTTCATACTTGTTCGCCCGTGATACTGTTGTGATTGCTTCTAACGCTTCATACTTCAATGTCTGTCAGTGCGTCAGGTTTTTGGAACTCACGTACGAATCAACAAAATACTGATGAAAATTTTTTCGGTAGTTACTGAAAAATTGTTAAATTTACACGACATTTGTTTGGCAGTGACGTAAACATAAAGCAAGCTATGGAGATGGCTCTAAAGCTGTCGAAAAACCAACATTGTGGCATATGTACGTTCGGTGTATAGGCTCAGAATTTTTGTTTCCTTCGTAAAGTAATTATGATTTTACCGAACAACTAAAATTTAGAGAATTTTCTGATGTAGAAACTATTATTCCAGCCAAGGCGGATAGCTAAAACAAGATCTGCATTTCTTTGAATTAAGCCGGATGTAAGAGTAATAAATGAGCATAGTGAGTGTTCCCAAGTGTTGGTGGGGTGAATGATTGTGAGTAACCTCAAGTTCGATAAAAACCTAAAATGAATTTCCTCCATTATGAAATATAAATTTTTTGTTAACGGAGTAAAGATTTGAATACTTTATGATAATTAGGCGAACGTGATACTAGTTTGCCATAATTGCACTCAGCATTTATTACTATTAAGTACCCAAAAGTTATACATTTTAAAAGAAACTAAAGAAATTGCATTTACAAATCACAAATTATTACTTTTATTAACATTTTGAACTGGGGATACTTAATATATTAGATCCATCATTAATATTACAGCTTGCTAACTTATACATAATACACAAAACATAGGACAATGACAAAATAATCTGTACCAGTTACAAATGATGCAAGACAACAGATTATGCGTTTTTATATGTTAGTTTTTATTTTGCACGTGCGCCTCTAAAGGTCAATTCCAGAACCTCTAGCATAGCTGTGGAATGGTTGGCTCTATAGTTAGAGACATATCGTGGAGTGATCCACAGAGTCGCTATCAGGTGGCGGTGACAACTGTGGAAATAGTACGAGGTTAATCGATCGATATTTACCACTTCTGGATCAATGTGCAATGCGTCGGCTAATATCAAGAAGTTCGACAAAACTGCGTTGTGTTGGACCTGTTAATTAGTTCTAGCTATGCTTTGGATAATGTGATGTGCTTGCGCGGATCCAGTACCATGAGATGCCTGACCTGGAGGTGCTGCTGTCACTCTCTTTGAAGCTCACGAATGAGAAGTCTCTAAAACAATCATGCCTTCATCGTCGCCTGACTTGTTCGAATTGAATCCTTTCTATCCATAAGAAACTGTCAGCCAAACGAGGGATTTCTGGCATTTTTCTCGCAGGCGGTTCGATGAGACACATGGAAAACTGACAACAACATTAATAACGTTTATTACCTTTGCTGGTCCGGGGTCTTACAATGTAAGTGGCGAGGAAGGAGGAGCAGGAGGAGTGCGAACTTCATAAAAAAAATCAGGGTCCATCTGACTCCGGATGGTAGCACCCTGTTATTGGGTCCCTACCTACGGTAACTGGATGAAGAAGGTCAACGGTCGCAAGGGTGGAAGAGGAAGTGTTTTCCAACGGCTTAGAGGGCGGAAGAACCTAGGGGAATTAACCTCAAAATAAAAGAAAACATTAAATCCAGGCGCGTCTGTACCCGTATCGAACGGCTCCCTGGTCGGTTAGGATCGGCTGCTCTCCTAAGCTTCAGGTCCCTCAAAACTTGATTTTCCTTTCGGATGGAGCTTAGCTCCGTCCCATCAACCAAGCTTCTCGCAAATTTCATGATGGCAAAACAGACGGAAAATTCTACCCCTACTGGTTTAATTTGGAGCCAGAAAGGGCAAAGGATTCTGGGAGCTCTATACCATCAGTCGTAAAATCCATTACTCCGCAGACTCAGAACAAAGCAGAAGCACTTTTTTGGCACACTCAATATAAACACTGTTTCGAAAACCGGTAAACAAATGGAATTAATCAAAGCACTGGATGAATACAAGATCAAACTGTTGGCTGTGCAAGAAACGAAGTATATGTCAGATCAAATTTCAGCAGCAGGCAACAACAGAATACTAAAGGGACGACCAGCTGTAAAGGTTAGAAGGTCTCAAAGAACAGAGAAGAGTACGGTACAGCCCTAATTTAATAACGAAATCCATAGTAGACTTCAGATCCCCTTCTGCCAGGCTGTCTATTTTAACTTTAAGAAGAATGGTTTCAATGGTCACCCTGTTATTAATAAAAACATAAGGAAGAACCCAGATATGATACAAGAATTTTGCCCTTAACTTGAAGAAGAAGTGTTCAGAGCTCCAGAAAAAATTGTTAAGCTCCTAATAGAATGTCAAAGAAAATACTTAAGTTTCAAGAGAATAGGAAGACTCTGGTTCCATGGATGAAAGAGGCCCATGCAGATCTGAAAAGTTGTGAAATCTAGGGGTGGATGACGTAGAAGACAGGGAATTATTCACAGGAAAAATTACGGAGGTAAAGGATCTGTCAGAACAAAAATCAATTAGGAAAAGGAGGGTATTCTCAGAGGAAGAAAAAGCAAGAGTGAGCCAGAGAATGAAGAAGTACTGGCGACGGAGGAAGTGAACTCGGAAGAAGAAATGAAGTTTCTTAGTCGTAGTTCATACATGGCTGAAACGAAAAGGAATATAAATGTAAGAAAGTTTATTAGTAACATAGTAATATAGCCATCTCTCATATTCATAAGTCTTGTGTTACCACTAGTTCGCTGTATGTAAGTCATAACGTTCCGAGTATGTACACATCTTAATACTAGTCACGTGTAGTGTACGACAGCAAGCCAGCTTTACACTGAGCAGTGGTACGTCATCAGTCTCTACCATTCTGTTATTCACAAACCACGTTTCTCAAAACTTGCCGAGTCTATGTCTGCCAAACGGTTTCGGTTCCAGCAGGTGTTTTGGTTCTCCACTTAATTCTTTGTGGAATACTTCTTTGGCTAAACTATTCTTATACTCCTGCACGATAAAATTAATATTAATATTTGATAATTCTGTTATCATTAAAATGTTTATACCACAAAACTTACACTGTATAATTAATTAAGAGGTTGCAGGCAAATAAGACAATTCTTATGAGTAATAAGAAAACAATAAGCAGTAATACTTCTTTTCTTTAGAATACCTATGCCACTGATAAGGCGCCTGTTGATTGAATAAGAAGAACTAACTAACTATCTCCAGATAGAGACGGATCAAATAGTTTAACAAAGCGGGTTCAAACTTTATTGTTCGTGTATGTGAGGTACTAGTGAATTGCATACAAAACTTCGTTCTTACTCATTAAATGGGTAGAATGCAGTTTTCCCTTCTTACGACACATAAGGGGTAAGATTCCAATTTCTTGCTGCAATGTTCCTTGTAGTCTGAAGGCAGACCTACAATTTTAAAAAAATTGAGAACAATAACATCGGCTATTAAGTAACCGAAGCGTTTATTTGTTAAAACGTTGATTTTTTACTGTAAATTAAGCACTGCGAATTTTTCATTTTATATTTTTATGTTTATAAGGGTTCATGGCTAGTTAACACCAAAGGATTTAGAACGAAATTTAACTCAACCAAAGCACTTTGTAGGTAAGTTCCCTGAATTTGGTTCGTGTTATTCGGGAAACCATGGGAAACGGATATCTGAATAATCGGACTTGAGTTGACCCTGAGTCCTCCCAAATGCTATGCTCGAACGGTTACACTACTCAAACACAAGACTCCGTACTGAAACGTGCCAATGCAAGCGACGATTGTATACTGGTAATTTCTAATTGTATGTTGGTAACGTTTAATTGTATATTGGTGATTTTAAATTGTATTTTGGTAATTTTAAATTGTATATTGGTAATGTTGGTCTAGTAAAATGATAATAATTTTAATGTAGCAATTTTTAATGTTAAGTTGATGTGAGAGAGGATATAATAGGCAGACATCTTGGTGATTTGGTGGGACAGGGGGCTCAGATTGTTGGCGTGAAGGCGTGTATGACGTCAGCCAATTGTGGACAGTGAAAAACATGGCAGCTAGCTGATAGACTATATGGGTCATCCCTGATCTGTCTTCAGAAACTCCCATAAGTCACAAATACTGTACGTGAATCTCTCAGGTTAAAATGTTTGGGTTGTTTCCTTGAGAGCCAACTCCCGTTAGTTTTGATCTGATAAAAGGGCCCTGCAGAACAAAGGGAGCATCTTTCGGTTGGCAGTGGTTGACGTGACCGGGGCTGTGCGTTAGAGCGCCGCCCAGAGCCACGTGGTGGCCAGCGAGACAAAACAGCATTCTGTGACGAGTGAGTCGAACATTTTATCTCCATCTCTCTCTCTCATATGTGGATAAACTGAAATTTCAGGAACAATATTTAAGAGAACTTTTGCAAGGGTTTTTAAGTTGAGTTGTGCAGTATCTTGATTGATATTTAATTGTGCTATCGTGCAAGATAAGTTTAAAAAAAGTAAATTATTTGTAATATACTGCTCTATGGTGTAACCTGCTACTGATTTTAGTGATACGGTCTATCTTCCCAATGAACGAAAAGAAACTTTGAAAACGAGTTCGATAAATTACTATTAACAGAAATTATTATGGATAAGTGGACAGAAATTAAGTTAAGTGATTTAACAGAGTTTCAGGGGGTGGAATATTACAAATTTGGCGGTATGAACAGAAATAATTGTTGTCACAGACGCCTTCGCGCCAACTATCTGAACCCCCTGTCCCACCAAACCACAAAGATGTCTGCCTGCTTATTTTTTCTCTCTTATCTCCTTAATATTAAATATTCCTACATTAAAATTATCAGTAATTTAGAACACTAAAATTACCAACAATTAATTTAATATTACTAACATAAAATTAAAAATTACCAATATACAATTGTCCCATGCAGTGGCCTATTACAGTACTGCAAATTTGATTGATTTATTGCCATAAAATTCTAAAAGTTATTTCATAGGTAAAGCTTTTCTAGAATCGCCTTTTAAATAGACATCAGCTCAATGGTTGCACACTTGGACCAAGAGTTACCATTGACTCCTTTGTGAACGTGTTTATGAGGAGGGAAGTTGCTAGTAATTTAGTTAGGTTCACGATGTCAGTGTTAATTAGAGCGCTAGCGCTAGGCACTTGGCTTGATCGGGTGTACGGTGCTGCACTCACTGCTAATAGCACACACGAGTCCCGTGTGCTGCTGAGTGCCGGCGTGGAAATATAGCTACAAAGCTCACTGCTACCTGCTCAAATTAACACTCCTTGCCATTTATAAAACTAAACTCAACACAGTGTTTTGTTAGATTCTTAAAATAGTATTTTAACACCTTATATCCATGTAACAGTGTTTCTTTACGTCAAACGATTTCAGAGGGCTTTATAAGATGCTTTAGGGAACATTTTAGTTAAATATATTTTTTTTAAATTCCGTACCCGTTGTTAGAGATTATTAGGATACATTCGACGCTGATTCATTGCCTATTTGTTAGAATTTATGCGTAGCTCAGGCGGTAGAGCCTGACAACTGCGGTTCGATCCCCGAGGAAGCCGAGGATTTTTCCTCGAAGTTGAACGTCCGGAACGACTCCCCAGGCCAACTCAATCTGGTATCCAATGAGTACCGTGGAGGAAAGTCCGCAGGAAGGTAAAGAATGGCCGGAGCGTGGCGGCTGACCCCGTCACATCCATTCTAGTGCCAACCTCGTGCCGAAAGTCACCGGTTCGAGTCGGCCCGAGGGCATGGGTATTTAAGTGTTGTGTCTGTCAATGTTCTGTTCGTCCTGTGATGTGTCTAAGTACCTGGAAAAATTGATCGAGTTGGCTGTATGACCAAGATGCCGAAAGCCTTTAAAAAATATAAAAAGATTCTAGTGCCGACGGTTGTAATGCGAATGCAGAGCTCTACTTCTGTTAAACCTACGGGAAGTGGCAGTAACCCCGTGACCTTTTAGCTATTAGAATTGATTTGTCGTTCTGATGTGCGCGGCAGACGCAATTATTCAATTGATAGTTCACAAAGGCTCTGAAGGAACAGTGGAAGTTTGATCGAATGATGTACATCGCTCGGAGGATTTGCGACGTAGAAGCACAGCGAACTCTCGACTCTCAAGAATAGTCTTCAATGCGTGATCGGAAAAAGAACAAGGTGGCTGTGTAGCAGGCCTGTGACACCTCAGGTATCCCACTGGATTGAGACGTGCTGAGTATATACCAGCAGATAATGTTTTAAGGCAGACCCGCCAGTGTGGGTGAGTAGCCTACGCTGAGTATGGCTGGGTATGGGAGGTACAACGGGGCAGGACACGACACCACGGCCGTCCAAATTGCGGTTTTTAGGCGGTTCAAGGCGAGTACTGGGACAGTCTCCAATCTCCACTTCATAAAACAAGAATAAAAACACTTACCACAAACAAAGTACAGTCACGCATCTCGCAGACTGATGACAACACTTCACTTCCTCCATTAGAACTTAGCACGACTTGGTGGTAGTCATAAAGTGCTCGGCGTCAGCAAGGACAATCGGCCGTAGAAACAAAGCTGACCAAGCCAATGAGGAGTAAAACTCATCCTGATGTTGGAAGGAGATGGTGAAGAAGAAGAAGAGAATGTGTTAAGCTAGCGGCAGTGGACAGCCATGCGCGTTGAGGCGTTACGTTCGTGTGGTAAGGGTCGTACGTCCTGTTCCATTCAAGATTTATTTCATCCACTATTCGCCATTTGTAGCATTACATATTTATTATTACAAAAATACACAAAACGTTAGTTTATTTTTAGGAGAATAAACAAAATCTTCTATGACGAATACCGCACAGACATTTCAACCATAAATTGCTTTTATACTATAAACGTTTAATAAAACATATTTACAGACACATTCATTTCGTATTATTAAAGTAGGGAATCCTATTTCATTCACAATTCTAAATTTGTTATTTTCAATCATTCCATAAATATTTCATGAACTCAGAAATTACTGGATCACGCATAGTGTAGTGATTAGTCAATTGTATTTTAACAGCAACTTCACGTATATAAATATGTTGTGTGTTTTGTAACAGATGAAACGCGTAATGAAACTACTTTGTGAGTATAACGATTTTGTTTATTGTTTGTCGGTTCGTAGAAATAACTAGCACATAAGATGCAAAAAAATAAAGGCTTCCCAACTGAAACTGGGAAAGCACCTCACACAGTAAAAGCAAAACTTACAAAATTTACGCCTTTATGTGAGGCAAGCTCCTGCTAAATAAAATTCCTGCATGTGAAGATACAGCTAACATGCTATCCATTGTTCGCCACATTTTGTGTCCCTATTTTCTGACTTGATAAAATGTGTCTGGTATGGTTCGACACCAACGGATTGAAAGTAATGAATAGTAATGTAACTGGAAGCTTTCCTATTTCTTTGAAAACAAATGTTTGTGGATTTGGAGGTATAACATTCATGATATGTTCCTGGTGTGAAAAATTTCAAGTGTTTGTCTGATGCTTCTATACATTTAAAAAAAAAAAATGAATTGAAATTTATTACAATAAACTGGTAATACTATAACGTACCAGACATGGGTTTCACCTCTTACTGTATTATTTGCTCACTCTCTTTGCTTCCTGAATTTGACGACTCTATTTTTCAGTATTCTTGCTTAGTTTCACCTTTCTATGCCAAATGAAATACCTAATACCGCCTTGGTTTTGATACGAATGTCACTCCTGTTCCTGGCATATTAACTGATCTTCACATGAATGATCCATTCTTATAATGACCGCTATTGTTTCTAACACACAAGCGTTTGTGGTATTCTGTTATTTCCGTAGCTCCAACAGGTTGCCCACAGCTTGGACAAAATAACCTACAGTTTCCAGTTCTTTTCAGGATGCTCCCGGCTGCCTCATGCGAACTTCTACACTTGTTGCAAGTTTTTATTTCCTTGGCGCTCTACACATCGCTTGAGAAATATCGACAAATAAAGTAGAGCATAACCAAAAACCTTGCAGAATTTATTATTTCGGACTTTTTGCACGCGTCTTTCTTTTATTTCTGTTGTTTCTCCAAATAATTCGGTAAAAGTATCCGCTCTTTCAGGACATTTACGTCAGCTCCTTTCTCATTTGCAGTACCTAAAATCGTCTGTCGGCTATTAATTTTTGGTGTGTGCAGAGATACTGCTTATTTACCAATGTCCCCACAAAATGATTAAAAGTTTTAATACTGAGCATAGTGGGTGAACAGTTAATGTTCTGGACTCTCATTCAGAAGGTCGCCGGTTCGAATCCCCGTCCGGGCATCCAGATTTGGGCTTTCTTGGTTTCCCCAAATCACTCCAGGCGAATGCCAGGAAGCTTCATTCAAAAAGGCCATGACCGAATTCCTTCCCGTTCTTTGTTGCCAATCCCTTCCCGCGTCTAATGACCTCAACGTCGACGAGGCGTGAAGCCATAATTCGTCCTCAGTCTTACTACTTTTTTAGATGATGTCCAGTGTTGGTGGTGATAAATTGCGGTGTGTGAATCATATTGTTCATATCATATTGTTGTTAAAAACTTATTCCGCATCTAATAAGCAGTGGTTAAATGTTCGAACCAGGCTTTCGGGATGAACTGAAACAATTTTTTGCTTCAGCTTGTAATGTACAGCCTGCTAGGTTGATTATTTATTAATTAAACAAATAATTTTTTTGTTTAAATTAAACTAATGATTTCGCCTCAAAGGATTGGATTTATTATTTAAAAGGGTGTTTTGTAAATTTAATAACAAGGCACTTTTTATTCAGTCACAAATAAAAATATAAATTATCAGTTATTATAAAACAATTAAAAATCCCTCCGATGGTTGTTTCGTTTTATGCAAGGATCGAGGTCCGCTCCTACCCATGAACTCGATTTTGTTGTACCTCCTGAGAACTTGACGTTGTATATGTCCTGTAATTTTTTGGACGGTCTTTTATATGTGATCCCGTCAACTTCCAGAGTAAACGATTCTGCTCACTAACCAGTAAGGATCGCCGAAACTGAGAAATAATTTGATTGGTCTTGATGACATAAGGAGATATATTTACACCGACAATTTTTGAGCCTATTTGGGAGGTCATTATCAGAGGGTACCTAGTAGTCCATCGTAAGTAGTCAGTTCTGCCTATGAATTATTCAATTTACGCTCTTAATCTCGTGCTGTTTCTAAACAATCAAGCAATCGGGCTTCAAATCCTGTTAACATAAGTGAAGAAGTCTTCCATTTCTTAAATATAAAATGTGGTAAACCAAAGTCACAGGCCTTTCCAATATATCATTTGTGAATTGTGGTATGTTTTGTGTTTACTGACATGGATTCAACTTACGTCTTTCTCACGATTGTATATTACATACTTTTTACGTTTTTTACTAAGCAAAAATACCAGGTTAATGATTAATTATTTGCTTTATATATTTCACAAACAATATCTTTCCATACCATGCAACAGTGTTTCTCATATCTCTGTAGATTTCACAGAAGCTGGAGGATGAGCTGACAACGCTCGCGTCGGGCACTGGAGATGACGCGAATTCGATTTCCGGTCCTATCCAAATTTAAGTTTTTCATGGTTCGCTAAAATCAATCCACGCAAATTACGGATAATTTCTTCAAAAACGACATGGCCAAATTCTTTTAGTTCTTAGCCTCCTTTCTTTTAAATACTTTATTTCCATGTGTTCAAACATCTTAATTACGTTTTTGTTAAAAATACAAATAGCAAAAGTTTATTTTCTGTTATAAAATTTTTTTAAAAAAATTAAATGAAATTCTCTTCAACAGCTAAAAAAATCGTTATACTGCAATTTAGATGCAAGAAAAAGATACCTGCCTTTTTGAGAAAAATACAGTCCCGCTTTCCTGTTATATATCGCATAGTTTAACTAATATTATAGAGGAAACAGTAACATACACAGAAACATCCAGAAAATGGCTGCCACTATCTAAGTTAATAATGGTTAATAATTTTATAATAATTTTCATGAAATCTTTACAATAATTTGAAGCTTTTTACCCTATCTGCGAGCATGAAGAATAATTCGAAACTCCTAGCTCGCCCCAGGTACCTCGTTTACAGAGAGACGTAATGAAGAAGGCAAAGCAGACGACATAGACGATCACTGACGTCAGAGCTGCGTGACATTTACGTGGGGTTATTGCGCCTATGGCGAAATTACTCCACCACTGTCATCTGTAGAATCTGACAGTTCTCTTGTTGCACAGTGAACAGACTCATTTCAGCACCTTAGCGTGTGCACGAGAAAGCCAAATTTGTACATTCATGCGAAACGTTTATATCTCATGTCCCCCTCTAGTATAGATGCCCCAATTACTGATAATGAATAGTTTGGATACAATTAAGTGTCTCCTAGTTATACAAATACAGAAAAATGTATATGATTTGATTCTCAACATTGAACTGGAGCAGATTTTGGTAAATTTGTTCCGCTTGAAACTTTTAGGATAGAAACTAACAAGGAATTTAAGTTTCAATTATATGCAAGCGACACAAAAAGTCTTTATCTATAAATCAGAATACAGTATTTCACAATTGTCAACGAATTACTAAATATTCACATGTTCAAAAGTTTCATGAATTTATTAAAAGAAATCACTGGCTGCCAGAAGGCATAAAAAATGCTCATGAGGATAAAAATTATTTTTTCTGTATACATTTATTTAAAAAGTTATTATTGGTAGCTATATCGACAAAAATTAGTTCAGATAATTCAGTGGACCCTGTAACAATTAAAGATTGCAAATATTCTACATAAGTTGCTGTAAAAGATAAATACATTGAATGCTAAAACCGTATTGAAAGTATACCTATTTAAGAAAGAAATATTTAATTACATTCTAGAGAATAATCTTAAATTTATTCAAGAATTAATTTAAAAATGGAAACTTATAAGTTGCAAATATGGTGGGAAAATGTGATCTTCAAACATGTATTGAGAGTTTTCAGTACTATTCTAAGATAACACCTTGTGAAAAAGAAATTATCGTCGCAGTCTTCTGGAAGTGAAATAAAAGGACATTTTTCAGGTAAACTAAGTTCATGACCGATAAATATTTCTTTCCTCCACCTAGATTAAACTGGGTTAAAATATAAACAAACAAATTGAGAGATGAACAGAGACGAACGTAGACGAAGATAGACTGGCAGACTAGTGAACAAAAACCTCAACACGATTATCCATTATTAGTACCAGAAGTTGTATGTTTCTGATTAGTTCAGTTCACAACTTGGAAGTTGTTTCTCTTTTCCTTAAACGTTGGAATATCTGTTTAACTACGCGTGATCCGACAGATGATAAGGCGAATGATTAAGAGCTTACGTTCTTCACATTTCACTTGGCTGAACACTTTTTAATCATTATTACATAAACTACCAGTGATTAAATATGATAACTGCTTTATATTTGATATCATTCCACTTTAGCAACTAATGGCAAACAAATTTTGTTAAAATATATATGTTTTAGTACTAGGTAAAGTCGCAATCAAGCCCAGAAGATTGCGCGCTGAGATTCTTTGAGGTGGAGATCAGTATTCTCATCCTTCACATGGGACAGTACTGGAGGAGGTGAGGGGTAAGCGTCATACTAGAACTATACCTCATCATCGGTACTGATTCGACAGCAGGCTGAGTGCACTTGGGGAGAAAATCCACTGCCATGCAGGTGCTCTAACGCGTGAGCTACGTGATCTGCAGAGTTTCGGTAAAATTACCCGAAAACTTTAGATTAAATTCTTTCTATATCTTAAATATCTCTAAAGATCTGAATAAAATTCGGTAAGTTAAGATTTCTTCAACGGAAGCGGGCGGGAGACACTTTATTCTGAGAATGCCTTACTGTGCCTCAAATTTAAATCGTCAGCAGAACTTCCTAAGTTTTTTCCATTTTCCCATATCACGGTTAAACGTAAAAACAGAGAACAATATCTATACGCACTATTCGTTGCTACCAATTTCCGCAGCTCGTTTTCGTACTCTCAGTATCATTTCTTATCCTTAAAATTCTTGAGCTTGAGTGAAAAGTCTGTCTGACCTTTCCCAACACAGAGCTTTGAAATGTATTTCAAACAACTATGTTATTTTTCTTTTTTTCGTTGGCTCAGTTCAAAGGTAACTTATCTTATATACTCATATTTCTAAATGTAAAACTTGGGTTATCTTTAACTGTTGGCAGTCGCTAGGCGAAAGGAATCCTTATATGCTAATAGTAATCTTTTTCAATTTAATTGTTTTTTCTCATAAGTTTATATCTTCTAGCCTAACTCTTATCTTAACAGAAAATCATCTCTTAATTTTCAAATGAATGAGCTCGTTTCAAGTAGAGCAAAACATATGTCAGAAATTATTATCATAGATATGTACTGAAATAGTTTGTTTTCTGAAATTTACTTTCATTACAAGATTCTATAGAACATCATTTACTTTTTTTTTTTTTTTTTTTTTTTTTTAACAGTTTAACGTCCCTTTTTAACAACGTGGTCTTTAGAGACGGGAAAGGATGGGGGCAAGGAATGGGAAGGAATTCGGCCATGGCCTTTTTGAAGGAAGCATCCCGGCAGTCACCTGGAGTGATTTGGGGAAACCATGGAAAACCCAAATCTGGATGCCCGGACGGGGATTCGAACCGCCGTCCTCCCGAATGCGAGGCCAGAACGCTATCCGTTACACCACCAAGCTCGGTAACATCATTTACTGCTGTATATAACCTTCGAAGAGTTAGTTACGTATCATCCAACGAGGATATTGTTCACCGAAAGTGAGATATACACTATTATGAGTTGGTGCTTCTTAATATTTTCGAATACAAAAATTTTAATTTTAGCGTATATTACACATATGCCAGCGTGTATTCTTCCTGTTTTATGGTGTTACGAATAAGTTTGAAAATGTATTATTACTAACCATAAAAAAATCGATTGCAAATCATATTTTAGACACTTAAAATACTATCGGGAATTTAAAGACGGGTATGAAAAAAATAAAGAAAACAAATTGACAATTTAAAATTTTTATATGTATTTTTAAATTTATAATACTGGCATTCAACGCCGAAATCATTTAGCCAGAACAAAATATTACAACTCTTTTTAAAAGCAAAAAATATTATAAAAATTTATTAGAACAGTGATATTATTAAGCCCAGGGGTATACACGCGTAAGTCTTTTCTGCCTCACTTTCTTTAAATATAAATTGCTTTCCTTCAAAAAAACATAAATAAAAATGTATCTATTTTTTTAGTTTGAAAACTGAAAAATTTTGCAGTAGACGCAAACAGTCAGAAATCAAAAAATAACAACTACTACATAGCAATATGTATAAAAATGTAACAAATAACAATAAACACAAGAAAAAAGACTAAACACAATGTTCATAACTGAAAAACCAACAGAAATATCGCCAATTAAGAACAATCACAACGTACTGGTGGAAATGTAAATACTTATATGTCAAATTATCGATTAAAATGTCGGAAAGAAGCAACACTGACATTAGGGCTGTTCACTGATCATTCATTATTTAAGACAAGCACTTGTATTTCCTGTCGTTACCGACTGATGGCTGTCGTGTGGTTGCTTGCAGTGCCGCCGAGGAACGTGTCAATCGCGAGGGAGAGCGGATCAGCAGCGGCAGACGTAGTCGGTCCCTACCCCGAGGGAGCCACGCCAGAGCTCACCTGCGTCGTCTATGGTGGTAAGTATACAGACGACCAAACATTGAGAGCAATTATTTATTGCATTACATTTTTCCTGTACTGTCTTTGTAGGGGAAGATGTGCATATATTATTTAGTCAACCAACAGACTCAACCGTCGTATCTTATTCAGATCCCTGGCTTTCACTCCTACGATCAGCGAACAACAAATATCACATAAGAGAAAGAGCGACCTATCTGATGCCTAAAGATGCACGTCTTTGACAAGGAAACGTTGTATCAAGAAATTTTAGCGCCTGCATATATTGTAACTAATCATTATTAAATTAGTGATGGATGCTGCACTGAATAATTTGGAGAGCAATGTTGCCGTACGCCTGGCATTCGCGAGGACGGGAGTTCAAAAACTCCGTAGTGACTCCAAGCGAATGAAGGGATGGTACCTTGAACAGGCTACGGCCAAATTCTTTCCAGGTCTCTCCCCTTAGGTTAGATTGGCTGAAAAGTGTCTTGAGACCCTGCAGCAGCGCGCATCCAAGGCTTCAATTGGGAGGAATGAAACTTCTAAAAAAAATAATAATAAAAAATTAAAATTAAAGAAATAAGTGCTGAGTGCTCGTTGTATGCAGCTTATTTCAAATTAATAGTTATCATGCAGCAAAAACAAAACAAAAAGTAATAATAAAACTTTCTATGAAATGGATGGTTATGTTTTTGGTTAAGTTAAAGAAAGGAACTTAGAAACTACGTTCTAGATTAATAACAATATTTTCTCAGCGCTCAATAAATACTTCCTTTAATTCACTGCTTCCCTGCTTCAACAGCAAATCAATATCTTTGTCTAACGGAACTTGTTGCGTCAAAGATAAGCAATGCTGGAAGCTACCAAGTTATAGGAACACTCCTGCCTCCTTAAACTAACTTTCATTTCTCTTTTGTGCGTCTTTGTTTTCCACTTTCGAAATTTATACTGAATGCAGATGAACAGAAAATAACTACCTTGTTTAGCTGAAGAGAAATTTGTAACTGGTTGTCCTACAGAATAAAATGACAACTTCAGAGGCGTATGCAAAGTTTTGTAGTGTAAATAACGAAAAAAATAGTTATCTGAAGAAACTGTGAGATCAGATGAAATTTATACTCCCATTCGAATATTCAAATACTTTATAATAGTCATACATCATGCTAGGAAGGAAGTATTAATATGGTTGTAAATATAAATTTTATTTTATTATGTACCACAATTGCCATAAATATAAAACCAGTACTGTGTTAGAGGAGCCTTGAAAGGCAAGGGCGAGTAGGATCTGACAGTAAGGAGTAATAAAAGAAGAAGAGACACAAAACATGACGGGTTGAACGAGGTGCTTTAAGTTGTCAGAAGGACAGACAAAAGAAAGATTATAATGGCTGCGGCGAAAAAAGTTGTGTATGATGCTATTGTCGCGAAATAAACGAGGGAAACACTTAGTTATGTTAAGTGGTGCAAGAAACAGCAAGTAAACATAAGAGTGTAGGCGTAGGAAAACGCCGTAGCGATACAAAACCGAAGAAACACGGGATGCTTTTAGGAGAGCAATATGTAGTCAACAAGAGGCAACGCGATAACATTAAAAGTGGAGAAAGCAGAAGGTCGGAGCGAGGGTGATAGGGCTGAGTGTTGACAGGAGCGGAGGATTCCATTAACACGACCCGACCCGGAAGCCTACGTGACGGGAAACACGGAAGGGCAGATAGGACTGATGCAAGAACGTAAACAAGCGACCAACGCCACAGAAGGTTCTAGAAGGTTAGGAGGACACAAATAATGTCGTCATTAAGAAGTATAAAAGAAGGTGGCCGGGCCACCGAGAGCCAGAGTAGGGCGGAGCAGTAAGAGAGTAGGACCGACCGCCAGAGTGTGGGGTCGGAGCTGACCAGTGCGGGGCATGGCAGTTACTAGAGAGTAGGGCGGAGCAGTAACAGAGCAGGGCTGCTAGATTAGGGTATCAGTAGGACGGAGAGACAGACTAGTGCAGGGCACAGTAGTCGCCGTCGGTAGCAGACTTCGATGCTGGTTTAGGACTTAGTGCCTCTGAAGTCCCTATGGACGGTAGTCATAGGGAATTTAAGCTGGTAAATCCCTATGGGAGATACTTTTCTTACCGAGTTTATTTATAGTTGATGCGGAGGATCCAGTTCCTGCAGAAGGAATTCCCTGAGTTGGAAATGTTGGAGGAATAGTACCTTGTAGCCACGCACCTCCCTGGGATTTAGGTCTAAAATAGATGTCAGTCGGTCTTCGTGAGCTGCAAGCTTGGTCTTTGTAATTTCAGCTTGTATGTGTTTTTATTTCTATCAGTACCCTTCCACACCGAGTTCCCTTGTCTGAAAACCAAAATCCACTTATTTCTGAGACTTCTAAAAGGTAATCTTAGACCAGTCTCACCTGAGCTCCTATCTTCCGAACCGCTCGCGGAAGTAAAAGCCAACCAGGACGCAACATAGTCTATAAAAATTTGGTGTCAATAGTGTGGGGTTTTGGCCAGGATAGCCACTGTTAGATATTGCTTGACCAAACGTTAGCCAGGGTTGGCCAAAGGTCAGCATATCGGCGATATAAGGCCACAGACTTGAGGAATAGGTGTTTGAAAACTTCTAAGAAAGATCAGCCCGAAGTCATAGCCAGACTGACGGCTTGAAAAGCGAAGCCGACTAGGGGAGGTGGCGCAGTAGGTAGGCGAAAAGAAGAAAGAAGAGGATCCATTGGTCGAGTACAAGAGGGGCCACTCGACAAGCGGAAGAAACCTGCCAGCAGCATCCATAAGACAACGAGACGGGTAGCAGCCGCAACGCAGTCAGGTCAACGAGGGTTGACAACAGCAGCCGCGACGCAGCCGAAGCCAACAGGGCGAGCCAAGGGATCAACAGGCAGCCGCCGCTAGCAGCACGACGCAGCCCCGCAGCCAGCAGCCAAGCGAGCGCAGCTAGCAGCCAAGCGAGCGACGCACTACGCAGTCCCGCAGCCAGCAGCCGGACGGGCGACGTACACAGCATCACACAGGAGTCAACACCATCAGGTGAGAAAGAAAAAGCAGCAGCATGCCTAACGAAGCAGTGTCGGGTAGTCAGAGTGCGCAGTCATCATCTCAGAGGCAGTATATTAGTTTAAATGAAGTCATTAAATTAATTCCTCATTCTTTTGATGGCGATAAGGCTCAGTTAAATGAATTTCTGGACAACTGTGATAGTGCTTTTGAACTGGTGGCGCCAGAACAGCATGAGATCTTGTTAAAATTTGTTAAAGCCAGAATAGTAGGGACAGCTAGAGGAAAATTGCTCGTCAGAGATTTGACTACAACTTGGCCGGCAGTTCGTGGGATATTGGTTGAAAACTATGGCTGCAAAAGAACGTTAGACTACTATGCATGTAAAATGTTTGCTAGTAGCAAGAATCATGGGAAGTATTGCGCAATGGGGTTCGCGCATAGATGCACTCCAGCATCAGTTTAGGGAAGCCATAAGGGGCGTTATGGCAGAAACGGAATTGGCAGGCAGCATAGCTCTTGTATTAAAATTAGGAAGAGCAGTCTTCATTCAGGGGTTGTATGATGACCGTGTGAAAACAATTGTACGGGCTAGGGGAGAGACCATAACCCTATCTGAAGCAGTAGAAATTGCAGCGACTGAAGAAAGTGCGATAGCTTCAGCAAAAGAAAAACCGGTGTCGCGATATTCCTTCAGGGCTCCAAAGGTAGAGAGAAAAACTGTTCCATCCTGTTTCAGTTGCGGAAAATCCGGGCATACAGCCAAGGATTGTCGGGCGCAAAGGCGTGTAAGAATGGTCGACAAAGAGGACGAACTGGATAAGAAAGCGATAAATACCTTGCTAGCCCAGATAAACAAATTAGAGAAAGAAAACGCCGTCAGAACGATGGAAACACGGCGAGAGACGAGAAGTAGCGCTAGGCAAGTGGCCCAAACAGCACCCTTTAAGAAAAAGTCACCGTACACAAATGAAATTACATGTTATAAATGTAATAAAAAAGGGCACTATGCTCGGGAGTGCCGTGAAAATAGCGGGGTAGTGAGAAAAAGGGATAATAGACAGGTAAACTGTTAAGTGGCGTAATGAGGCAGTCACATTGCGCCAGGCCCCCAAAAGTATATAAAGTAGACTGCACAAACAAGAATGAATTTGTAGTGATGCAATGTGATGGAGCAAAGATAATCGGATGAAATTCCTGGTAGATAGTGGGGCACAGATCAGCTTAATAAAAAAGGATAGTATACCTAAGGGAGCAAAAAGGGATACTAGTGAGAAAATTAGAATCAAAGGGATTAGTAACAATATAGTGAATACAGAAGCTTCCGTAATAATTGAGTTCCAAGCCGAAAAGGGTTTGGTACTAAGGCAAAAGTTCTATGTGATAGGATCGGACATAGATTTGCCATTTGAAGGCTTGTTAGGAAGGGATTTCCTGGCACAAAATAGGGCCATAATAGATTATGGTGGGAGGACCATTGAGATTCGCGGGAAGCGAATTAGCTTGGAAACCGCGCAAGAAGGGCCATTTCAGAAACAACGTGAGATGCGTTGTGGTGGTTCTTGTAGATCGGTAAGGCAAACCGACGGCTACAAGAATGTTGTGGGTGTCGTAAGGGTTACGTCACCAATTCATGCTCGTCCGTCCACTAACGGAACTGTGCGACGGGACGGGAGAAGTGTCGTAGGGATTACGACGCGAAATGGTGTCTGTCCGTCCACTAACGGATCTGTGCGACGCGACAGGGAAGATGTCGTGAGGATTGCGACATCAGGTGAAATGTGTCCGCTCACTAAAGGAACTGTGAGGCGTGACAGAAGGATTCCGAGGGCACTGGGTGCTGACTCGAAGACGGTAGGCCCCGTGAAAAGGCGAGATTGTCCGTCGACTAACGGAATTGTGCGACGTGACGGAAGGTTTTCGAGGGCAGTAGGTACTGCATCGAAGACAGTAAGCCCCGTGAAAGGGCGTAGTAGTTTAACGAATGCGGAAAAGTCCGACTCGTTAGCAGTAAGATCTGCGTGGCATAAGGATGCGATGGAACGCACCTATGCGGAGGTGGCTAAGACCACGAAGTCAAAGGCGATTCCAATCGCGAAAAACGGGAGTAAGTGTAGTACTCACTGAGAGTGGAAGCCGGGAAGGCTCGAAACTCAGAAATAAGAATAGGCCCGCGCGAGGAAAAAATAGTGAGAGTAAGAGTTACGCTGAAGGATGTATCGGAGGCGATAATCCCGAAGCAAGAAGTAAAACCAGGTCTATTTGTGCCAGAGGCACTGGTATCCGTGAGAAACGGAGTGTGCATCACAAGTTTGTTAAACACTACGGAAGAGGAAGTTAAACTAGAAAATCCCATAGTAGAAGCTGAGAAAGTGCCAGAAGTAAAAGAAACCCACGTAAGGCAAGTTAGAGTAGAGCGACCGGAGGGCAGATCGCGGTTAAGCAAGCTAAAGGAAAATCTCCGGGTCGATCATTTGAACAAAGAAGAGCAGGAAGCCCTATTGGAGATTTGTGCGGCGTATAATGACATATTCCATTTGCCGGGGGATAGATTAGGTTATACAGAGGCCGTCAAGCATGAAATTAAACTCCTTCCGGAGGCAGAAGGAAAGATAGTTCGGTTGAGGCCATACCGAATACCGGAGGCGCAAAAAGAAATTTTGCAAGGCGAAATAGATAAACTACTACAGGATGACATAGTAGTACCTAGTGAGAGTGCTTGGAATTCGCCGGTACTGATAATTCCGAAGAAAATGGATGCAAGCGGTAAACAGAAATGGCGTGTAGTAATAGACTACAGAAAGCTTAATGATCTGACAGTAAATAATGTGTTCCCATTGCCGCGAATTGATGAGATATTAGATGGGCTAGGAAAGGCAAAATATTTCTCGACTCTGGACTTAGCGAAAGGATATTATCAGGTCTTATTGGACGAAAAAGATCGGGAAAAGACAGCGTTTAGCACTTCTTATGGACATTATGAATTCAAAAGGATGCCTATGGGATTAAAGACGGCACCAAATACCTTCCAAAAATTGATGAACTCTGTGTTAACAGGACTGCAGGGAGAAAGTGTTCATTTATTTGGATGATGTCATTATTTTTGGATCGTCATTAGAAGAACATAATGCAGGTTAGAAGATGTTTTCGAAAGACTGAGAAAGTACAACCTCAAGTTACAAGTAGACAAATGTGAATTTCTACGGAAAGAGGTTACATTTTTGGGACACGTACTCACCGAGGAGGGATTGAAACCTGATCCAAAAAAGGTAGAAGCCGTGAAACAATACCCACAACCGAGTAATACCAGTCAGTTAAAGGCATTCTTGGGTTTGAGTGGATACTATCGACGGTTTATTAGTAATTATAGTAAAATTGCTAAGCCGTTGTATGAGTTGCTAAAGAAAGGAGTTACATATATATGGGGAACGAAACAGGAAGAGGCTTTTCAACAATTGAAGGAAAAATTGTTGAATCCTCCCATTTCAGTATCCCGATTTCACAAAAAGTTTCGTAGTAACCACAGACGCAAGTCAAGACGCGATAGGAGCCGTATTAAGTCAAGGTACAATTGGTAAGGACTTACCTGTAGCATATGTATCGAGGACCTTAAACAAGGCGGAAAGAAACTACAGCACTATTGAAAGGGAAATGTTAGCTATCTGTTGGGCTGTGAAGCAGTTCAGACCATATTTGTTTGGGAGGAAATTTACCATTTGCACAGACCATAAACCGTTGACGTGGATTAATAGTGTATCAGACCCGTCATCCAGATTAATGAAGTTTCGGTTGAAACTCGAGGAGTATGATTATGAGATCGTGTATAAGAGCGGCAAAAGAAATCAGGTTGCAGACGCTCTTTCGCGAATCCGAAACATTAGAGAGACCGATGACGAAATAAGTGATAATGATGAAGAGAAAACTGAAAGTAAAGAAATAGTGGCAGAAAGTGGTACCTCAACACTGAAGGCAATAATAGGGAAGAACTTACTCAGGAAGAGAAGACGAAGATACTAAAGCAGTATCATGAATCGCCAATTGGTGGACATCAGGGAATAGGTAGGACCTATGAGAGAATTAGGAAATATTGTAGCTGGGAAGGCATGAAAGCCGACATTGAGCAGTACATTCGCCAGTGCGAAAGCTGCCAAAAGAATAAGATTACCCAGAGTAAGACAAAATGCCAATGGAGATAACAAGAACTCCAGAGCATGTATTTGAAAGATGCGACATAGACATCGTAGGTCCACTACAACAATCAGAAAAGGAAATAAGTATATACTGACATTTCAGGATGCTTTGACAAAGTTTTTAGCCGAGCCCATAGAGCAGCAAGATGCTGACACGGTAGCAAGAGTGCTAGTAGAACGGATAATTCTAAGGTTTGGAATACCGTCTATTTTATTAAGTGACATGGGAAGCAATTTTATGGGTGACCTAATGAGAAGAATATGTAGGTTGTTACGTATCGAGAAGATACACACTACAAGTTATCACCCACAAGCGAATGGAGCGTTAGAGAGAACGCATCGTACACTGACAGAAATGCTACGGCATTACATAAATAGAGGTCAAACAGATTGGGATACCTGGATCCCGTATGCAGTGTTTGTTTTTAATACAACACCACACAGTACCACAGGATATACGCCTCACGAATTATTCTTCGGAAGAATATGTAATATACCGGGAATATTGCAGAAGAAACCGGCAGAAGTAATATACAACTACGACGATTATGTAATCGAATTGAAAGAACGGTTAAGGGCAATGCACCAAGAAGCGCGAGAGGCGACAGCACAGGCGAAAATAAAAAGCAAAGAAAATTATGACAAGACGCAAAATCCGGTAGCATTCCGTCCAGGTGATAAAGTTTTGCTATTCGATGAGAGTGTAAGACGGGGACGTTCAAAAAAATTGGACAGTCAATGGAGAGGTCCATATATGGTGGTTGAAACAAAAGGACCGAATGTCGTTATACAATTAAAGAAAAATAAATTTACGAAGGTGCATGCAAACCGGCTAAAAGAATTTTTTTAAATTGCAGGGACAATGACAGCAACCCGAGTGATAGTAGTGACGCTCATGATAGCAAGTATTACGGCAACAATTCAGCAACAAGATCTGCAGCTAGCTAAATTTCAGTCATCGCCGGGATTGTACTACGACAACAGAGGGACAGTAAGTTTGTACACTACTACTTGGAGGATCGTGAGTTATTTTAACTTAGGAGATTTAAGGCAGAAATTTGAGGCAACTCAGGATGCAGCATTAAAGGCCGTGGATTATTGTCAGCAGAGACTCAAACAGGTAAACACAAGTGTAGAGGGGTGTACTAGTATAAAGCAGGTGGTAGAATACCACGAAAGTAAAATAGAAACATCCCAAAGCCTAATTGGGCAACTAGCCAGACATGAACAAAACAGAAGAAAACGAGGGATACTTAATTTTGTGGGAGAAATTAGTAAGGTCCTATTCGGAACCCTAGACGAAGATGACGCTTCCTATTTTAAGTCAAAGATCAAATTATTGGAGCAAGAGCAAAAACAGCTATTGAAACTCTCTAAAGAACAAGTTACAATAGTAAGAACGACATTGGCTAGCTTTAACAATACAGTTAACTCAATAGAACGTAATGAAAGAATGATCACCGCGGGAATATTAAAACTAAATGAGCACATATATAAATATGAAGCTAGCACAGATAAAAGAATAAACCAACTTGGTATATTGGTAACAATAAATGAGCAAATAATACAGCTGACGTCAATATTTGAGGAACTAGAAAAAGAATACGATTTGATCATAACGGCCATCGTAAATGCGCAAAAAGGTATTCTAGAGCCACATTTAATCAACCCAGTGCAAGTAGTTAAATACTTACAATTAATTAAAGATGAAATAAAAGATAAACAATTTCCGATAGAATTGTCTGAAGCCAAGGGGTACCAACTGATGAGAGTAATTGACTTAGATGTCTTTATTTCGGGAAGTATACTAAGTTATGTACTAAACATTCCGCTAGTAGATACTGAAATATTTAATATCTATAAGCTATGGCCCCTGCCAGTCGAAGTGAATCACAGTAAAAGATTATTTACGTATATAGCGCCTGAAAAAGAATTTTTGTTAATTGACGATGCAAAACGGCAATATGTCAAGTTAGATAACGATCAGTTAATATGTAAAAAGTTAGAGCCCACTCACAGCGTCTGTAAACAGACCTTTGTATTGCTTTCAACTTACGATCATGAGGTATGTGAAGCTCGGATGCTTCAACCTATAGTAAAAATCCCAGTGATTGTATTCAGAAGTATATTGTTTTAAATGGAAGTGTATGGACACAAATCAGAGGTAATGAGTGGCTTTTTGTAGCACCAAGGATGAAGGTCTCACAGTATTGTGTAACAGTAATAAGCCCACAGATGTGATTATTAGAGGAACGGGAAAACTCAAATTTCTAAGTAAATGCAAGGGATATGGTGCACAAATATTAATTCAATCAGAACATACCATTAGGTCAAAAGTACCGATCAATGATATAGTTCCAAATCTAAATATGGATATAGATTGTTGCATGGTGAATAAGAAAAAGAGGAACATTTCGGAAATACCTCTATACTTACCAATCGAACCAGTGGTTCGTCAGTTAGATGATCTAACGGCAGCAGGGCATAAGTTAGACGAATTAGAAGAGGAAATCACATACCAACAAAGAACATTATTTGATGCATTTTCATTAGACAGTATACCAATATGGGGGTATGCTGGTACTGGGATAGTAGTGCTGATAATAATATTCTGTGTATGTAGATATTGTAAATGTTGCCGAGACTGTTTCAGGTTTTTCTGTAAAGCCATAGGTGATGACTGTTGCACTAAGATTTGTTGTAAAGAATAAGATTGTGAATCAATACCCTGATACTGGAATGGTTAGATATCATGCGGCTGGAATGAACAGTGACGAAAGTGAACAAATTACTTTTGGTCCTGTGAGAAGTCGGTATGTAACCGAAACTGGTAGTGCAGTGATAAGTGAACGTGTGCGTCACCCAGACAGATACTTAGAGTATGAACAAAAGAGACCATTAATGTTTTTGTCTAAAACTGACAAACGTTAGAAGGTATAATGAATATATATTTTGTGGTAAAAGATAAAAATGTTTTATGTCATTTCAGAAAAGAATAGGAAACTGTCCAGAAGGAAAATATGAAGTGGTACATTGTAAGAATTTTGATTTTGAAAATATTAATACATGTATGATGTATGTAAAATATTGTAATATTAGAATTGTCACTATTGTAAGGGCAAGATGACGAAGAAATTGAAATATGTAAAACATTGTAATATGAATGTAAATCATTGTAACATGCATTGTAAATAAAATAAGCAGCTCACACAGCCGACGTAGGTACTAGAAAATTTTGCACTCTCAAGAGAGATTGCAAAATTTTCCCCAAGGGGGGGAGGTGTCGCGAAATAAACGCGGGAACACTTAGTTATGTTAAGTGGTGCAAGAAACAGCAAGTAAACATAAGAGTGTAGGCGTAGGAAAACGCCGTAGCGATACAAAACCGAAGAAACACGGGATGCTTTTAGGAGAGCAATATGTAGTCAACAAGAGGCAACGCGATAACATTAAAAGTGGAGAAAGCAGAAGGTCGGAGCGAGGGTGATAGGGCTGAGTGTTGACAGGAGCGGAGGATTCCATTAACACGACCCGACCCGGAAGCCTACGTGACGGGAAACACGGAAGGGCAGATAGGACTGATGCAAGAACGTAAACAAAGCGACCAACGCCACAGAAGGTTCTAGAAGGTTAGGAGGACACAAATAATGTCGTCATTAAGAAGTATAAAAGAAGGTGGCCGGGCCACCGAGAGCCAGAGTAGGGCGGAGCAGTAAGAGAGTAGGACCGACCGCCAGAGTGTGGGGTCGGAGCTGACCAGTGCGGGGCATGGCAGTTACTAGAGAGTAGGGCGGAGCAGTAACAGAGCAGGACTGCTAGATTAGGGTATCAGTAGGACGGAGAGACAGACTAGTGCAGGGCACAGTAGTCGCCGTCGGTAGCAGACTTCGATGCTGGTTTAGGACTTAGTGCCTCTGAAGTCCCATGGACGGTAGTCATAGGGAATTTAAGCTGGTAAATCCCTATGGGAGATACTTTTCTTACCGAGTTTATTTAAAGTTGATGCGGAGGATCCAGTTCCTGCAGAAGGAATTCCCTGAGTTGGAAATGTTGGAGGAATAGTACCTTGTAGCCACGCACCTCCCTGGGATTTAGGTCTAAAATAGATGTCAGTCGGTCTTCGTGAGCTGCAAGCTTGGTCTTTGTAATTTCAGCTTGTATGTGTTTTTATTTCTATCAGTACCCTTCCACACCGAGTTCCCTTGTCTGAAAACCAAAATCCACTTATTTCTGAGACTTCTAAAAGGTAACCTTAGACAGTCTCACCTGAGCTCCTATCTTCCGAACCGCTCGCGGAAGTAAAAGCCAACCAGGACGCAACACTATGTTAGGTGAAATCTAATGTATCGGCAATGGAATAAGTGTGTTTTCAAATGAACGTCGGTGTGATTATTACTGAATTAGACACGTGAAGAATTCGTTAATGTAAACGATTGCAAAAGGGGGGGGGGGAATATTTCTTCATGCAGGTAAAAAAGGAGTGAAACTGAAAAAAAACAACTGGTTTAAAGCAGCTGTCGAAAATAACGGGCATCACTTATGGTTATAGTTGCTTTATAAAAGTTTCTAATGTTAAACGAATAACGATATTTTCTTTTTATTGATATTTTTCGTAATGTTAATAAACATTCTCTGATTAGGTTCTCGGAGTATTTGGTTATGATGTTTTTAAATAACCTCACTTGATTTAATTTGATGAAAGTATTTGTTGTTACGAAAAAAAATTCTAAGTAAAGTGAAATTTCAATAACGAATAAATATCATTTATTTGTTTGATATGTTTCGTGTATACCTACATTTCGTGTAAACTTTCTCTGGATTTTTTTTTTTAAATTGCCCTGTTCGTTATCTTCTGTCAAAAAATTCTTAGGTTATGTTGTCGCTTGGTTTAATTAACTACTAGCCTACAGAGAATGATAGCATAAAGATTTAATTTAAAAGAACGTCATGTTATATTTTTCATATCTGCCTCCAATTATAACCTTTATCTCTGATTCACAAAAAACAATTGCTTTTTAGCACGAATCCCTATTACACTTTTTTTTAAAATAAAGTAATTGCACATAAAATCGAATTCAATTATTTGTTTGAAATTTACCTTTCCGTTTAACAGTATAAACGTAAATAAAGTCAGTACAATTATTCATTTGAATTTTGATGTTTAACCAAGCTGAGCTGTGACGACAGGCAGTTTAAGTAACACTTCGGCTATTATCGATACTCGCCGAAATTTGACAACCTATCGAGATGAACAGTCACCAGGCTCCACACATTACATTATAGACGATAAAAGATTGAATGTCACTAAAAAATAATTCGTAATCTATATTTTACAAGTTAGAATTATCAATGTTTGTATGATAACAGATTTATGTTAAAAACTTATTCGTAAAACAGTAATTGTTTGGAAAAGAAAGTGTGAAAGGTGACGCGCGTTGACCAGCAGCGTGATACAGATAGCAAGACAAGCCAGTCGAGGAATGATTTACTGGATTTTAGTAGCAAGATGAAAAGTATTTATTGGCTAATTACTACTAAAGAAATTGTTTAAACTGATATACAAATTATAAAGTAAAGTGAATTTTGTTCATAATTCAAGTTGGCTTATCCTGAATTAATTTAACAAACATTAAAATTACAACGTGAACATATTTGTTTAGTGGATAATGTTAAAATTTTAGAGCAACATGTCGAACATTTTCTTTATTTCACTTAACTTTATTTCAAATTAATTTACTCTCTCGATGTGCGGTTAACCTTTTCCATTATCTCCAGTGATTTTCTCTCTTTCACGGAGTCTTTTACTTGATTGTCTCGTAAGTCTCGATTGTGAAATAAAAGTGAAAAATGCTGCTTCTACTTAATATATTTCTATATTTAAGAATGTAATATAAATAATGCTGTTCTTATGTTTCCTAATGCGTAATTAGTTAGTACTGTCAGTTTTGATTAAAACATTTCCCTCCATCTCTCCTGTGGAATTAAGTCTAAGCAGGTCAAGATGCCAGCATATAGTTGAAAAAACTAAGCGTCCGCTTAAAAAGTATTCGTTTGTAAGCTAAAGAAAAGGTAACAGAAATAGTTTTGATAACACAAGACAGACAGATCGATTGTGAGATAGAACTGAGAAAGGACCTTGACTTAAAAGACGAGGATTTTGAATTTAATATCTTAAGCTATGCTTCCATATTTCAACACATATTCATATTCTGGGGCTTCTAGAACCAAATTTAATTATATTTACACGGATTTATGTGTGCGTGCCTTATATTAGTAACATGATTAATAATCTGAATTAGTCGAAATTTTGTGATTATCTGAGTGTATATACGTAAATAATGTTAATGTGATTACATTCTTGTTCATATGAAGGAGGCTGACATCTTGTTTAGCTGTTTACGTATTTTTTTAAAATTATTTTGGAATAAGACGAATTTATCTGAAGCAACATACACATCAGTGACAAGGTTCTAGGTCTATTAGATTTGTCTCTAGAAATTACTGCAGTAAACAATCGCTAACTGATAAGATAAAGGAGCTGAAATTGGATTAATTGAAAGACAGGAGGAGGGTGAAGAGAGTCATGGGAGTGTACAAGGCGTATACTGATGGTGAGGCGTGGAAAGATATTGGCGTGAGAATTACAAGTAATGCATGGAAGGGATGACCATGGCCACAATCCGGTACTCGATTTGAGGCATACGGGTGTCTGATAATTTTCTTTCGTGGGTTAATGGATCAGGGCTAGCAATGAATTACCAAGAGAAATGATGAATAATTTACCAAAAATGCTGAGAATTGAAGCTAGTAGATGACAAAAGATGATGGGAAAAAGAAAAGACGAAAAATGTGTATGTAGGGAAAATGGTCCCGGAGCAAGCGCTCCCTTCCAATTATCGTAAATGAATCTTACATTAAATAACAATCAAACAGTTAAAGTAAATAGTCAATTAATTGCCGCTATTCGAAGTTTTTTTTTTTTTTTTTTTTTTTACAACTTGCGTGTTGTGAGATAACGTTTTGTGTTATAAATGTGTACCTGAACGAATATGGATAATGTTTGTAAATGTGGCTATGATGTGTTGTTGGTTGTCGTGCGTGGACCACCTGAGCAGAGACTTTGGTTGTTAACAGTATCGCTGGGAACTAATCGACGGAGAAAGAAAACGGTTGGACATTTGTGCGTATGTGGCAGACGGTACTGGCAAGACAACGGTGCTAAGAACGTCTGCGATAGATTGCGAAACATGTTGTTACACGTTTTGCTATGAAGTATTACTTCTGATAAATTTTATTATTTACCCTTCATTTATACAGCCTAATATCTTAGTGACTAAATTAGGCCCTACATATTAATTTTTACATTGTTGATTACATAGTGTATTGAGATTTGTACAAAATATTTGCAGACTAGGAATTTGGCATACAGGTCCATTACACTTTGACTTACTGTCTAATTAATTCTATAATATTACATTTGGTCTTGCTTACAGTTATAACAGTTACAGCTGCTATTGCAACCTTCAATATCATATTGAATCACAAATATCGCTTATTGTTGTTATAGTGCTGGTGGTTTTTAGTGAAATATTCCAGTTATTCTTAGAGCATCCCATTATTCAGTTAGTTGTAGTTAACCCAGTTTGTACATATCTTTCTGTAATCTATCATGTAGTTATCCCGGATTACTGAACAATAACAAATTGTTTATAAGTAACATTCACTTAAGTTTATGTTCTCAGCCACAACAGTCCTGAGCCAGTTCGCATTTGCAGCATCCCGGCTTACCATAAATATGGAAATTAACTCCCAAATATTGTTATGATTCATTGTGTATATCTGCAAAAGTCAATGACACATTCCCTCTACATTACAAACAAGATTGTTTTGGCCGTGGTAGAAGCGCTTTGTTTGCTGTAAGTGGTATGCTGACGTTTGCTCATTGTGCCACGCCATTGTTCCGACTCAGGCCTGTAGTAGGCTCGGTCCTTTTTTAACAATGGTTGTATTACTTAATTTAATAGTTATGCATCTGAATTGTTTTTGCAATAATAACCTCTGGTATTATAATCTACTTTTCCCCTATAATGCCTTATCCGTTTTTATGTTAGAAAAATGTATCTACAACGTCTATTCTAATCTAACTTTTAACCTATACTACTCTATCAACACTAATCTTCCCACCACCCATGCCCTTCTGGATTTCCAGTAGGACAGGATCGACCGACACATCGGGACAAAACTTCCGGCTCCCGGAAGTTTCTGTAGAATACTGTTTACTCTTATCCGTGAATAATTTTCTATGCCCGTATAATTTGATCGTGCGATTTCCCTAGGCCGGCTCCCATGCCCGACTGCCGCTCGGTCCAAATATCTTTTTTTTTGCAGTTGAGATACTTTGTTCGCCAGATTATCGAGAATAATCCATGATCGCTCATCTAGAATTATGTCTCGCGTTGATCTATTCCGTATTATGTTGATATCCGGCGTCCTTACTTCTTCTGTTATCGGACAGGACCACATTACATGTTCGGGGGTTCCTTCTGCCCCGCACTCAGATAAGCTCGTTTCTATTCAAGTTGCAGCCGTTCTTGTATGTTCGGAAACAATCTGTATAATCTTCTGCCTGTACAGTGTGTTTCCGTTCTGATAAATGCAAAGTGTAATAGCATAAGTTAAATAAATGTGGTATTGAAACTATGTTAACGCGATCTAATTATTAAGGCTGTAGTGTATGTCGGCTGGAAAAGAGATAAAAAAAATTTAGTTCTCTTTCTATCGTTAGAAATAACCCATGTTGCTTGTTTTGGGTGCTCCTTAAGGCGTACAGACAGAGGCGAATTTAATTTTAATACTAATACAAGAAGTTTCAAATCAAATATAAAGCAATGCCTCGTTTTACATTTGCCAATAAAATAAGAAAAAAGACAAATCACTAAGAAATAAATAATTTTTAATAAGAGAAATTCAACGTTATTAAAATTTACAAAGTATGACAACCATTTCACATCTGATTTTATTTAATTTCCTTTTAAAAGAAACTAGAATGATATTTGCGATTCTAATGATCGAAAGAAACACTAATATGAATTTTATTTGAATGAATATGTCGCATTCAATGTTATTTTATACTACCCACCAAATGTGGTTATTTAAAGCTCACTAATTTTGTCCATCCTTCAAATTATCCCGGTCGCGGCTTTAAACACACACAAGCTCAGTTTCCATCAGAGGCAAGAACTCTTAACCGTTCAAAATCTCTTTTGACAGGGCTTTTACACGGCTTGCCTCAATGATTTGTGGTGTATTGAAAGTAACGGCGTAGACAGCTCAGTCGGCGGCGAAAATGTTGAACAGTCAAGTCTACAACTGACTGCGCAATTCTGCTTACTGCAGAAACCAAGTGTGTTTTCCTCCTTGGAAAGCAACGTACTCAGAGTATAAAGTCACTAAGCCTGTATGTACTGAACAGATCCAGTACAGAACACTCAACCGCGTATGAACTCGCCCACTCAGTGTCCGGTAAGCAGTGTCTTGAAGAGTAGTAGAAAAGTCGCTATCGATCTGTGATGGCAGGGCACGCACCTTCCACGATATATTTCCAACATGTGGACAAAATTACGCATACATTAGAATCACGTGGAGAATTTTACAATGGCGATTGTTTCTACTATGGTGCCTCGTCCTCAATAAGCTAATTTGTAGGCTCGAATCATTGTCAGAGCTTCGGGAGAAACCGTTCGGCTTCGCCAACTCTCGTGGAATCACGTGGAGAATTTTACAATGGCGATTGGTTCTACTATGGTGCCATAAGCTAATGTATAGGCTCGAATCATTGTCAGAGCTTCGGGAGAAACCGTACGGCTTCGCCAACCCTCGTGATGTGCGTCATTCAGAATCCCGAGGTAGCGCAATGTGAGTGACCGTTTGTTCACCTTCTCTGGAGATTTCCAAGACCTAGTGGTTTAATGGCTCGGCAGTTGCGTTATACACAAACAGGGCGAACTACCTTTTGTCTGACTCTGGGCAGACAATAGGCTGGCTCCCCACTGTCCGGCGGCTACCTGGAATTTACCGTGTCGCCCAGCAATAGCAGCTGGCAAACACTTCATACCACTGATTTCATTACTATTATCTTTATATATAAAGATAAATGTATGTTTGTTTGTTTGTTTATTTGTTGGTTTGTTTGTTGGTTTGTTTGTTCTTCATACAAATTCACAGTTTTCATCCGATCTCGATGAAACTTTGCACACTTATCCTTTGAAACAAGGAGAAAAATACTGTCTACATTTGGTTGAAAAATTATCTGTATCATAACTTCGAAATACGGCGATAGACAGACACGTTCGATGTGGACGTCTCCAGACCGTATTTCCGTGGAGTGAACTGGCAGCTTAGTGGCTAAAGAGCCTGCTTACGAACGTCGTGGTCTCCGGTTCAAATCTCCGTGGAGACTAAGATTTTTAAATATTGTTTTTCATCGTAAGAGTCAGGCCTGGGCCGTAGGTTATTTGGATTGAATGTTAAACTGTAGATATTATAAAGTTAGGGGTGCGATGCGAGGCAAATCGTAGGTAGTCTTTGCAATTTTGTAGGTGTACACTTTTTTACGTTATAATGATCCCTCAGGTGTTGTTCGCAGTCAGTGTGAGTGTGAACCACAGTAATACTAATATAAATACGGAAGTAAGTCTCTGTTTTTTTGTTACGTTTTGACGACTATATGGCTATATCGTTGTGATGGAATTTTATAAGGAAAGCTGTATGAAGGGCACAGGATATTTTTTCCAGTATGATTAACAGTTGTAGTCACGAAATTTTGAAATCTTATCGAATAGTGACTGAAATATGTTGGAAATTGATTCTCTTCAAGAGGCAGGTTCGACGGTAGACAGCTTTCCTGTCATATTATGCCGACTCGATATTATTTGGGACCAATCCTGCGTTACCAACAACTTTTTATATTTAATTCTGGCAAAAAAATTCTTAATCCACGCGTACGAAGTCGCGGGTACGAGGCTAGTTTATAATAAAAATTGAATGGGATGATCCACTTTCATCATTCCGTTACAAGATCAATTCATACTACCGATCAAGTTCGTTCACGTCAGATCAGCTCACGATCCAGTATTTCGCCAGCAGTATTAACACTGCCGGTCAGATCAGGTAAGGTCAAATCATACTTTTGACCAATTATTGTTTAAACTTTACAGTTTTTACGTTCAGTTTGATAAAATACTGGATTCTTAACATAACAAGCAGAAGAGAACAATGAATCCAATACTCAATATTTTTGAGATGAATAAATATAAATTAATCAACTTCTGCGATAATTCTGCTTTTTGCGCAATATTGTGCTATTATTAAATTTTTATTTATTTACATTGTAGGTCTTTTTTTATCTCCGCCCATGGTGTATGAGTAAAATTATGGAACACTGAAACGCCGAAAAAGCTGTGAGTCATTCGTCGTTCATGTAGATCTGATCTGACCTGACTTCCGCCTTCAAATTAGCAGTCAGCTCAGCTCAGGTCTTGACCGTTGTTGATCGATGGCGGTGCGATTTCTAGGTTGAGCTGCTTTGCCGTGGCCTGACCGGACCATGCAGCGAGAATGCTGTCATTGAATTACGTTTATGGTGATTTTGATATTTGCCCCGACCTGAGTTGATCTGATCTGACTTGATCGTTAGTGTGAACCGTCCTTCAGTACTTCGATAAGTGAAGCATAGAATAAGGCGACAGTGAACCTTATTGAGTCCAATTCTGTGCAGATAACTTCCTCTCCAAAAACCGAGTTGTATTAGCAGGTGCAGCAGGATGGTACCACAAAACATAGGACATTCAGTACTGTTGCTGAAACCTGGATCTGAAAATATAAGCCGCGCGTGCGACAGATTTGGTTCGTATCATCATCTACGGCAAGCGAGTGGTAAGCTTCTATTGAAGAAGAGTGCAAGCATCATCTTTGCAGATCACAGTGTGCATCTCGTATTTTGCATTCCGACATTGGCAATGTATTATAATCGAATTCAGGCTTCGCTTACTCCATTCAATTCCCTGATCGCTAATGCAGATACAGCGCATCAACACGTATGCTTACAGCTGATTTCTCTGGCTATTTACTTGGTTATTTGCGTTTACGCCTATAGAGGCATTACTTTCATAAATTCTTTAGGAAGAAGGTGAAAACATTATTTGTGATTAGTTACCATTATTCGATATGTCGAATGTCACCCAAAATGTAATACACTTTTCAAAGCTTTCAAAATTTTATTTCAACTTGTATTTACTTTTATGTATTTTTGCACTTAATTGTGTTAATTTTCATAGGTAACTAAGAAACAGTAGTTTTAAGTTTAATCTCGTAGAACGCAATGGGGAAGTGGTAGCCAACGGTGCGTCTTCTACAGAGGATGTGAGTTGACATAACATGATGAAAGAAACTGTGCTGCCACACCTTGCTTGGATATGGTTGGATTAACAATACTGGCATCTGATACCGGAGTTAATTGGTACAGTTTAAGGGAGAAACAATTGTCCATGTAAAATCCAGCAAAATAAAATCGGTAACCAGGAAGGTAAACGAGACAGAAGACGAGTAAAGAGAGCCGTGGGGATGTGTAAGCTATACGTTGACGGTGAAGAACTAGGAGTAAAATGTGGGGTGCAATAGAAGACCATTACTTCGACTTTACATTTGGTTTTAGGAGTTAGAAAACTTTAATTTGTGAGTAAGGGAGCCATATACTGGAATCGTTGAGCGAGGGGAGGATGACAAAATATCTTCAGATTTAAAAATAATGTAATAAGTGTTCGAAATTTTTTCACCGGTGCCCTTTTTCCAGGAAGTTAATAGTAATAATGATAAGAGTAAAAAGCAAAGAGATAGCGTGAGAGAAAATATTTAAACCTCTTTGTCATTGTATGTTCATTCAAAACGGAGATTTCAAATATAATTCCCGGTAAGAATAAACTCCAGAAATTAGTCACGAATACATTAATAATGTTGCAATCCTCCATTAAGCTGCACTGACTTTCTATTCTGTTCTCAGGACATGAAGTAAGTCAGGTGTCGGCTGCATAATACAGTACAACACTTACAGCCACTTTCACCTGATCAGTACATCAGTGATTTTTAAAATGTACTTCTTGTCTTAAAATTTGAGTACAGACTCCACTTTCACCCACAGCTTTACACGTCAGAGGTGGCAGCTGCTTTCAACTGCTAGACTCAACGTGTTGGGTCGGATCTGATTCCGACTTGAAGGACTCTGCGAGATACGGCCCTTCCATGCAAATGGTTATCCGGCGGAGCGTGCGCGCGACGTTATCGCTGCCGAGCTGCGTGTAGGCTGGAACCCTCGCGACTGTCACCGGCGATTAACAGGTGGCGCTCTATTCACAGGCTAAGTGCCCTAAATACACTAGCGTCCTGTTGCGGAAACAGCTTTATAAAATTTATATCTATGAGCGAAGGTTTAAAATGTTTATCAGGGTTTGCTGGTTTTCTGTCCTGCATTATATTAGAATACTTCTGCTACCTTTGCAAGTCAAAGTTTTGTTCTCTATCACACGCAATCAACTACTTAGAAACTTTGTCTACCATATGCTTGTATTTGGAATACGCCGGCCATCGCCATGGAGAAGGCATTCACTTCTCGAATAACTTGTTTCGTCTGTCCAATGAAACTTTAGCAGGAATAATGCAAACGTTCCTCCATTCGACAAACCAACTTGCAGTGGTATACACAGTTTGTAGCAGCATAGTGTGTCTGAGAAAGCAAATAACGTAACATACGTTATATCAGGTGAGATTTCCAATTCAGCTCTCTCAGAGTCGACTATGTACTGGTGCTCGCCCTCGTTAGTGAACTGGAGGCTGTTTCGCCAGGCTCCTGCGCTGAAAGTCACCGGTTCCAGTCCGACATCCGTGGTATTGCTTAAGTCGTCCTTTGTCATCCATATTATGCACTGTAGAGAAATTGTATGATAAATTGTTTGAGAGAATACATACGCACAATAGATACTGTTGTACGACCAAGGAGATCAAATGGTATTTCAGTAATAGTAATACAAATATATAAAAAAACGACTGTGTTCCGGAAGCGTCTAAAATGAAATCTCATCAAGAAACCCTGGTGCAGGATTTAATCCAGCTCCTTCAAAAGGCTGTTGACAGATTCCTTCCACAGCCAACTCGTGGCTCTAATGACTTAGATTGACTAGCCGTTAGTACGTAGAAATAATGGGCGTCATAATAATTAGTTCATTTTATAACAATCCCTTTCACACAATTAATGGATATAATGGACGGAAGAGATGACGCTGCTTCTTTTTTTTTTATCAGTCTCTTGACTGTTTTGATGCAATTCTCCATCCCTTCATATCTTGTGCTAATGAACAAACAAAGGAGATAGCGTACAAATCTCTTGTGCGTCTACATTTGGATTATTGTTGTGCCATTTGGGACCCGTTTCGTAAGGGGTTGATCGAAAGTATATAGAAAGTACAGAGAAGAGCCGCTCGATTCGTTACCGCTTGCTACAGTCCTTATGAAAGCGTCACAGAACTGATTAGTAGATTAGGTTGGGAGTCTCTGGTAGATAGACGACACACGTTTCGTTTAAACTTATTGGTAAACATGCGTTCTCCCACTTTCAGTTTTGAGTGTAGTGAAATACTTCTTCCACCAACCTATTTGAGTCGGAAGGACAGGAAAGATAAAATTAGAGAAATAAGGTGCCGGACTGATTCTTATATGAATTCTTTTTTCCCTCGTACCATTAGGGATTGGAATGCACAGCAAAGAGATTAGCTTTGGTGCTGAGCATCCCTCTGCCACCCACAATTTTGTGAATTGCAGAGTATATATGTAGATGTAGATGTAGATAAACCTCTTCATCACAACATACCCGTTACAACCCACGTCCTCAATTATCTTCATATATTCTACTGTCTGTCTTCCTCTATTTAATTTTCAGCATCCTTTACAGGTGGCAACAGGACAGTGTGGAACAGCACCTGTTGGCAATAAACAGATGGAACGCTGTTATGACTGAATATGGCTGATTACAGCAACTGATAAGCATCTCGCAGCGAAAGGTTCGACCCCTCCCATTTTCTCTGCGCAGTCAACATCTTGCCAGATAATCACTGTGTGGCCTCTAGAGGCAAATCGACAAAGGTTTTTGCGTTTACTTAAGTATGGCTGACGTCACTAGAGGAAACTCGTGGCCGAGATTACGTACAGGATATCTAAAAACTAGGTCGAGAGTCATGACAACCTTTACTATTTTTAGTCTCTTACAAGAGACGCAACGAAATAATTAATAAAATGAAATCCGCAAGTAATTACCTAATGAACTGTGTAAGGAGTAAGAGCTTCAAATATCTTTTGCCTTTCAAATTACAGCTACAATAACTGAGTAGAAGCTGGTTACCAATATAACCTGCTACACATAAATTTGGTTTCGTATTCATATACTTATCTGCTAACCTGTATCATCTCCTGACAAATCAAAAAAATGTCCCTAAATGTTTCCCGCTGTAATTTCTCTTAAATTATCAGCATTAATCCAAAAACGTCTTCCATCGTCAGATATTTAAAAAACTTGTTTATTCCTTACTTTATACATCTATACAACATTTACATTGAATTGCAACACCACATGACGGTGCAGCCTGATGTCTCCGTGGTAAGTACCTCACTAGAAACTCAAAAGATTCCCGGCTCTAAACTCACTGTTGGCTTGGCTTACGTAAGAGCTGTAATCGGTCCTAAACTACAAAACGTCTTTGCTGTACGTAAATCCATGGTTTATATTGCACTTTAAGCTGTAGGTCATGGTTATCTCCTAGGATATCCGGGTTAGATTAAACTCGGGCCGTTGTAGAAGTGGATTGCTAGACCATTTCAAAGCTCCGTCGGCTAAGTGGTCGAAATTCTCTTTCGGGTCTTCCGCTCTATAATAGCATTCCCATTATTACTGTTACCATATTTCAAATAGTACTAGTCTTAACAATTCTAGAATCCCCAAAGAACAAGTTTAATTTGCATGAAGTACATAACTTGCTCTAGAAAGTTATTTTTGAGCGCTATGACAGTTCTTAACATAAAAATGTTTATCGTTTACTTATTCTTCCTTCAAACGTTGATACCTGTGTAATAACATGTAGTGCTTGTTTCCAGTACATTAATATTACAGTATTTATAAAATAAGACATTAGAAGAAAAGCACTAAATGAGGATGGTGAAGATGTCTACTGTAATAAATAAACTACAACTGTCCTCTGTCAAGAAAATTGCAAAGGGGTTTTCACCCTCTTTTCGTTATTAGGAAATTTCAAGCAAAATTGTAATAGTAAATCAACACTCTTAATAACCAAGTAAATGTTACAGTGTCATTTTCCTGTCAAGAATAGTAATATTAACCATTCTGAAATTTCATGAGAATAGGAATATTCTTATATTATACAGTAGTATAATAATGTATATTAGCATTTCTATCTTTAAACAGAGCAAATAAATTCATTCCCGCTAAACGTGCGAACAGAATTTGAAAGAAGAGATTTCCGATATTAGACTCCCATATTACCACATATCGAAAGCGTCTATTAGAACCTTAAATAGATGGATTTTGGAAAGTGTCGTTACGAAACGGTTTTTCCAGCTGACATTTAGCAATGACGCAGCATATTCTTCGTCGTATTTCCACCGTGGAGCTGCTACCCTTGCCTATCACGAAGCATAGGTAAACAAAGTATTCATATTCTCTTAATCTCCTCCTAAGCATATCTGTGGAAGAGGTTCAGTCCAGTCTGTGATAGTTATGTTGGAATTATTTTGTTCACTGACAAGCCCAGGTTCTTGCTTTCATTGTCATGTCTTATCAATAATTGCCCATTATTTACTTACTACATCCATGTTTTATGTTTAATGTTTTACACTCACTTAAACGTACATGAGTCGAAAGCACACAATCCTAACATCAACGGATCTTACCTCCCAACTCGAAACTATCAGAAATTGATATAGGAATATGCATAGAAACTGACATCACAACAGCTCAAAACACTGGATTATTATGTAGGTGCAGCAATCATTCAAGATGACGTGTGTTTTCTGGAAGTTAGTTCTGATAAGAGAGTCGGGGTTTCCTTGAAAACATTATCGCCTACTGTAAAAGATGGGTTCATTATTCCATCAGTGAACAGAAATTGGTATATAAGCCATGGAAGCATATGAAATCACCGTCTCCCCCAGAATAACCAACGATTACTTTTGTGTGAAAAACACGACTACAGTTTCTAAAGCAAATTTTACATTATTTCCTATCGTTAGCTATCAACATCAAGAGTAAATTCTATTGTCCACTAAAGAAAGGAAAAAAAATGGCATTTTTTTGGAGACTAAACATGAGTTGATACTGGAATTAGCATTAGCTAAACATTACTGAAATTATGTTACTTGTTAATGGATTTCCTGATAGATCAACTTTGCAACTCAACATGAAGCAATAAGTAGGACATAATGATAGATGTTCTGTACTGAGGGCACACAATGGTGGGCTAGTTGCATTAGCGTAGCTTACATCCATAAATATTCACTGTTATTCAGTTTAACCATATATTCCAATTCAATTTGTATTCTCTTGGCACCGTAGCTTAAAACAATCAAAAATTCAAGAGCAAAATACTAAATAAAGGATATTATTAAGACAGTCCAAAACTACAACTGTATGAGTTCACGTATATAAAATTATTGCCTCAAATTTTATGGAAACTAGAAAAATATTTGAAAACTGTAACTTTCCTTTTCTCTGTTTTTTTTTTTTTTTTTTGTAAAATCGTGTTACAAACTTGAAAATCAAAACGTTACCTACATACGAAATTTCATCCACATCGATAGAGCCATTTCCGAGATCGTCCTGTTTATCATCTCTAAATCGCTTTTAAACAAAAATGCTAATATTATGTTAAATACAAATTTTAATATTGATCAAAGATTAATTAATGATGCAGGATTAGTGGTAATTCATTTAGACGAGTACATCATCAGTGCTAAATTCATTCACTTCGATAAAACTATGCTCATATCTCGCATATCTGATCCAACCGTGGCTTTCCAAATGATAAGAAAACAATTCCAGATTAAAGTAACGCTCGCGGTATCCATTAATAAACCACAAGGACAGTCACTTCAAAGCACAGGACTGTATTCAGCGGAACCTGCTTTATCGCATGGACACCTGCATCTGGCTTCTTCACGCGTTCGTAGATTCAGTAAATATTTATGTTTTTGTTAAAAACACACACGGTCAAAAAGTAAACGATAACATTCTAACTACTAATATTATTTTCAAAGATGTTAAGAAGTTTGAAAAGAATCACATCTGCCGCAGCCAATATCTATATTTGAAATATTTACTTTTTAAATGATTTACATTTGAACATGTAGTATTTAATGATAACGACTTTATGCAATAAGACATCATACTAATCTTCAAAATAAAATACATTTAATTGATAAATATATTTGCATTTACTTATTTCCACATTATTATATTATCAATCGGTGACTGACCACGATACTTTGCGAAATATTCGCATGGTTCAGCTAGTATACAAGAACTGTTCGTTCAAAGATAAAAGAGTTCCTTATTGTAGCCAAAGAGAAATTAACTATCAGTAGGCTTTCTGGTACTTAAAACGTCTGCGAGATGGCGTTGGAGCCGTTTCCGAGATGCCAAATACAAAAATTGTTCCTATTTTGTAAAATCGCATTTTTGCAAGGAAGACATCAATTTAGATAAATTTAAAAATCAAAACGTTATTTCATTATGAAATTTCATCCAAATCGTTAGAGACGTTTCCGAGTTACCAAATATATATACATATATAAATGAATTGCTTGTTTAAAAACATAAGATTAAAGAATATGAATACCGTAGTTTGCTAAACCCCAAAAATTCTGCTGATTCCATAATTCATTTTGAACAAACACAATTGTAATCAAGCAGGGAACAATATTTTCTGAGATTCTTTGTAAGAAGGTATCTGCACATAAAATGGTTTCCAGAAATGGCGCGACGCTTCGGGCAAACTGAAGCAGCAGCGAGAGAGGGAAAAATTCCGTGTGGTCGGTTTTCACGTCTCGTCTGGAATAAACTGTAGTGGGTGCTCGTTCCGCATCAGTAAAGAGGCAGCCCAGTCGTCGCCTTCCCGGAACGGCAACACACCCATGCGCATTCATATGCGGACAAGAAACACTACGCATCTCAGTTGCATCCCGTACCTAATGCAACGGTTAAAATATGAATTTTAAAAATTAGCTTTACTTTATCCCAGTTACACTCCTTACACTAAACGATAAATGTGCCAAGAAAATATAAATGTTAATTTACAAGGTTTGTCTTTCTTTTGAGTGATGGGAAAACGAGGAGGAAAAAATTGGCTCTTTCACCATATTAATTTTTAGATCGTATATTAAGCATAAAATACAAAGATATCAGATAAAGCCAGTTAGCTCTTGAATTTTGCTCTATCTTTTGAATTTAATTGATAAAGCGGTAAATATAGTCATCACATGAATTTCCTTGCCGTGGAATTGTCTCTCTTTTTACTCGCTTTATATTGGCTTGACCGGGCAAAGTACGTTAGGATGTTCCATGGTTCCGATTCCACCTTAAACTGCAGGTCTCTGATATCCGAAAGGATTGCCCCGACATGGGCACGGCAATTCGAAATACCTTTGTCACTTGGCGGACGATCCCTTCAGAGATTTCCCAGCCGACAACACCATAAACATTTATTTCAATTAACCAATTTCAGGCGACACATTTTTTTTAAAATTTAGCACGCGTATTAAGAACGGTTAACAATTAAATAATTTTACAGCTATGTCATGGTATTATCATTACATTGGCAGTAGCAATAGAAAAGTATGTGTGAATGAGACTTTCCCGGCGTACTAATGCAACTCGACTGAGGCGGTGACAGTCAGCTTGCGACAACTAGATGATATCTGATGAAGACAGCACAGCTAGCTAGCTGTCGAAACATCGTGTTTTTACAACACCATTCGGCTGGACACTCTAGAGGATTTTATTGCAATGGAAAAGTAGTTTTATTGAGCAACCTTATGCACATTTGCACTTAACGATACTATGATGGCAGCAGCTACGATAGTGCCAACACTCACTTTTTTCCACGGTTTCCCAAATCACTCCAGGCAAATGCCGGGATGCTTCCTTCAAAAGGCCATGGCCGAATTCCTTCCCATTCCTTGCCCCCATCCTTGCCCCCCATCCTTTCCCGTCTCTAAAGACCTCGCTGTTGAGAGACGTAAAGCAGTAAAAAAAAAAAATTAAAAAAAAACACTCACTTTATATGATGCTAAACAGCAAGTATTCGCTACATCGTATTGAGCTAGGTTTGACTAATTATAAAAGAGTAGTCTTGTACAATTACTTTGCTATCGGAGCTTCGAAAGAATTAACCATTTAACTTTCCACTAAACGTGGGAATAATAATTAAAGATGAAACTACAACACAGAGAGATGGGCGAAAAAAAATAATCAAACAGTAAGAAACATACTAAAAGGTTAAAAAAAATATATAGTTTAAAAGACAAAAAATATGTTTTTGTAGCAATGTGTATTAAAAAGTTAAAAATAATCTTTAAATATAAAGATTTAGTTTAACTACGATACAACTTCCCACAATTCAGTACAAATTAATTTTTTAATAAGCTTAAAATAGGAATAAAGTCACTGATTAAAAGATTAACTTAAATGTGGAAAAAGCGTTGGATGCTCTCTACTTACTTTTCACAATAACTCTACGAGCAGCTAGTGATAAAAATATAAAACAACTGATATCTATCACCCAACGCTTTTTTTTACATATTTTTTTTTCATTAGTGACTTTATTCCTATTTTAAGCTGATTCAAAAAATTAATTTATGTTCAGTCGTACGACTTCCTAAAGCTGTTAAACAAAATCTTTCTATTTAAAGATTAATTTTAACTTTTTAGTTCACATTGCTACAAAAGCGTGTTTTTAGTTGTTTCAGACTACAATTTTTTATTTTATCCCATAAGGTTGTGTTTCATTTATCTAAGCTTGTTTAACCAGATTTACGCAGACGAGATTCAGGCTTAATACTACCCATTTATGTGTCCATTTAATGTATTGCGACAAATCCTACTACCATTCAATAGTTGGCTGTACACACTGCATGTATGTATAACTATATGGGACAAATTCGTTTTTTATTTTTTACTTTGAGTAAATTATTTATTAACAGTATTCTAAAAAATTAAATTTTCCCTCTTTAAGAATGATACAAGCGTAGGAGTTAAACTTCCTAATACCTCTTCCTGATATATAGTAAATGCAATATTTCAAAATACTAAATGATTTGTGCAGGTAACAACATACTGAAGATGCTTGCAGAAAGAGTTGTAAGATATTCACACAAGACTGTTGAAGAAGCTAAATGCGTTAAGAATAGTGTCCTGCAAGACAATCATAATTTAAACTGAAACACATTTATTGCACCGCATTTAACAAGGGGAGGCCGCCAATTGTGAAATTCCGATACACTTCATACTGCGTGTAATAAAAGCTCATGGACAGAGGTGTAATGTGATGAAACAGTAACATGCGCTTCTTCGCTGTTCTCGAGGAAATTGACATTAAAATATTGCGTTACTTTCTAATACTTTTTACATGAGGCAACTCTGAATGGGCTCGTGGCGTAGCAAGCGAACTCTCTGCTACATACCGTATATCCGTCGTCGCTGGATCGAATCTCGGTGTGGGCAACCTTTTTATTTATTCAAATACATATACAGATAATTCCCGGCAATCAGTTTCAACAATTATGGACATAATAAATTTTAATGCCATTTTTTGTGCAAAAACTGACGCTTTAGAACTTCAGTATGGTGTTCGCAAACAAAGTTACTTTTAAAAAAATGGAAGTATTTGCTGCGGCTGGTAGGAAATACAAATATTGTTACTCTACTATTACAGTTGAAGGACAGATGTTCCTTTTTTTAAAAAAAAACTGCTTTACGTCTCTCAACAGCGAGGTCTTTAGTGACGGGAAAGGATGGGGGCAAGGAATGGGAAGGAATTCGGCCATGGCCTTTTAAGGAAGCATCCCGGAATTTGCCTGGAGTGATTTGGGAAACCATGGAAAACCCAAATCTGGATGCCCGGACGGGGATTCGAACCGCCGTCCTCCCGAATGAGAGGCCAGAACGCTATCCGTTACACCACCACGCTCGGTACAGATGTTCCTTCCCGCACAAGGGGACGGGAGGGTTGAAACCAGACGACTTATAAAACGTAGTTGCCTGCTAACTTGGAAAGAAGGTCGAAGCGGTCCCTAACACAACTTATAACAGCATCGAAAATCATTGTAAATAATTGTTGAAACTAATTGAGTAAATAAATTTTAAAAAATGCCTAGAGGGGGATTCGATACCACTACGACTGGCTTATGAGGCAGATAGCTTGCTCCCTCGGCATGGTCCCCTAGAACTCCCAGTACCGTAGAGAGTATTTGAACGCAATGGAATTTTTGAATGCTGATTTTATCAATAACGGCGAAGAAGCGTGTGTTACTGCTTTATCTCATTACACTTCTGGCCATGAGCTACTATTACACATAGTATGAATTGAATCTGAATTTTAAAGTTGGCAGCCTCTCCTTGCTAAACGTGTGAGCATAGTTACAATTCATATTTAATAATTTCATCTTTACGTTATCTTAATGTAAAAAATTAATTTAATTACTTCGATAACTAATATCAAATTAGGTCTTAAAAATGCAGAATTTGCCTTACATTTGTGTTGAGACACGAAACATTTATTTTGTAATCTAGTACTTTTGTTTGAGATATAGATAAAACACTACGATAACACTAACAGTTCACACAGTCTTCACAACATTATTCATTCAGTAACATTGATGTGGAAAGTAGTTGCATAATTCGTTCCAGTCAAATTAAAAACTTGATGGGCGTATCTAAAAGCTTTAAGAAGCAGTAAACGATTGTTTACTTGATGATTATTTCCAGTCCTTTCATAACTTTATTAACTGAGGCAACTAAACAAGTTTACGTAACATGCGCAAATAGCCTGGGAAATACAGGTATTCATTTGATGAAAAATATAATCATATTACTCCACAAACGTCAACGGAAAGTTACTTCATTCTTGAGAATTATTCAGACGTGTTGGTATTTTACTAATGTAACGAATCTGATAATTAACAGAAAATGGCATTAAATTTCTTACAAAAACATCTAGGTCTATGGATCGAGCAGTTGGTAACAGGTATTGATGACAACGTGCTTAATCGGTTGTGGAATCTACGTCGTTTGTGATTAGATATACAAAGTAGGTTTGCTAGATCTCAAAAATGTATGGGGAAGTACCCGAAGTAGTTCTAGTCGAGAAGAAATCTACGCAGTGGGAAGAAAGAATTATGTGGGATTAACAAAAAGTGTGCAAACTGCATACTCAATTTTTTTACCGAAAGAATTATTTTATTTTCTGTGTTTTGTATTTCGAGTTAACTGAGAAACCTAAAATCATACTTCACCTTTCCGAGAAAAAGCGAAAGCCAAAAAAATGATACTGTATTTGCAAATTGATTCCACAATTTCTTTATGTGTCAATATTAAATTGAAAGATTCCTACCTCAAGTTGACAGCTTAGGAAACCGCAAGTAAGTAGATTTCTGAAGTGAGAGTTTCGGGTTGATTGGCATTAATATAATAAGGAAAGACCTCCGATGTGCCAGAAATTAGAATTAAAGCATGTTATAGATTGTAAGAGGCGTTACGGTTCTATAATTATACACTAAACACAGTTTTGGAATCAAAATATGTATTTAAATATTAATTATAACAAAGCAAATTTACAGCGGTAGTTGATACATCTCGTCCCGGAATTTATTTTTTGTTGCTTTTTTTACCATGGATTTTATTGCCAATATTTACGTAACTAGATGTTAGGTAAAGGCTTCTCATATTTTATTTTCCTTTGTGCTGGAAAATATTGCAGGGGTTATTACTAATTTTCCATACGAATGTAATTAATAATTGGATAGGTACCGCAGCAGCGAGAATTTAATTACATTACTGTTAAAGTTAATATTTAGTGCGCGTAGTCGGAAAGGAATTATTTTCGAACCTTTTTGAAAAAGGAGGTGACATTTGAGTGACCTGCTGCGTCCCACCGCTGCGGCTGGGACATTCTGTGTGTAAGCTTGACTGGCGTGCAGTGGTACGGAACAGTTGTGCACAATGGGTCCCGACAGGGAGGAGTTTTTCCAGACCATTATCTAAAAATGACGCTGATCCTTTGGTGCTTCCCACTCAGAGAGACTCCACGGTAGCCTTCTAGCCAGCGGAACAAAGATGCAGGTTAGCGCCATTTCACTCCCCAGGTGTTTTGAGAGAAAATATCCACCCGGCAAACCGACGAAGAATGGTTGCTAAGTCAATGGTATTAAAAGAGGCATGGACGCGTTTGTACAGCTGTTTGTTTAGTGTTTTTCCCACTATTAACAAAAGGGAGAAACGAAACTTCTTTTTGTCAATGAAGAGTTCATCTTCGTACTAGGAAAGAAGCGATATGAAAGATATGAACAGAAGTAACTGACGCTTCCACAATTAACTGAGGTGGTACAACGTGTTATTCCATTCTGTGGACTACGGGCACTAACAGAAAATCATTGTGGGTCCTTTCAAATAAATAAAGTTTTGTTTGCTAACAATTCTTACAGTAATGCAGAAAACTTGTGAGGATTGAGCAAACATCAAATGCAAATATGTCAAGCGGGCTTCTTTAGTATTCACGATGAAACATTTTTCTCCGTCATATACGACCCAGTTGCAAGGAAAATGTTTTTGAATTTATATACAAATGAAAATAATTACATTTTACTTGTTGCTTAATTTATCAATATTGTTTCCTTGCTTCTGTGCAGCTGATTTACATCCGTTCGTACAGTTGTCTGTGAAACGATAACTAACAAGTAGACCTACTAAAAAAATGCGAGAAATATTAATGCTGTGCAGTCACTCCCTATGACCTAGTTACAATTTGAGTTTGCGACAGGACTTGGAGGAGTCCGGGTTGGTAAAAAAATCAGGTAAAGATATTATTTCACTGCGTTGTCAACAGTCCTCAGGAAAACATACATAAACCTGCGGCAAGGAGACTTCCCGCATAAAACTCATACGGTTACCTCGGCAGCCAGTTGACCTTTCAGACGTGCTTGTGTTTCAAGCTGCGACAAGCGACTCCATTACCAGCCGCAACGATCCTATGTATTTGCCTTTTCGGCAAACATCACGCTGAACAAAAAAATAGAAACACAATGAATGAATTATAATAAGCTTCAAATTGCTATGTGACATCTTTATACTACATCACGATAATTTATTTACCAATGACAAAGGAATGATGAATCTATTGTAAATGTATACTAGTTGACATCGATTAGAAGAGATGATAATACCTGAATGTTAATGAATTTTTGTATTTTAGAAATTAATTAAATTTCGAAGCTGCTACTGAGTCAGCTCAAAGTATAAGACTATTTTCGAAACCACCCTTAAATTTTTGCATTTTTACTTGTTGTTCCTGCTGTGACTTGATGCCGAAAATAGTTGTGACCGTTTTGTCACAGCATAATCGGTAGGACACAAATGTGCAAGAGTAAAATATTTTTTATTTTGCTCCACCATAATTCTTTGCCACTGTATTATTGATATTTTCCTGGATGATCTTCCCCAAAACATATAAATTTCTAGGAAGCAGTAGAAGTGAAAATAAAAAATGATTTTTAAGTTCATTTTTCAATTACGTTCCTGCAAAAGCGAAAATGATTGTAAGTTGTAATAACCACCTACCTATAAACCACATGAGGATTGTTTTCGCACAAGATATACAGAGGCATTACAATTTGGCGTACGAGTACTAACTTCCTAATCGAAAATTTACATCGCCTTCACTAATAATTATTACGTCACCGATATTTTGAAACAATTTAAACTTCTTTGTTGCGGGGCTGCCCCAAGAATACGTTTCCACCAGTCATACTGCAGCGATAATATCTGTATTATTGACATGATTCCGTATGTTGGCCATTCCTGAGTGTGTCCCCTACTGAAAATTTGTAGACGATTATATTACGCAATATATTATATTTAGTTGTTGGAAAACAATTAAAACAGTGTGTTTGTCTACACGTGTACATTATGGTGGGAAAAATAAATTGATAATTTATTGCATACATAATTTGAATCATTTCGTCAAAACTGGTGTATTTACTTCACTGAATCGATTAAGAAAACTTAATTAGAATTATAACTCATTAATGGAACATTTATTTTTCGTTCGAGGAGTGCAACTGATTTCTAATTTCGCAACATGTGTCCACGCAAGTTAACTTGATACTAATGTGCTGATTGGAAGCTCGTTGTTAGCAGGGCTCCAATTATCCGGTAATGTCGCGCACTGCCCCGGGCGGCGAACTAGCCGCGGGCGTATCCGCCCTCGCTCCCAGCTCTACGCGGTGCGAAATAATCCCACCACTAAATTGCACTGAATTGCTTATTATTGAGTAAAATTAATGTCTTAATGACTATTCGTGATTGAAACAACGTGCAATTGAATTGTTGTGCACTTTGTTATTAATTGTGAACAATGTCCTTGGTGATAAGTAATGAATCAGGAATGGCTAACGGCTTCCCCGAAGGATTAATATAAGTAATGACTGGAATGCCGATAACTGTTTACACAGAAAACCATAGTACGCTACTAAGCGTGCTGTTCGCTCTTCACGTTTTTCTTTGGTTTATCCAGGTATGAATTCGAAGTAATATGGACCTGCACTCAAATCACTAGAGATTAGTGCTTTCTCACATGGTGGTTTGAAGTCTGCTTTTGATGGACTTCTGTTTTGATAAAGACCTTTCTCCACTCTGCTTTTAACGTAAAGTGACAAATAAATTTTCGTGGAAAAAATACCTTTGAGGTTTTTTTTTTTTTTTTTTTTTTTTTTTTTTTTTTTAAATGAATCAATTCATTTATCAAGTGTCATTGTTATGTTTTTTTACTAATTTTTGAGCTGCTGAAATTGTTTCTCAATTTGCTGAGAAACAAAAAACCGGATATTAAGTAGCTGGTAAACTTCAAGCCTCTGCTGCAATAAAGATTAGAATTTCACTGGCGCGACAGTGACTTTAACCCGACTATAGTATACTCTTGTAAGGTTTGCGAGTTCTCATTGCTGTTCCGTAAGATGTTACTTTCCGGTACAGGTGTACTGAAATGTTATTTAATGTACAATACACTGTGATTCGCAAACGTTGTTTTCGGCGTTCACCCGCGTTTCGTGACTTATTATGCTAAAATCGGTTGGGAAATAGGTTACTTTCTTTACAGGTATCATAAGAAAGAGGGACCTTTGTAGCGCGGGCCCAGAGGCTGCAGGTAATGTATGTTTTAGTGCGGCCCTTACATTCGGATGAAATTTCATTTTTACCTCAACTTAAGATAATTAATCAGTTATTCCTTCTGTCAGTTTGGCAAAAAGTGACAAAAAAACAAGAATTTTCACTAACTTACTTGTAATAACTGGTAATTGTAGTGGTAAATCCAATGTGAATCTGAATAATTGTAGTGTGGTTACATGTGTGTGTAGCTAACGCTGATGAATTGTAAATGCGATACATCTCTATACAGATGTAATAAAACAGTAACGAGAATATTTGTGCGGATTGTCGATTTCTTGAAGATTCTACACTTAATAAACTAAAGCGAACGAATTAAATGTTTTTCAAATTTTTATCTGTCGGTTTCATTGAACTCGATTAACGCAAACACAGCTGGACGTAATATTTAATTTAATTTAATTTAATTGCAATGGAGCACAGGCACCGGTGGCAATTTCCCTACACACCCATCTTCCCCCTATCCTGCAGCCACCTATATTTGCCCTCTACAAATTTTATCTTTAAATTCTTTCAAAGTTTTCGGTAAATTATTCATCATTTCTGTTGGTAACTCATTCCAATCCCTGACACCCTTACCTAAAGAAGAGAATCTTCCTACACCCTCGTGCCTGAAATCGAGTGCTAGCGTGTGGTCATGGTCATCTTTGCCCTTCCATGCACTACTTTTCATACCTATTGCAATATCTTTCCAATACTCCTCGCCAGTATATGCCCTGTACACTCCCATGACCCTCCTCAACCACCTCCTGTCTTGCAATGAATCCCATTTCAGCTCCTTTATCATATCCGTCACTGATTGCATTCTGCGATAATTTCCAGAAACAAATCTAGTAGCCCTTCTTTGCACCCTCTCCAACTGCCGTATTTTATACGTAAAATGAGGGTTCCATACTACACTACCATATTCGAGCAATGGTCTCACCAATGTTTTGTAACCCAGTTCCTTTACTTCTCCCGTACATCCCCTCATCACTCTCTCCAACAAGTGCAGAACCTTTTGTTTTTTATTTGTGTATCTAATAAGCTGACTGTTCTTTGCATTTATCTTCATCCCATGTTTACCAACCCAACTAGATATCCTGTCCAGATCACCCTGCAACTGTTTACAATCTTCTATCGTTATGATTCTTTTATACAGCATTATGTCATCTGCAAACAATCTAATTTCAGATAGTAATCAATCAACACAATTATTCAACAGAATAATGAATAGCAATGGTCCCAATACGCTACCCTGTGGCACACCCATTTTTACTTCTACTTCTTTTGATACTACCTTTCCTACCCTAACTTTCTGTTTTCTACCTTTCAAAAATTCTTCTACCAGCAAATCACTTTCTCATCCACTCCAATGGTTTTTACCTTATTTACTACCATTTTATGGCTTACTCTGTCAAAAGCCTTTGACAGATCTGGTGCTACACTATCAATTTGGCCTCCCTTCTCCATTTCATCTGAAACATCTTGCATATATCCCACCAACTGAGATTGGCATGAATATCCTTGCCTGAACCCATGTTGCCTGCATGAAAACAACTTACGTTCCTCACATATATTTCTGATGTGGTTGCATATCAATCTTTCCATTAATTTACCTACCACTGATGTCAAACTGATTGGCCTGTAATTCTCAACTCTATTTCCCACCCCTCCCTTATGTACCGGTACTACTATTGCACTTTTCCAGTCCTGTGGTAAGCAGCAAGTTTCCAGACTCAATTTAAATAATATTTCAAGATAACGTACAATATCACCTCCGGCTATCTTTAAGATATCTGTAGTAATATTATCTTCACCAGCTCCTTTATGTTTTTTTCAGCTTTCTTATTTCGTTCATGATTTCCTCAGGATTAATATCAAATTTTTTAATATCGTAAGCTCGTTCTTCGAATTACACCCTCCTGTTTCTGATTCATTGTCCCTAATGCTTTCACTGAACCAGTTACTTAAAATCTCTGCCTTTTTCAAATCGTCAGTAACTTCTTCTCCATCCTTATCTATAAGTGTCTCTACACCCTCCCTTCCCCTCAGTTTCCTGATATAGCCATAGAAATTTCTAGATGCATCAGTCAATGGTCCTCCTGCACTGACAATACTCTTCATAAACCCATCTTTAGCCATTTTGCTGTTATTAAGTCCTTGTTTAGTTGTTTTAAATATTCCCTACAACCCTGCTGTCTCTTAACTCTGTTATGTTCTTTTCTTACCAACCTCTTTAACCTTCTCACTTCCCTATTATAGTACATAGGTTCTCTACTTCTCTTTATTTTCTGCCTTGGAATAAATTTTTCTTCCCCCTTTCTTATTATCTCCTTGAACTCATCCCACCTTGACTCTACTGTACTTGAGCCTTCCTTCCATTTGCTGAATTGTTCTCTGAAATATCTCTTCAAATTCGAAACCTGTGCCTTTTTATAATTGTACCTATTTCCCCCTGAGAGTAAAGTAAGGCACTGTGCCCAACCATAGCGTTATTTAGCAGTCGAAATATTTACCGGATTTGCATACAACAGAGTCTAGTTCACATCCGAGAAGCATCGTATTATTCAGTACCAAGTTACAACAATATAAAAAAACTATCAACAAACACCAGTAAATTCATAGATTCAGGTTTTTTTTGAAAAAAAAAGAAAATACTGATTTACCAATGCTTTCTACTGACGTCCATCAACGTTTCTAGAAGCTGGTACTTATTACTATCCGGGAACGTTTTCGCTGCGCAAAATCGACAGGTGGCTGTCAGCAACAAGAGAACTCTTCCAAAATTAATGAAAATGAAGTGAAATATACTTCCATCAAACTTTTTATTCTCAAAACTATGCCAGCAGAATTTCTATGTTCTCCGAGCGGAGCTCAATTCCCAAAGCATAGAATCGGAAGTCGCTTTTCCTATTTATGCTTCTCTGAAACTTTTACAAAAATCTGGAACGGATTCCGATTCGAATTGATTATGATTAATATAAACCTGACCAGTTGTATATTGTTTCCTCTCGTGTTACCAGGCTGAAAATCTGCATGAATTTGATCCAGGTGGAAAAGCTGCAAATATTAGTTAAAAAGAAATTTCGTAAAGCATGATTGCGGTATGCTATTTTGTTACTTTCTAACCCGATTTGTTCATAGCTGTGGTTCGCGCTAAGCTTGTAGATCAGTCCTTACCCAAATCATTTGTTTGAGAAAGCGCTCCGTGCGTTAATAGTTCACACCGAGCGTGGTGGTATAACGGTTAGCGTTCTGGCCTCGCATTCGGGAGGACGGCGGTTCTAATCCCCGTCCAGGCATCCAGATTTGGGTTTTCCATGATTTCCCAAATCACTCCAGGCAAATGCCGAGATGCTTCCTTCAAAAGGCTATGGTCGAATTCTTTCCCATTCCTTGCCCCCATCCTTTCCCGTCTCTAAAGACCTCGCTGTTAAGAGACGTTAAGCAATTTAAAAAAAAAAAAATATATATATATATATAGTTCACGCTAACAATCTTGCGGACAGTCGTTGGTTGATTTATAACCCTTATCCTGCCATGAAACGTCGTATTTAACAGTAGTATAACTTATTTAACTCACTGTTTCAAGATTACATTTGCGAAGCTGTTTCTAGTCCTGCCTTATCACAGTCTTAATAAGTGTTACCTTAAAATCGTTTATTCATTAACATATATAACCAGCGATTTGAAATAGGAAAAGGTTTCAAAGTTCTGCACTTGTTGGAGAGAGTGATGAGGGGATGTACGAGAGAAGTCAAGGAATTGGGTTACAAAACTTTGGTCAGACCATTGCTCGAATATGGTAGTGTAGTATGGGACCCTCATTTTACGTATCAAATACAGGAGTTGGAGAGGGTGCAAAAAAGGGCTCCTAGATTTTTTTTCTGGAAATTATCGCAGAATGCAATCAGTGACGGATATGATAAAGGAGCTGGAATGGGATTCATTGCAAGACAGGAGGAGAATGAGGAGGGTCATGGGAGTGTACAGGGCATATACTGGCGATGAGGCATGGAAAGATATTGCAATAGGTATGAAAAGTAGTACATGGAAGGGAAAAGATGACCATGACCACAAGCTGGCACTCGATTTCAGGCACGAGGGTGTAGGAAGATTCTCTTCTTTAGGTAAGGGTGTCAGGGATTGGAATGAGTTACCAAGAGAAATGATGAATAATTTACCGAAAACTTTGAAAGAATTTAAAGATAAAATTTGTAGAGGGCAAATGTAGGTAGGTGCAGGATAGGGAGAAGATGGGTGTGTAGGGAAATTGCCACCGGAGCCTGTGCTCCATTGCAATTAAAAAATTAAATAAATAATTAAAATTGTATGTCACAGGCGAACACGTAGTATTATGTCTCAGTGAAAATTATCTTTTACATGCTTCCCATTTACATATAGAAAATGTGTATTTCCAAGACGTATTGATATACGTTGATTCCGAGTTGCGGTTATGACAGTAAATGATCCATTGTTTGGATGTTGCCACGAGAACATGTGATATCTGGTTGTTCTCCTAGGTACCCCATAAAAAAATTGTATCCCTGCAGCGTCCAACGCTGACTCGAGGTCTGTTAAGTGACTTCGATATTGTTCAGACCTATATGGTAGCCTCTCTTTATGTTTAATACAGTCGGTGCAGACCTTCCAGATTAAATGATTTTCACCCGTAAACTTTTCCCTCTTTCGAGGCAGCGTGTGGACAGGGTAGGGACTGCTTCAAATAAATACACGTAATTGCTTCACCAGACGGTACACCTGAGTGTAACGCGCGGCCCTCATAAGAGATTTCACTACGACAGCGCTGCCCAAATGAACAATTATATAATATACGAGGCAAGATTACGTTTTGTTCAAATGATGTACCATGGACAAGGTGGAAAAATATGTGTTTCGCTGCAATTTTTTCCGTTACCTTAACTACGAATATTAATTAATGATATAGTTACAGAATCAGAGTTATAGGAACTACCCGTACATTTGGTTTCAATTAATTTATAATTTATTTTGAAATCAAGGATTGTTTTTAAAACTAACATTATCCACAAGCTGAAGATTGATGCGGAAAACTTGAAAGTATTGTAACTTCTATGAGAACAAGGATTGAAAAGATTTTTCTAGAAAATATATAAATTTTCTTGGTAAAAGTATCATCTTTAGGATTGACTTCGATGCTGTCAAACTGAAATGAACATTATGTACACTCATTAATCGGTCTAATGCATACAATAACCAGAAGAAATGCGAAGCATACATGAAGAATAACAGCACCCGCACGATCACATGAAGATAGCGGACATGTTATTACACAGCTGTAAACTCGGACAAGCAAATTTCAAACAGGATAAAGATAACCAACGATTCAGTAGACATTATACTGCTGACGGTCTTCATGGGATTGAGATAATCGAACATTTTGTCTGCGATGATAAACTGACAACGACTGGAATGACGTTCAGCAAGGTTGGTATAAAATGTGCAAATGTCTAGAAAATGATTCCATGGGCTGCTTGGGTAAACATGTAAGATCTGGTAAAAGGCGCTCGTGACAGAGAAAAAAGTCTCCGTATGCATAGGTTCTTGCGGTGAGGGAGAGTGCCTGAAACAAGGTTAGAACCAGACAGTGTCGTAACACAATTCCGCAGACTTCGTGGCGTCTGAAAGCGACGGCAGTGTCGGCTGGAGATGTGGAGGAGTTTTACTCCCTCCTAACACGTGTCGTACATAACACCAAGAAACTAAAGGTGGTTACATCACTCACTGGGGTCGGATTTTAGGTTAAATCACTCTACATACCACATACATTAAACAAATTATGAGCTGTAGATTATAAATCTTTTTTTTCTTTTGTCTGCTTAACGTCTCTCTAACAGCGAGGTCTTTAGAGAGGATGAGGGGCAAGGAATGGGAAGGAATTCGACCATGGCCTTTAGAAGGAAGCATCGCGGCATTTGTCTGGAGTGAATTGGGAATCCATGGAATACCCAAATCTGGATGCCCGGACGGGATTCGAACCGCCGTCCTCCCGAATGCGAGGCCAGAACGCTAGCCGTTACACCACCACGCTCGGTGATTATAAATCAAAATTCCGTCTGGAAACAACTGTTGATGTTACTGCTTTCTTTTATTTCCATACGCGTTTCGCCCTTATGGTGTGGGGCATCGTCAGTGACTGTGAATTTGTTTTTACATGTGATATGTTACATTTGACAGATGTCACAGCCACTGACGATGTCCCACACCATAAGGGCGAAACGCGTATGGAAATAAAAGAAAACAGTAACATCAACAGTTGTTTCGAGACGGAATTTTGATTTATAATCTACTAGCGTCCGCGTGGAATAGTTATTTTGGGCATCATATTTATTTTTGCAAACAACCTCCTCAGCTTTATAAATTATAGCAGTTACCCACGACTTTGTCCGCGTCAATTTCTGTTATTATTTTAGACAATTTTTTGCAAATTTAGTTTTTAAGTTTTTAAAAGAACATAATTATTTTAAAGTACTTCTGCGTAAATTATATTTTTAGTTTATTTTCTTGTGGCAGAAGAACATATTGGTTTTCTCACGTCGAAAGATAGCTTAACGGGAAATTGAATTCTTTTAAAATTAAAAGGTAAATCATTTGGAATCATTGGGATGCGAGGTATAAGCACTGTTTGACCAACTGCTGGACCAGTCAAAACTATTGCAACGACCACGTTATTGCGTAGAAATTTAATTTGAAGTCGGGTTCTGTTACATAAATTTGGTGGTTTGAGATTTCTAAGTAAAATTATTGGGGCACCTATTTTTAACTTGAGGGAATATGGAGGAAGGCCACTTGGGTTCAAAGAATTAAGAAACTCTTGTGGGTAATGTACCGCATCTTCTTGATCCATTACGTTATCAATAGATGTGTAGGTAACTATACCCGCGACTTCGTACTCGTGGATTAAGAATTTCTTTGCTAGAATTGAATATAGAAAGTTTTTGGTAACGAAGGATTGGTACCAAACAATTTAAAAAGTATTATTACACGACAATACTATCGCAAAAACAAATAACGCTGCATACAACCGTTCAGAAGGACCGCGCGTAATATCTTCTAAGATGTTCATTGAAATTAAGTGATGCCAAAGACAATTTTGTTCACAATTAAATACTCTTAATCAACAACACATTTATTTGGATAAAGATTAATATTATTATGTTGATGCAACTCTAACAAATAATTGGTAATAATGCATTAATTTCGACCAAATTTGATTACCATAAAAACGGTTCTAGTGAGTTAATCTTAAAAGATAGACATATACTGTCGCGGACATTTTTTTAGATCATTTCAAGAGGAATAATCCTTTCATACATATTTTTTGGTATCTTGAACCGTTTTCGCAGCGCACGCAACAGAAGCCCTCAAAGATGAATAATTTTCCCCGTTTTTTCCACATTTTCCATTGTTTCTTCGCTCCTATTAGTTGCAGCGTGATGTTATATAGCTTAAAACCTTCCTCGATAAATGGTCTATTCAACACAAAAAGAATTTTTCAATTCGAACCAGTAGTTCCTGAGATTAGCGCGTTCAAACAAACAAACTCTTCAGCTTTATAATATTAGTAAAGATTAACCAACAACTGCGGAAGATGGCCTACAACCAGATTTGCAATATGAGCTGTGTTTCTATGTACAATATTCCTTTCAATGTGACTAAACACATTAGCTGGAGGAACGTAGAGATGAACTTAAAGCCAACAGACTGATAATTTTTTTCTAAGTCAGGATTCTACATGAAAATTTGGTTTTAATACTTCATTTTTTCCAAATGTGGTTATCAGATTTTACAATTGACTTTTTTTCTGTTTTTACCATAGTTTCTTGGGTTTTTCTCCCTGAAACATGATATTATGTCCTCGTGTCACTCCTTGCTTACTCCAGTACTAAACCGGAATATTAGGGAACAAACACAACTATTTTTTGTGCACCTATATAGTTTCCTGAAACACCGATTCATCCGAATAGCCTAATATATTTAATGAACCTTTGCACAGAGTACGTAAAACAGAAATAAGATAATCTAATACCTCAATGTTCTTGCCGCATATTAGTTCAGTTGTCTTACCTTTGCACTAGAGACATTTTTCAGCTTACACGTTACACAGATGTATAAAGGACATTGATACGTCATTTAGGCTACATGCTTTCTCACTACAATCAGCAAAAGCGGTGGATCTACCAATTTCCGTGCATCTGAATATTTTCCAGCACAGATGTTACTGTTCCTACTGATGTATTCATTTTCTACTACTCTGCTACATTTAGGCACCATGTTATGGACTGTGTCGCTTTGTTCTTGACAGGAGCAACATCTGACGTCATCAACAACCTTACACCAAATTTTGTCAGCACATTATGTTAGTGTTTGGTTCTGAATGGAAATCATCGATACACCTGTTGCTGGTTTCAGTTTCTCTATTTTGAACTCCATTTATGTTCGTATCATTTCGCCTTCTAATGTTATATAGGTTTAATAACTGTGTTATAATTCAAGATGAACTACTTTTACCAAGTGCTGAAATTCAGTTTTCTTTGATTTTTTTCACATTTTTTATCTTTTATTATGATTTTCATAATGTCTGTTACCCATAGATCGTAGTATGCAGTAATTGAATATTCAAATAAAAAGCATAAACCAAAATAAAATTTCATATTAGCATCGATAATTTTAAGATTTAATGTAATAAGTTTTGTTGGTGGTTTGGGTGTATTATCTTCTGTAATCTTTTGAATTCGGTATATCTTGGGAAGGCAATACCATTTATTCGCTGATATAAAAATAAATGCCTTAATACACTATTAATCACGAGGACTGACAGTTAATATTGCAAGGCCAAAAGGATTCAAGGAATTGATTTTTAAATAAATTACTTACAAATCTCTTTTTACTGTCCAAAAAACACCGCCCCGATAAAATATAAGATTGCTCTTTGATACATATGAAGATCCCAATCTTGGCTTTCTTAGTATCTTTAAATGAATTTCGATAATTTGGAATGAAATATTAGACTGATTCATTGTATAGTGGTTAATAAGTGACAAATATAGAACAAACAAACAAATAAGTAGAGGATGTTGCATAAAAATATCCATGTGAACCTCTACCAAACTTTTACAATATAACACAGACGGCACTGATTTGATTTTTAAGATTGAGCTTGTTAACAGGCTCATGTATTGAAATAAATATTAGTTTGAACCGTATTAATTAGAAATTCATGTCATTTTCAACTGTTGTGAAAATTCTGTAAAACAATATACCCCTATCCAATACTTAACTTGCGCGTTTTATTTTGTATCAGAACAAATCTTTTAAAACGGTTCTGTAACTCATTGCGGTTAACGTTATTTTCTCCAAATGTATAAGATTCTGAGGTTAAAATCACCACATCAGATTCCATTATTATTACCGCGTTTCATTTAAACTATAAAAACAAATTAACTATTCATTGCAATCAGTCAGTATGAATCATTTGCACGATGGAAATTGGTAAAGGGAGTATCATTTATTATTGGCTTTCAATGTGTGACTAATTTAAAATTGCGGTTTGATACTGTTGTTCCAGATATGTTGTTGACACAAGGCATTGAGCATAAAACACAATTAATATCATTAGCCACTATCGATTCATCATATTTTTTAAAAACTGTTGTGTTACTCTACCGAATACAGGCTGTCATCATGAGAAGATATGTGCAATGGAAGAAGATTTTCAATAACGGGTGAACGGTAGTCAAGTAGTTCTTTGTGTTCGTACAATAGTCCAATGATTTGATTCGTGTAAAACATAGTTCCACTCAATGATGAGTATACTGACACACCCAAAACAAAATCCATATTAGTTATTTTCAGACATTTTCAGATTTTGTACAGCAGCCATGCTGTGCACACAAGTTGTAAAAGAATTGATTAAATGATTCCCGTTTTTTTTTTTTTTTTTTTTTTAACTGTTTTACGTCTCTCAACAGCGAGGTCTTTTAGAGACTGGAAAGGATGGGGGGCAAGGACGGGGGCAAGGAGTGGGAAGGAATTCGGCCATGGCCTTTTTGAAGGAAGCATCCCGGCATTTGCCTGGAGTGATATGGGAAATCATGGAAAACCCAAATCTGGATGCCCGGACGGGGATTCAAGCCGCCGTCCTCCCGAATGCGAGGCGAGAACGCTAACCGTTACACCGCCACGCTCGGTAAAGATTCCCGTCAGGACTAGCCGTCTAAGGACCAATAAAGAAATTTTAGTCCACATGTTTTGATTATGATATTCTTATTCGATTTTTATTTACTTGCAATGAAGGTTGGCTGTGCGAAAAATTATGGTGTTAGAGAAGATTTAGGGGAAAAAAAAATGCTCCGCAGCTGATAGACTAATGTTACCATTTGAACGCAGAGAAATATTTCCGGAAATACGTTTGCTAAGAACTTCACTCTGCCAGATGCAGTTAAAAATAAATTTGGGAGAAAGGTATTATGAATTTTCTGACCGGTAGAAATCACAATATTTTTTACCTCTGAGTCTTACGAATTTTACTGCTGAACTAAAACCGACTTAAAATAAATAACAAAAATCATCATCGTTGGAATGTATGCAGTAGCAAAACTGAGACACTCAACTGCATACTCAATTTATGCAATTAGATACGTATGTCAATAAATAGAATTCTAAAACTAACACTGGTAAAGCTTATTTGAGTCATTAGTTAACTATTGATATAAAAATGATAATGATGTTTCAGTTTTAGCCGATATTCACGGTATAAAAAGTATGAACAATTACAAAATCTTTTATATCTGTTATATAGACGAGAATTGACAGTTAAAATTGAAGTATTTACCTTTAACGTATTTACCGCTTTCATGTCTTCCAGTTTCGCATTATATGACTGAAACAACAACATTACGAATATAAGATTACGTTGCAGCGTTGCAGTGCTATGCTCAATAATGCAAGCGAAGCTGTTTGGATCTGTTTGAGGATACATTAATGGTAACTAATATTTCCATATTTCAAGTATATTGTTTCAATTATTCCTACAGCACATCACCACAAAATAGCACGCGACCATACAATTGTTCACATCGCAAAATATCACGTCATCGTTTTAGAGCGTATTACGTCGTCCTCAGCTTAAGAAGTGCTATGGATTATTGGTTTTAGTGTCTGACACAGTGTAAGAAAACACGCTTTTGGTATAAATGAATGTGTTCAAATATTTATCGCTATCAATCGCTAACACATGGAGTGCTGCATTGAGTGGAAACAGACTGCTAACGTGCATACGGTGGGTGTCCATCTGTGCTTGAAATAGTAGTAGAGTGAGAGTTAGGACTGGACCGCATCCCGAATATCCGAAAACAAATCGGCAGATAATATAAAGATGACGTTTACCATTAGCGACAGGAAGTACATTTCAGAGAAATCAACTGTAGCAGGGAGCGGTCAGGAAAATCTTGGATGTCTGACAGGAACAGAATAAAATTGAAGTGAAAGGTAGGATGGCAGAACGTGTCAGAGAGCATAAGAACAACTCTCGAACGCTCCGTTGAACTACACTCGCAAGCGTAGGAGACGCCATTACCAGTCGGCGTATGAAAAATTGAACAGATTTCAGAGAAACTCTTCTGCAAATGCCGATCTGATATTTGCTTAACGCTCTGGCCTCGCATTCGGGAGGACGCGGGTTCGAATCCCCGTCCGGGCATCCAGATTTGGGTTTTCCATGGCTTCCCCAAATCACTCCAGGTGAATGCCGGGATGCTTCCTTCAAAAGGCCATGGCCGAATTCCTTCCCGTTCCTTGTCCCCACTGCCATACCGACTCTAATGACCTTAGCCGTCGACGAGGCGTAAAGCAATTTAAAAAAATGTTATTTGCATTAGTTGATGATATCGGTTAATGTGGTTGAAAATAGAAAGAAAAGTAATTTACAAATAAAAAATAATAAAACATTTATTTATGGCCAGTTCATATACCAATGCCTCTGAAAATCAATAACTTAACTACAAGGCGAAAAGACTCAACTTTGTGTTGGAGTCATAACTGAAATTATTTATGTGTTTTAAAATTGACTTCCACTTCGTTCATATGAAGTACGCCAGAATGATTATCTGTTTAAGGCTACGACAGAGAATGAAAATAGATTTTTGTGTTTTTTAATTTACGCTTCTTCGACGGGAAAAGACTGAGCGCAAGGAACGGGAAGGAATTCAGATATATCCTTTTGGAGGAACCATCCAGGCGTTACCTGGAGTGATTTGGAGAAACCATGGAAAACTAAATCTTGATCGCCGGACGGGGATTCAAACACGCGTCCTCCCTAATGCGAGATTAGACCGTCATCGCTCATTTGCTAGGCTCGGTAACAGCGTTTTGAAGTTATGAAAGCACATTGTCACCGGATGCATAATTCAAAGTGATTTTCAGTGCAAAAATCTTCATTTTTTGTGTTGGTAATACATGTTTGAGAAGAGTTACATACAACTTGGTTGTACATCTCCTGGTTACATTTCGAACATAGTTTTGAGTGAATTAAATAAAATTCGTACAGTAGAATTAAAAACACCAAAATCCAGCACCGGAAGATTGAGGGTGCAATTAAATTTAGTATGAGTAAAATTATACTCGTCCTTGTGAGTTTCTACCACAAATCGTTAAAGGAAAGGAAGATTAGCCATAAGTAGTTCTACCGTCATACGGTTTTGTCATTGCCAGTCAAATGGAGTGTTTGAGTGTGTTCTGAATTTTTATTTATGATAGAATAGTAGTTAAAGAAATGTAGAATTAAATATGTCATATCTCTATCAAGTTACTCTAATGTTGAATCGATGACGATCTTTTAAAGGCAGTTGCAAATGATTACTAAATGTGAGACTCTATCAGTACTGGCAATCAACTGCCTGTGATAAAGATCCTTAAATTTCTAGATATTAAAACATAGTATGGTTTTTACACACAATCTTCTTTGAATATGCGCAATAATTTTCAAAATATTAGCTATCAATCACAATCTTTCGGTGGCTTTCATCACGATAGAAGCTATGTTCCGATCCCACTCCACGGAATTCTACATGTTTCGCATTTATGTTCTTCACAAAATTAACGTTTTCAGTTACTGAGCAGCTTATTTCGTACTCAAGAGCAAACGGCAAATTAATCTTTAATTTTTAAATTTCTGTTTTCCATCCTTCGCTTTTTATTGACATAACAGCAAAGTCTCTTCAAATATTTAAATCTCTACTTGACTGATATAACAGCATTGTGAACATGTTAATGTTTGGTCAAATATTTATTACCAAAACTAAGGAGACAGAATATTACTAGAGTCCTTGCAAGAATCGTTATTTTACATGGGTAATATCAGAGGCCTAGTCCCCTACAATACTTAGACACATAGCAAAACCACGATTCCTGTAGTTACTTTGGCAGTGGTAAAATTTTTATTTGGCTGGCGAATAATCGTGTGCAAGCATTTGACAGATATGTCTATTCTCGCACCATTTTAGGATATCAATTATTGCTCTTATCCTTTATGGTCTTTCTAGCGTTCTTCTGGCCTGTGATACCGCTGTCCCCGAGGAACATAGACAGAACTGCAAAATTAATTTTTTTATTTAGAAGTGCTTACTAAGTATAAAATGACAAACTACATTCGTTGGAATAGTGACAGAACAGAAATTCATTCCTTTTATTTGCGTGTAGTGGGAAGATGCGTCATTGTTGAAAATAATCAGTTTTGACATAACCTTTGGGAAGAACAATAGCCCAAGATTGTGTGCATTACACTTTGTTTCCAGTAGAAGAATGACGCAGTTATATTTTGCGACAAGAATCGTTTACTACACCAGAATATAAATGACGTAACCTTAGTTTATGTCGTTATTGCTGAGAATTTTCTGTACGTTTTGTGATTTAATTGCGCTTTGATCGTTGTTCTCTTGAATATAATATTCCATATATCTACATCTCGTCGAGGTCATTAGAGGCGGGAAAGGACTGGGGATATGGAAAGGAACGGGAAGGAATTCAGCCATGGCGTTTTGAGAAAAGCATGCAGGCATTCGCCTGGAGAGATCTGGGGATACCATGGAAAACCCAAATCAGGATGCCCGGATGAGGATCCGAACCCACGTCCTCCCGAAGGCGAGTCCAGAGCGTTACCGGTCACCCACTAAGTTCCGTGATGACATAAGTGTTCTTCCAATCGTTGTAGATGGGTAAACGTAACCAGAAGTTTATGCAACTTGCTCTTTCTTATCGTGAACGTAAATTGTTCTTTTTATTTAATGGACTACGGAGAAAAAATTCATGATTCTAAAAATTTTCTTATTATTACAGTGGAAATAACAGATGATAGAGACAAAAGTGATTGGATGTGGAATTATTCCAGAAGAGAGGTAAACATGGCTGTCATAGAAAAACAGATGAGGAAAGTTTTGATTTTAATCGTAATCATATTACTTCCATTCCCAGAATTCAGAGCCACGATTTGAGGAACTATAGATAACTCGATGATACGAAGAAGCAGGTATTCAATGGTCGAATAATACTGATGGCAATGGATTCAAGATAAAATAAGTTAGACCACTGTGTTTTGAAAAGGGATTAGATACATTTCGTTTCAAACCCAGCTATCAGCAAGCAGAGTGAAATAGTATAAAATTTAAATCTACCAAAAGGCGTTTTTTGAGAGTTAACCTATTACATGTGTCATTTTATCCGCTTATACTAAAAAATTGACACTTTCTATTACCCTCGTAATTCATTACAATAATTTAAATGAAATAATGAATTATAATAATGTATTTGTTTATTAGTAATAACTTCTTTTATGTACAATCTTGATTTAAATGAATAAACCCAACTAATATATTTGAAGGTAAGAATGACGTAATTGTAATACTGGTTGGTTTCGTGCTGGATTTCTTTCGTACATAGGTCCTACCATAATACTTCGATTCCCGGTATGGTTGAGATTGATTTACTCATTCACCAATTTCAACAGTATAATTTAAAATATGTGTATCAAAGTCTTCCAACTCCTTCCGGAAAGTAACAAAACGTTTTAAAAAGTTCGACAGGCATCCCTACCGACCGGGAGATTCGGGAGGGGGAAAGGAGAGGTAGTTAATATTCTAAGTGTTAGAGAAGACTTTTACAATTTTTAGATCTCGTTTTTCATGACAAAATTTTACAGTGATGAAGGCCATTATCACAAAAAATGTGAGGTGTCATACTATTATTAGAAGGCGTCTCATAGTGAGCTTATAGAAATAAAGTTTGAGATTACAAACACATTTCCTGCTTCGGAGGCAGATCACATAATATCATAACACATATGGAAGATGCTAAGATTTTGTATTTTCTAAGAATATAATGTATCTTACTGTGAAAATTCCATCAAAATCGATTCAACAGGTTTTCAACTTACGCCAGATTATTTGTTGAAAAACAATAAATTTTAATTTGCTGCACTACCCTGAATCAAATTTCATGTCAGTCGCTCCATTTACTGTATGTATTTGAACGATTCGGTGTAGCCCATAGAAGACGGATTGGGATTGATTTATTCCTACAATATTTTTGGTCACCAAAAAAAAAAAAAAAAAACATTTGTACCAAGTTTCACCAAAATAACCGCAGCCATTCGTTCAAGAGAAATACTGCATTAAATGAGAAACTGGCACATATATACTATTCAGATCTGCAGAACTATTAAAAACCTTCAGTATAATAACAATTATCCAGATGTATTTTCCTGAAATGCTTTTAATGCAAACACCAATAGTTTTAAACAGTTCAATTTCGTATTAAAACCCTTCTGATATGTATTACTCATTGCGAACAGTGAATTCAAAACGTCAGAAATTGGAACTGTGTGCCCTGAGATCGTAGTTCTAAGATTCAAAGAAGCTGTTGGGCATTTATTCCATGATGATATATATTTCTTCAAGTGCAGTTCACATAGGAAAAAATATGGCCATCTATTGGGCTTAAAGATTGGATGATTGAAATTGAACGTAGGAACTGGTAGTTATAAATTTTAATAAAATAAGCAACATCTTGCTGGTATCACATCTTTGGTGTTTCTACCGATACGTTCAGAATTTCACTGCTCCGGCGTCATGTAACGATGAAATACGACATAAACCAAAAAATTCAATTTTGTTCCTAAGCTTTGGTGGAAATTCCATCGAAATATGCTCAGTAGTTTTTTAGTTTCTCTAAAACATATATACCTACACGATTTTCGTTTTATGGATATTGTAACGTGACGCGCTGTCACCACGTTCTAATGTGCATTTTTTATTATATAAATCATACTGTCAGAGTAATTCACATAAATCTTGGGCGACCACCTAAATAGATTTTTTGTTATTTCCTAAAGTACGCAAGATTCCAAGTGAGGAATCTAATGCAATGGTGAACATTCAAAGTATCTTGTTAAAGCGAATATTAAAGAATTATTGAGCTGTGTAGGCTTGTAGCTAATCGTGGTCTTCCCGAACCATGGCGACAGGAAGTCGCGGATATAGGGTTTTGCCGGACCACACATTCTGCTCCCTGGGGATGGGCGGTCAACAAGGTCACTCACCTGGCGGGAAATGCCTGCCGCCCGAACACAGAGTCGTCCCCGAACGCAGCCGAATATGTCCGACCTCTGTGAGATACGCGGGGCAAATAAGATATCGGAGATATCACGTGACATTAGGTGCCAACCTGAAGATCCAATCCAAATGAGCATATAACTTAAAATCCTGGGAATTTTCTGTTAAATGTGATCTTCGAGACTGCAAGGGGTGGAGCCAGAAGTTTTCCTCGCAGAGAGAAGAGCGACGAGCTTCATTCTCCGTTCTATGCTATGAGATTCTAGTCTGTGGTGGACTCGAAAAGTTGGCTTCTCTCGTCAACTGCTGCTGTCCGACTCCTGGTGTCGGAAAACTCACGCTGCCGGCTTGCTGGAGCAGGCTTATCACGGCGACACCGCCAGTAATGCGAAGATGTGCATTACCAGACCGGACGTGCCTGTACCCGTCTTGTGAGACAAATCTCACTTACCGTGGGTTAGCTCCTAACACCAAAGACATCAGACGCAGACCTACAATGGTAACTTATTACGACCAAGCCATCTGATTGTGCATTTCGTGAAACTGAACCCTTAAGCGACTTTGAGAGGATAGATCCATGTTCTAACTTAGTAACTGAAAAACCCCTGAGCTAGCGGCGTAATTTGCCAGAACTAGTTATTTTCGAATGATATATTGTTCATTCGTGGCACCCATGATTTTTTTAACTGTAAAGTCACAGTATTATGATATCTTTGTCTGAGGTCGTCATAACTAGTATTTTTAATTGTTTCCAAATATCATTGTTCCTTGCATATTAATTCTGAGATGGATTGGTTGCTCATGACGGCTAATTGTACCTCTGAGCGTTGCTTTGATGATTTTGCCAATTTCTGTTAATGTTAACGGTAAATTCACTCAAACTTGTAATCGCCAATGATAAGAAATAAATGTCATATTGTGACAATTTTCCTATATTCCAACTAACATCGAGATTCTTGCAAAATTAATAAATTTTCACTCCTTCATAAAATTTAAAATTAAAAATCCACCTTTATTAATCATAAAGGTATGAAAGATAACTATAACGTAGTTTGCGCACCAAGGCACCCACTACAATATAGATAAATATGTTACTGCTACTCCAACTGTTCGATTATTTTTTGTTGATAAGCTATTTATTAATAAAAGTTTTGTTATTTGCTCTCCAGAAAAATATGTATTTTGCAGTTGTGCCTTTGTTCTTCAGGTACAGCGATGTGTTGACTTTTTTTGTATTCTTTTGAGTCACCCAGTTCCGATTTCTACGTCTCTATGAGAATGTCTTTAGCTTTCTAATTATCCGGAAGATTATGTCCAGCCAGAAATCATGACTACGATCTCATTTTGTAATTGTAAGATATTTATTTACAGTCTGAAATTCTGATACACGTGACAGCAGGGATAACATTATTAGCTTTGTATAGAATTTCAGATCAGATTTTATTCATACTTCCTTTCGCACTGATTGTTTTCATGCGTCACAAATATTTTTATCCATTTCCTTTACTAGTTCCGCCCTCACCACAACCCAAGAAACTGAAATTTATTATTTGCTTCACATTTTCGTATTGTTATCATAATTGGATATTTTTCTTAAAACGCCGCGAATTTACAACAGCTACTCAGCCATATCTGAATGCCATACTGAATGTATAGATACCACGTACCTCGTTTTCTTTCTCTCTTTTTTTCCCAGAACGTTTTATTCTTAATTTTCTTAAATGAAGTTATAATTAGTATACTATTAAAATTTTTTTTCCAAGTAGGTGAGTGACTGTGAAAATAGAATGAAACTCTTCCTATCATAATCTCATTTGTCTTGACCACGGAAGATCTTTCAACGGTTCTCACGCGTTTATCGGCTAGAAGTCACCAGGCTCGGGATGTAATACACATCTATCTCATTGCTTCGGATTTTTAACTTTTTTCCTTCCTGTCATTGCCTTCTCTTTGTCAAAATAAAGCACATTCTCAATGGATTAAGCAGTCATCCAGAAAAAAAAGTTTTAGACTGTAGGCTTAAGTGAGTACAATTTTTATCGAACTAGGCCAATCGAACGTGGCAGTCCGCAGTGCTCCCTAACGACCAGCATGGCTGGCCACCCGATTACCGCGGCCAGATCGTCTCTGTTATCGGCTGCCTGCCTTATTGTTCCCTGCGGACCCACCGCTAGCGTGCCGCTAATAATTACGCGCTATCTTAGACCTAATTAGCGGTGAGGGAAAAAGAAAGCGTTTAACGACTAGGGGCATTGTTGTAAAGAGAATTTCCTTACTAATCTACCTTATCGTTTAAAAGCAGGCCTCCAAATACAACAATGCTTCCTGTAGTATATGGCACAGAACAAACGCCTACTTGCGAATAATATTAAATCGTGGAATTACGTCTTTTATCGCAAGAACGTGGAACCAGTACAGATGGATTCACACCTTACGAAGACGGCAGAGGTAGCGGTCGAAATATTTTGTTTTTACAACGCAAATCGGATGTACGCTTGTGAAGGTTTCATTGCATGTCTATCATTGTAGAAGGGCAATAATTAGGTAGTTTATAAGTAATTTCAATATTCATATATCACCCTATCGCTAAAAATAGATCTGGGTTGCTTTTAAGACTATTCTGGGACTGGTGTCAGTTTTAGCGGACAGGAAAATCAAACTGTTAGTGATAAAATCCAGCAGTGATTGGGTTGGAGGTCTGTAATACGGGATGAAGGGATCACTCGCCCGCCAGTGTGGCTCAATGTATCGGAGGTTACAACGGGGCCGGGCGCGAGCTCATGGTACCGGATTTCCGCAGCCGCCAAGGTGAATGCGCGGACGGTCCACAATCTCCATCTTATAACCTACACATTCCACAAACAAAAAGATACAGTTATCACTAGGGTTCGGATAACTGGCAGGAAATGTCATATGTTTTTCCTGCCTTTTTTTTTGAGCTGAAATGCTGAATTAAACACCGATTCAATGTTTCTGATTGTATTTAAATGTATTTTATATAGCATATAAATGCATATTCTGACCATTTTCCTAGAATTGGTCATATTTCGATAATATTTGTGGTCATATCGTCATATTATGAGGAAAAATCTGGTAGTTTTTTAATAGTACCGGGAATTCACTAGATATAGATGAGAAGAAATTAAGATAATTATTCACAGAAGTGTACTTCTGCTATACAGGTGAGGGAAAAATAAAACTAATTTTTATTGTGGTCAGAATTCATCAGTCAAAAATTAAACGTAATGCTTAGCACGCCTTTTAATCTCGACAATGCAGCAGAAGAATGCCTGTGTCGATCAATATCTCAATGAAATATCCCGTCATCGTTAAATCTACGTCAGTAGACCTACTATCATGCCGAAAATAAAAATTTCTGAAAGTGGCAAGTTACGTAAGAGAATTTAGAGAGGAGTATTTTAGTACAGATGAAATAGTTCTATTCTGTAAATAATCTGAAATTAAAGTGACTTAAACAAAACGATTTAAAATTTAATTTCCCAATGGTGCAACGATTGCACGGAAGCAAATTATGCTGTCTAGATGAAAGCGACACTACTAGATAAATCAAATGATATATAATTGTGCATATTTTGATATATAGTAAATTTAAATGTTTGGTCATATTTTGTCATTTTTAGGTCATATTTGCCTGCATATTTCTCTATTTTCTTGGTCATAAAGTTATCATACAGCAAATATAGTTACACATTTCGCAAACTGATGGAAAAATTTTACTTTCACCATTAGTTCGTATTACGACCGGGCAGGAGGTATAAAGTGTTTTGTGTCAGCAAGGGCATGTGGCCATCAAACCAGAGCTCCAAATTTAACTAGGCCAATAATGAATAAAACTCATCATAGGCAGCCGACTCCTAATTTTGGGGAAAGGTGATGAAGAAGAAGAATAAGAGGGATGAAGACGTCAATCACACCATATGTATACTGCAACCTTGTCTGTGGTTTTCACTTACTAACATTTAGTATTTGAGGAAGCCATTAAAAATACAGGAATATACACCACTAGATCGGATTCCCACATAACCTGCGTTTTGAGAGGAACCATTCCTCTTGCCGTATCCGGTTCAGCACTGGCCTCTGCTTATGCTGCATCCGCATTTCCTCTAATTACAGCGTAGGCGTCATTGCAAACTGCGATTCAGGCAACAGCAACAATCTGCTTGAGGCATCAATAATCGGTTGATACACATATCTACAGTTAGGTTCTAATTCATCCGTAACTTGCGGAGAAATTGTACAACAGAATATCTGCAAGGGATTTGTTGTGTGCGTGAATAGATCGAGAATCAGGATTCAATCCAATGTGATGATGAGAAATTATCGAAATTGTGCCTCGAAGTTGAACGTCAAAGTAGAGATCTTCCGAATGCAGAAAACGGAGAGAGATTGTACGAGAAAAATATGACAACTTAAGAAGCTTGTCAGTCTTCAATAACGACGTCTACCAGACTGGAGGATTTTAACCGACGATTTCCCACTCCGAGAATAAGTGCCTAGAACTACAGGCTTCACACATCCTATAGTATCAACTCTTTCACTTTCTGTCCGAAGGTGCGCAAATATTATTATTTTTATTTTATTGGCTTATTGAATTCCGCCAATACCTGCGATCAGACCAACTCTTAAAGCTAATCTCAAGGTCTTCCTTTGTAAATCCAATCTAGGAACGTCATAATACCTGTCAATGCACGTAGATATTTTTTTTTTAAAGTGATTAACAATGTCTCACAGATCGTGGAAGGTAAGTTAATGATGTTTCACCCTCACTGATCCAACTCCACAGGTACATATGTAGGCAATTTCAAATTGTAGGTGGGAGAGTAATTAAAAGACTTATGTAAATGCGGATTACTTACTGTTACAGTCAGAAACATTATCACAAATAATACAAATCAAGGATGCCATTTTCTCACAATGCTTGGTGCTTAGTTAGAAGTGGTATTTATGTGTCGGACTTACATAATCTACCGGGGGTAATAAAAATAAAGGATGTTATAAAATTATAAATGAATGTTGTGTATTAATAACAACATCACTCGGTTTGTTGCCCGAGAAACGTTTATAAATAAAGATGTTATAAAATTATTTATTTTAGATTTCTGCGTGCAAATTTGAGTTTTCACATACTCTTGATAATCATTACGAATATTCGATATGACACGGTGTATATAGATTTGTATGTGCAAGTATGTTTAGAATCAGATTCTTTCTACTATTTGTAAAGACCTTCGATAAAAGATGTTATTTGAAAATTTTTGAACTGAAATTTGAATTGTTATTAATGTTTCTCTATTCAAGATAAATTTCGCTTATGTAATTAATTTCATTACAGAGAGTTTAATTGAAAACCAAGTTCAATTTGTGTTAAATATTGTGCATCTTACGTTAAATTGTGGAATTTGATTATGCGTAATGTTCGTTTCGTGGGAAAATATCTTTGAAATAATATAACTTCACGTATTAATGTAACGTCTCTATACCAGTGGTCGCATTACGACCAATGGTATACTGACAGTGGTAACTTTCATCTCACTTCCGGCAGACACAAAGGCAGTTCTGCTGGTACAAAGAGAGGCACGGGTCAGTGAGTCGTTTGTTTCTGCTCTTGGAGCAGCCACTCGGCGGCTACTCCTTTGTTAAGCCCAGTCAATGAGGAAGCTGATAGCAAATGAACAGTTTCTTCAACTGATCTACAGTATTGGACCTTATAATACGCATCGTTTATTACAGTAAACAATAAATTGACATTACTCTAAAAAAACTTGCTTAAACACGCCACTTACTGCAAAAATGACTCACAATAAAATATTTTCGAAAGCACTTAACTTTCATTTCTGGCACACATATCATTCGTATTCCTGGATTAAGGCGTCAAGGAAGGTCCACAATCTCTCTAAATCGATTTTCTCGTTAATCTTGCCCGAGGGCTGAAGAGCTGTTTAGCTCCACGCGTCAATCGCTGCCAGTAACGCAAAAACTCAATTAACTCCTATATCCTGCGGGTAACTACCCACACTCTACGGTTTGGCGATAAATTGCAACAGACATATCAACAGAATGGATCTCCATCAAACTGTGTGACCTTTTACTGCAGATTGGAATACGTAGACTTAATCGTTCAGGATTTCAGCCATGCTACACATAAACCAAGAAAAAACGTTTCTGGTTGCTTTGTTCCATGAGAGTAAAAGTATTTTGTTTAAATACATCCCCGGCTAATAGTTTGAAAACTAATCACCGAGCGTGGTGGGTGAACTGTTAACGTTCTGGCCTCGCATTCTGGAGGACGCGGGTTCGAATCCCCGTCCGGGCATCCAGATTTTGGTTTTCCTTGGTTTCCCCGAATCACTCCAGGCGAATGCCGGCCATGGCCGAATTCGTTCCCGTTCCTTGTCCCCAGTCTCATCCCGCCTCTGATGACCATAGCCGTCGACGAGGCGTATAGCAATAAGTAATAAAAAAAAAGAAGAAAAAAAAGAAATACCAATCACACATTTTGTTTCAAAACGAGTGTCAACAATAAAATCTTCTGAACTTCTTACAGTATGCTTTATATCTTATCTGAAAAATTCTCTAAACCACAAAATCTGTGAAACTCAAAGGCAAAAGAAGCTCTACTATTATGGTTGCATCATGTAAATACCAGAATACAGGGAAAAAACCAGTTTAAGATACAAAAAGCAGAATTACAATTACAATGTTTTGTTTGTATCGAACGCATCAATGACGGAAAATGTTATTTCACTATTGTCTACCTAATTTCCAGAACGTATGTTTTGTATCATACGAGGACAGATCGTAATGTAAGGTACCTATAACATTGTGGACTCAGGGAGAGGGTTTAGGCGTTAGTAGTTTTCCCACCCTGCCCGGCATCGTATGCCTCGTGGTGTCGGTACAACAACCGTTCGTGATTAGTTGCTGATCGCCTTTACCGCAAAGTGAGATATTCGTGCAGTAATTCGTTTTTTACATGAGAAAGGGATTCCATATATAGAAATTCATCGACAATTAGCGGTAGTGTATGGTGAAATGTGTCTGACCGTTCAACACGTCCGTAAACAGCGTATGGAGTTTGCAGATGGTCATGCGGACATTCATGATGAGGAACAGAGAGGAAGACCTTCGATTTCAGGCGAGACGATCTAAAAGGTTGAGTAAAATTGTTGGTAGATCGCAGGATCTATAAATTTTTTCTTCGGGTTTCTGAGGCTTCTCCTACCACAGTTCAGAAGATACTGACTGAAAAGTTGGGAAATGGGAAGGTGTGTGCGGGTGGGTCACGCTGCTTCACGATGACGCTCTGTCCCACATCTCTCGTCAAACCCAGGCCCTGCTGAAACAGTTTGGATGGACTGTAGCGTCCCTCGCCACGGACCTAGCACCTAGCGATAAACACGTGTTTCCAAATTTGAAGAACACTTGGATGTACAACGTTTTAACAACGAAGACGATGTTAAAAAAAGATGTGAATAGTTAACAGATTTGGTTGGCGGCGTAATTTATGATAAGAGCATACAAAAGCTGGAGAAGCGTCTACAAAAATGCTTGGGTCGAAATAGCGATTGCGTTTAAAAATAGAACCATGTTTAAGCTTACAAATGACCTATTTGGCTTTCAAAATAAACGTTGGTATCTTTTTTAAGAAATAAGGGAACCTTATTTTACGATCTGCTCTCGTACTAACAGCGATTTCAGTTAGAAATTATTCTTTCGTTTCAATTCGCGCTGCCTTTTTATGCGAGAAACGCTCACTCAATCTCAATCCTGCGAGCCGTAATACATTATCCTTTATGCGAAGAGGTGAAATCACTCCTGCTAAGGTGTGAAGCACACAATGGATGTGAAAAAATTTCCATTCCTCCCTCACTTTAGAAGCGAATAAGCACTAGCGTTGTCGTGGAGAAGCAAAATATTGCGATACACCAAGCGTCGTATTTCAACTCCAGGCGGCCGACGAATGAAAATTCCATCTACTATCGTCTTCAGCGTTATTGTGAACACTTTTAGTAACCCTCCCGTTGTTTATCGTGTCCATTTCCCCGACCACTCCCATGAGTGATACACGGCCACGTCGAAATTTCATTCGCGTTTATCGTTCACCAGATAGGTCAGTTCGCGGTAAATGGTCACACGACATTGACACTCGACCCGATGAGAGAACAGCTGCCAACATATAACAACGCAAATAAACTCTCAACTCGTAGGTTTATTTTTTTTACTGTAACCAGGAACATAAAAAACTTTCTATTATTCGATGACTCTTGACAGGGGTAAAAGAGGGTAATTATTTGTATTATAATTTAAATTTAAAACAATCTATTCTGGTAATTGCTTATTTCGTCCCGTTCTGTCGTGCCATCACGTCACGACGGGCTATGACGTCATGCTTTTCGTCTTTTTTGTCCAACTTACGATCAGTCATGTGGTTCTAGTTTATAGACGTTATTTAGTAGCAGTTATATTTAGCTAAGCATCAGTAAATAAATCAACTGTCAAAACACTGAAAGAAAAGTACATATCCGTTTAAATTGACAAAATAATTATTAGTTGCTCATATTTATTTAATATTCGTTTGATGTAAAGTATTCGTTAAAATCTTTGGCAACAGATATGTAAGATAAAACCTCTAATTTTCGTTTGGTATTGATTAAATTATTATTATAACCGGCACTTGACTTAAAAGCAGAGGGCATGAATATTATTTTTAAAAATATTTTAAATTGTTTTAATGAGTGTCCTGTTACTTAAATCATTACTTCGTTTGAGTCAAATTTGTTCCACACTGATTGCAATTACACTACAATTAAATCTAATATTAACTGGCATGACGTATGCTGTTAAATATTTTTAAAATTTACTTTGCTTTTACTGATGACATGTTTCAGCCATATCGTCGTACTAATTAGCATACCTCGTAATTCCCAAATGACAAACTTTACACATTTTACAGGAATTGAATTTATTTATGGAGTTAAGAGTTTTTATTGCAAAATACATTAGAGATACGGATTTTTCTTATATTGATAGATTAAAAATGATGTACTTAATTACTAGGTATGTTAAAGAAAAAGAATATTGTTATAACACTTTTTACTAAGCGACTTCCAAGAACATTGTTGCACATAGCACATGATTTAATAATTCAACAAATAACATCAAATAAAGGGAATGTTGTCATAAAATGTGCGGTACTCAAGATTTCGGAACTTGCAGATCATTGCAGTTTTTTTTTGATCATTAATCTATTCTTGTACAAATTACTAATTAGGAAGAGTCCCAAAAAACATAGATGTAACATTTTTTTTGGATTTGGTAGATCTATCCAAACTTCTGGAAGATAGCAGTAGGCTTTTATATCAACAACACGTTGCGACCCAACACTTCTTCCAGGCCTAATACTTTTATAATACTGGCAGTTGTCAAATGATTTGAAAAAGAATGGTCTAGATACTCTAATCAGTAAGGGAGAGACTTTTGTGCACACTGAGATGAAGTCCGCAGGTACATAGATCTTTTTGTTTTATAGCCTCTGCTGAATTGCAGAAAGTACAAAAAAGCTTCCATCTGCGTGTGTCACACTTCCAAGTACTTTTGTAACCACATTAATTTAACTTGTAATAGATATGTGCAACAAGATGGTGGAAAGCATGTACTTCTATTCTGATAAGAACATCCATCACTGGACGGTACAAGTTTTTCTTTGTCTTCTGGTAGAGAAAGCTGTGAAATTTGATAAAACACTTGAAAAATCATTTGATATCAAACTGCTCTTTGTTTAATTCCAAAGAAAACAATAGCCAGCATTGGTACTTAGGCTGCAAAATAATAAGTTTCACTTTGTAGCAAAGACTTGATTTAAAGGTCTGCAATAAAGCTTGAAAATCCATAGTAAAACGAAAGTATTTTAGGTTTGTCATATCTGACTGCTTTTCCATTCGTGCTTCATGTTTTCTTATAATATACTCAGCTTCGTTATAATTCCCAATTTTAAAAGTTTCACACATATCTCACAAATTCTTCTCAGGTTGATATAGACTTTGATTGTGATCTTCAAACACCTGTGAGAATCCAGATAGAGTGGGGTTGTATCTTTACTTAGGCACCATTCTTCTTTGTAGAAGCAATATAACTGCCTTTAGGATTTCCAATTTGGCTCAAGATAAAATCTGGTGATTTTAGACAATAATGCAATTCAACTTTAGGTAATGCTTTAAAAAATTCAGCCTCCTTTGACTTTCTAAATCTTTTTGTGGCAGACACTGTTATAGTAACGTCTTTGACTCCATCATTGTTTGTATCACCTGCTGTTGAATCTTGAGGTTCATTTTGCCAATTTGGTGCAGTTCAATGGATAATGTGTTTAAAAACATGGTTTAACAAACACAAACTGTACAGGCTACTTTTTAAAAGAAATACTGGCATGATTATTTCCTTGCTCACTCTCGTTTTGATCTCTTCCCCTTTTCGTATTTGTTTTCTTCATCAAAAATTTACTAACAACCTGTTTACCTTGCCACTCAAGTCCCCAAAACGCTATAAAGTTGTCTTATCTGTCTATCTGTTATAGCTGCACATTGTAACAAACTTTTACATGAGTATCCTGGCGTCAGTTTCCTCTGTTTACTTTGTCACTTTCCATCATTATACTTTCACTTACCATAATAAGCTTTTCCAAATTTTTTAGCTGCTTTCAATGCATTACTTTTCCATAAGGCTCGTTTTACATTAAGCCCCTTTTAGCGTGTTTTTTGTTAGGCTGTTCCTACAGTTGGAGATCTCTAAAATTATAATTACCCTCACTGGAGGGTGTTGCTCCCTCATTTTACTGTTCCCACGACATCTCAAAAATATTTTCGATTGTCTCCAAATTTTGCAAAGCCGAGTTATTTGCACTTATGTCCATGTCTAGGTTATCAAAATTCTTTACTCTTAACTTTGATTAAAATTAGTTTCCTTTATCAGATTTTCATTCCATTCATTAACTTTCAAAAATAAATGTTTATAAAAACCGCCTTAAAAAAAAGCACACTAAAAATTTTAAAATAACTTTAAATCTTGCTTAGAAGAAAGTAAATCTGACTGGACAATATTTTACATTAATGTTATTGAAATTTTGACATTAATTAGTTATTTTTGGAGCCGCTGCCAGCTGTCACATCGCAAAGATCGAATTACTGAACTTTATTTGGGGTTCGAGGCGAAACGGGGACTAGGAACAAAAATTCCGAATATTTTACAGCATGTAGTGAGGCAGGTATTGTTATTGCTGGAGACAGTTTAGGGAAACAAATTAGACAGTATTTTAATCTGTGGCTCGGCCTCGTTGGTGGTCCAGTCATATCTCTGGCGCTACAGTGTCAGTTGTTAGGCTGCATCATGCATTAAACGGTTTACAGTTAGTATAATATCGGCGTATCATCTGTATGTTTCAGTTTTGTTGAAACATGTTTCTAGCATTAATTGTAGGTAAAAAGTAACATGATAACATGATTTTTATGTATTATTGTTATCCATTATTGTTTTTATCTTTTTGTTTGTCTAGCTTTGGCTGGCACCGACTCCAAAAATAACTAATTAATGTAAAAATTTCAATAACAGTAATGTAAAATATTGTCCAGTCAGATTAAATTTTTTCTAAGCAAGGTGTAAAGTTATTTTAAAATTTTTAGTGTGTTTCTTTTGAAGGCGGTTTTTATGTTGTTGTTTTTTTTTTTTTTTTAAAAAAAAAAACAAGTATATTATTTTTTAAATTTTTAGTGGTATTATTGATTGTTTTGTATTTTAAAAATGCCGCAGCAGTTCTCATTTTGCGAATTTCTTGGTAGCACATTAGTTAAAGCGTTTGCTTTATATACCACAACTTCTAGAACATTGTATATTAGGAGGCTGGGGGTAGAAGGGAAGAGGGATTGGGCTTCCGCAACCAAATTTAAAGACAATTGTTCTGTATATTTTAAAGCACACATGTGCAAATTTTCATCAGAATCGGATAGGAACTATAGCTTTATGTAGATTAGGGAGATTGAAAGGGGGAGAGGGGTTTCACTTCTCTAAACCAAATGTGGATAGTATTTTTCCGTTTGTTTTGAAGTAAGCATGTGGATACTTCCTTCAAAACAGAAACTGTTGCTTTATATAAATAACATTGACAGTAATTAGAGGGGTAGAAAGGGGGATAGGGTTTGCGTTTTGTGAAAGTAATGTGAACAGTATTTTTCTTTTTCTATTTGTTTAAAAGTATACGCATACGAAGTTCCACCGAAATCGGATTAAAATGTGGGTTTGTACAAAAATTGAGGGGCGTAAAAGGGGAGCTAGAGTAGATTTTGGATTATTTGGTAAGAAATCTTCTCCATAAAAAATACATATATGTCCCAACTTTCATAAAGATCCATCAAATGCTGTCGACTATAGCTTATTAAAAAGAAAATTGTCAAAAAAACAATGGGGTAGAAACGGTAAGTGGAGTTCAGTTTTTGCAAACCAAAAGTTGACATTATTTTTCTATTTGTTTTATAGTAAAAATGTGCTAAGTTCTATATAAACTGGATAAAAACTGCGGCATTGTATAAAAATTAAGAGGTCTATTGAGGAGAGGGAGTGGTTATTGGATTTTTTGGTCAGAAACCTTCTCCGTGGCAAAATACATATAAGTGCCATCTATCATGGTAATCGGTCAAACGGTATCGACTGTAGCTTTTTATAAAGAAAATTGTCAAAAATTAAGGGGGTAGAAGAAGGGAGAGGGGTTGGGCCTTTGGAGACCAAATGTTGACAGCAGATTTCTCCTTATTTTAAAGTATGCATGCGTAAAGTGCAATCATAATCAGATAAGAAATGTACGTTTGTATAAAATTAATAGGCATAAAGGGGGAAATGGGGTGTTTTTTCTTAAATTTGTTTGGTCAGAAACCTTCTCCTTGAAAAATTACATGTATACGTATGTCAACATTATTGGAGATCAGTTAAATAGTGTCGACTGTAGCTTTGTATAAAGAACATTGGCAAATGTTAAGGGGGTGGATAGGGGGGTTGGGTTCAGTTTTTCATACCAAATGTTGAGAATATTTTTCTCTTTATTTTGGCTATACATGTCCAAAGTTCCTTAGAAATTGGATAAAAAATGTGTGTTTGTATAAATATTAAGGGGTGTAAAGGGGTAGAAGGGGTTGTTTCTTAATGAAATTCGTATGGGACCACTTTGGAGCTATACCCCATCCACTAAAAAAAGTTCATTGAAATCGGTCCAAAATTGGCGAAGATATCGCTGAACATATATATATATATAAAGTCAGACGAATTGAGAACCACCTCCTTTTTTTTGAAGTCGATTCATAATATCCCATCAGCATTAAGGAAAAAAGTTTGCATGGAAACATTTTGATCTGAGGCTGTTTTTACGGGAAAAAATCTTGGCCTAGTGTAAAATATAAATAAATAAAAACAGTAGTTAACCACATTAAAATTTTTGGCCCATATCTCCAATATAAAGATAGCATTATATCGTTACCATCCGTTTATGTATTTTGAAGCTTTAACTGAAAATGAATGAAAGTGCAATTTTTTTGTAAATAGGTTAAATGTTTTGAATAACTTCAAAAGTTCTTCTCTGATATGAAAAGGCTGTTAATCATAACATATAAAACCTCTCAACTCCTTTGCCAAGCTAACAAATCAACCTAATAGAAAATCAGTTAACTCCAGACCAATATTTACTGGACATGCTAATAACATATTAGTAAGAAAAAAAAATTGTAATACATAATTTTTAGAGCATTTACACTTCAAGAATAAAACATAAAAATATCAAAGTGTAAAGACAAATTGACAGTAGAGCAACATTTTACAGGACTACAACAATGCTCAACACTGGAGTTACAGGTCTGCTAACTCACAAACTAAGATACCGGAGTTCAGAGGTTTGCAAAAAATCAGCTTTACTTGATTTTGTAATGTTATGGAATTAAGAGGATTGTGTAACAGGTAGAGATTTTTTTTTTCTTCAAGTTGGTATTAAAATGTGTAATGCTGGAAAAAAACGATGGTGTTACGAGGTCTGCTAATTAGTACGACGATATGTAACTGCAGTATCCAATCAACCGTTGTAATATCGATCTGAATCACGGATAACAAAAAAGGTAGCTGTAAGAACCGATGAGGATTTTTGATTTAGTTTATATCGCGATGCGTTATTGCCAATAAATTGTGATACCTTACCTGTATTAATTTGCTTGTGATTGAAGTATTATTTCTCTGGCTGCAACCTGAACCAGGATGGCAACGGAAAACTATTGTTACAGCGCAAGGCACTAGGAATTACATTGAGCTTTATTTTATAACAATTCTAGTATTTATTTAAACAATTGTAAAGAAATGAATTGCCACAAAAATTTGTTTTTCGTTTTAATTGGAATATTCATTATCACTTTTTTTGTTTTACTGAAATCATTACTCGGTTTGCATGAAAGAAATTACAAATTGATAGCGATAAATGAGGCCCAAACTACAAATAAAAATAATATCACGTGGCATATCGTGAGTTGTTAGGATTTATTTTTTGTATCCCTAGTTTTCGCTGGGGTCATTGTTTCAAACGGATGTAAGCTGTACCATATGTTAAAACATCGATCTTCATCATAGATAATGAAAAGGAAAGATGTAAGAACACGAGAAGATTTTGAATCAAGTTTACATCGCGATGCATGATGACATTGACATGGGATGCAGGTGATATAGTCTATTAATTCGCGTAGTTGATTTTCTAGCGGCAATATTAGCAGAGATTGCGGTTAGGCTAAAATGCAACCTGGCCCAAATTTACGACTGAAACTTTTTGCTACAGTACAAGAAATTACAGTAAGCTTTATTTTATAAGAATTCTATTTATTTAAGCAACTGCAAAGAAATTAATTTCCAGAACAGTCAGTTGCACGAGATGCATCAGTTTGATAGGCTTTGAGGCTAGTAATTGTTTTGATAATAGGAAAAATAAAAAATATTAGCCTGAAAGATATGTTCAAGACGCTTATAGTTTTCGAGTTATTATTAGAAGAGTTAAAAATTTTCAGAGTAGAATAGTTTCTAGGTACTTTCACAATTTTCGGAGTTGAACAGTTTCTAGGTACTATCCATCAGAACAGTTTTTATACGATCATGAGGGAAATAGGTTTGCTAATGTAAGTCAATAAGTTTAATTAATGAAAAAGTGCAGAATGAGTTACAAATAACTTGTATTTTATGACAGAGGTTGTATGAGAAGGATACAAGAGAAAGTGATGCGTCAATAGCAGCAAACCACCTAGACGACCGCGACGGCCTGTATTTTCCTATGTCCGCTTTAAATTCAATCAATAGCGAATAAAATAAAAAACATTCAGATTAAATGTAAAGAGCAACAAACGTTATAAACAGTCTTTAGGTATTACAGGCTAAACAGAAAAAAATGTTTATATTGAAAAAAACATAATCAATATACTCGCTCAAGATTCTATGATTGTAAAATTTTCTTTGTAATGAAATACTAAAAAGAAGGTTTCATATTAATTAGTTCTTTTTTTTTTACGTTATTGACGTACTACTATATAAATCAGTGTAAAATTATTTATCATATTTCAAGTGCTCATTTTAATTTTTATAATTCAATAAACAAAATTTTAGTCATGGTAGACGAAAGCAAAACAGACAAAATCAACCTGAAAACAATAAGTGAGAAAAATATAGGTCTATTTAACATATATAGTTTAGATAACTTCTACCACACATATGAAAACGTGTGAGAACTCATAGAGGAATAGCAAAACTTCGAAAACTTTAATAGAATTTATCATGCTTGCATAACACATTCTTTTATGCAGAAACAATATCATGTATTGTATGAATCTAGATACCACCAAAGTATTTGTGCCTGTACTGTCATAGAACTTCATTTTTTTAACGCAATAGTTTTATAATTCATACCAAAAAGAAAATTCATATTTTCTAAGTGCTTTCAAGATCTACGATGCGATATTTTATTTCCTGGCGGTGGTAGCAGAGAGAAACATGAAGCAAGTTTTTAAGAGCACCCGTATTCTCTTTAAATATATTGGTCAAAATTGACTAGTGTATTAGAATCGTTTTGAATACTTCAACTGGTGACTTTCAGTGAGTATAGGTAGCAATAACTTTGCTGTACGTGCGTTGAATAACACCAATCGATATTCATACGCAGTTGATTGAGACATGTATTGAATAAGTCTCCTACGCGAAAAATATGCGTTCATGATTTTACCAAGGAATACGAACGTAAACTGACAAGATGAACTAACTTCATCCATGCATCGCCCGCTGTGTGGGACAAGTGGTTCTCGAGCAATTATAAGTGTTTTAGATACAGTCTCCAGGCGAACTTAATACTTGATGAATGGTGTAGTAGAACCAATACCCTGAATGTGGCGTTACGTCAGTGAAAACACACTAGGTAGCTACGCACAAGATATTAAATTAAGTCATAGATACAAGCGAAATGATACACAAAGTTCATTAGTCCAAGATAACGTATATTTTTTTTTTTTTTAAATTTCCCACCAAATTCGTTCGTATAGGCAGCGTGCAGCATAAACCTGCAGATCTCGTATTTGTCGTTACCGGATGAAATTTCCCGTTAGCGCTTATCGCATGGCCCGTGTACCTGATTTAGCGATTCAGTGAAATTTAGCTGGGCAATCGGACGGATTGATTGCTTCTCATTTGCCTCGTGGTGGACGAGCGGTAACGCTCTGGCATCGCATTCGAGTAGACGACGGGTCGAATCCCCGTCTGGGTATCCAGATTTGTATTTTCCATGGTTTCCCCAAATCACTCAAGGTAAATGCCGTAAAACTTCCTTAAAAAGGCCATGGCCGAATTCCTTCCCGTTCCTTGACCTCAGTCCTTTCACGCCTCTAATGACGTCGACGTCGACGGGGCTTAAAGCCACTAATAAAAATAAATAAAGAGATCCTACTCATTTTACTTAGCCGCTTACCACCAACACCCACGTCACCTCAGTTAGTATGACTTCTATAAATTCAGTGTCAGAATAGCTAACAACGCATGCAGCAATTGCCATATTTGGAGTATACGTGTCTGTAAAGGAATCTTAAATATAGATTTATTTCACAGTGTAATAAATAAGCAACTTGGTTATATGGAAACTATTTTCTTTACGAAGCGTATGTTTCAAACCTTATTCATATTCTCTTCCTGGATAGATAGACTCTACAGATGCTCACATATAGGTGTCAGAATCGGCCAAGAAGAACGAAATATTTTAAGAAAGAACCGTTGTATCCAAGTCGTAGCACAAATAATAACTATTACATTCGATGTCCGATTATTCGCTCACACCAATTGAGCCCCATTAAATTAACGCAGACAAATGTTTAGTTTGTAGAAATATTGAATATCTGTTGTACAGATTGGCGCGTAGAGAGAACCTAAAAATTCGGAAATGAATGTAATGAATACCTGCAGTAGTTTTCAGCACCCCTAATTATAAAATTAAGCTACAATGAGCAGTTAGAACTGTCAAACACGTATTATCCCTACCCTCCTTTCATGCCCCACCCCCAGAAAGGAATATTGTCATTTGACTCTGAGAAACTTGATACAGCGTACAAGAGTAATAATTGTTATATGGCAGGGCACTGCAGATTTAATTATTGGATGGGCAAGTGGGTTACGATTGAGACACCTTCATGTCAGTGTTCGAACGAACATCAAACAGTCTACCATATCATCATAGAAGAAACAGCAAAACTGTTCAGCACCTACGTGAATCAGATGTAGCTCCAAACTATGAATATCAATTAACGGTATCTTTTTTGTATGATTTAAAATGAGTTATGTGTGTTGTAACGTTTCTGTACATAATTAACTTGGATGTTCTATGTATAGCCATTTATTTAATTGCTGTAATTGTTATCATTATTTCAGACGATACAAATTTTTCTGTAAAAAAATATTTTCATTGCTTTACCATCCAAGCAAGAAAACCATCCGGACTCATTATGCCCCATATCATGTGCTATTAATCGCAAGACTGATCTCTTATGCACAATAATTTTCCTGGTTAATATTAACGCAGGCCTAATCGCCAAACCATGCATTATATAAGAAATTCTCTTTATCCGTTCCTGTATTTCAGCTCGATCAAGCCAGGTTCATGTAACATTTTTCACTACGGAAATTTCCATAGAAAAAATCTCTCGCCTCCTTAATCTCCCTGCACTTGGCCATGATTTTCTCTGGCAGTAATCCTATTATGAAGCATCCGATCACCTTCAAAACATTTAGTTGCAATTTTATTGGTTTTGTGCTATTATTTATTAGAAGAATGAACATGAAAAATGACAATTGCACCTCTCATTCCTACATCCCGTCACGGCACGTTTCCTACATTAATTATTGTTTCCTTCTAATGAACAACTTCTCTACATAACCTGCCAATTCCAAATTTTTCTGTTAGTTGCCACCATATCATGGGTGACTCTGTCAAAAGCATTGAATAGGTTCAATACTACAATATCAAGTTGTCTTCTGACGTCTGTTTCACCGAAAATGTTTTCTGTATACTCCTTCGTATGGATCATCACGTCCAACTCTACGTTACCGATTTGCAATTCAATTTTCGTATTAAAATTGTGTATCAATGTTTCTCAGAATTTGTCAATCGATAATGTGATGGTAGCAAAATTATATTTCTTAGAGTTATTTGAGTTTGCGTTCTTATAAATGTCCACTGTTATGAAATAGTTTCATTTTCCCAGTATGTAGAATGTACCCACTTTCAGTTTTAACCTGTAAGACTTCCACAACTCAAATCATATTTAACGAATAACTGTTTAAATATTTGGGTATTGTAAGCCATTTCTTCTGCAGTTACTTGTTAAAATAAAGGTTATTATTTAACAAGTGCGTATATGCTACTGTTTTAGAGTTTTATTTATTTACAGACGCGTTATGCCTTTCGTCGAGATATATTCAGCAATCCAATTTTCCGTAATTTTTGCAGTTTATACAAATTTTTGGATGCGAGAAATGTTCAACCTTGTGAAATTTGTCGACATATAAGACCCGAGAGAACGTGATGAGTGAAGGTATGGTGAAAAAGTGGGTTTGGATGTTTAACGGAGGAAGGAAGAATGTTCACAACGGGGAGCGCAGTGGATGTCCGTCGTTCATCACTGATGAACAAAAAAATTTCACTCCAACAGGCGATCCACGATTTCTGATTTATCAATGCCTTTTCGACACGTCTCGATATTTATTGTACGAAATTGTGACTGAACATTTCCATTGCAGAAAATTACAGGTGGCAGGCGGCAGAATTCTGGGAAGCGGGTATGTTGGGATCAGTGCCAAGATATGACACATGTCTTGATTCGCATGGTGACTATGTCGAAGAGAAGTTTGAGGTGTATAGATTCTTCTGTAATAAAATACAAATTGAAACAAACTGCTAATCTTCCGCAAACATTACATACTTTCTGGATGAGGTTTATAATTTATTCATAGGTTTGTTTTAATGTTGTACAGTTACTTTTGAATATGATATTACATGTTACGTGCAGATGCGACAACAAAGATGTAACTAAGTAATTTACAATATCACATAAAAATGTAATTGTACCAACACTATGAAAAACTTCTGTGTAAAATTATAAATTGCATACATTACAGAAAAGTGGATCGATGAAGATACCTCCTCCCGTCCGAAAGAAAATGAAACAATAAAATCGTTTGTATAGGCGTACTTCTTAAAAAATAATTCATAGCTTCTAAGCCCGTCAAAAATAACGGTTTGAACGCAGTATTCTGACAATTCATTTCTTTGCAGTTGCTGAACTATATAGAACTGTTATCATACAAAGATCGAAACCTTGATTTTTTATTTAGTGGTTTATTATTTCGGTTGCTTATGCAGCGATTCAATTGAACCTTCTACCGCATTAATGAAGTCAGAAGTATGGAACAAATGAAATTAAAAATAAATTATGAATCCCAAAACCTTATATCATACCACGTAATATCAGTTTTATTCCTGACCCAGGCCACATTCAGCACGATAAATATGGAATTACTTTCATCCGCATGCAGTAATAACTCCAGTAACATGGCGCGTATCATAGCAGTTTAAATTGTTTATAAAACTAAATTCATAGTGAATTGTGCTATAGTAAAATGTGTCAGTTGTCATTCTAGTATTGGATGCATTTCATTCTAGCCACAACCATCGCTAATATTGCCACTCGAAAATCATAACTTACATACACGCGTGCGAATATATTCACTGTATCGCGATATAAATTTGATCCACCGGAACTATTTAAATGCGGTTGATACAGTAACATCATTTAAAAAGCAACTAATAATCAATATGTTAATTCAAACGCTATACATATTTTAATTCGATGTTTTTCCAGTACATTTCTTCGAGTATATAGGAACAAGGACATAGAATATATCGGAAACATCTACATCGAATTTAAATACCTTGTAATCCTGTCAAAAATAATGCGTTGAACACGTTCTTGCAGTTTATTTCCTAGCAGTTGCTTAACTAAATACCATTGTCATTAAGTTAATGTTGAGTTAATTTGGTACATATATTTTAGTTTACTGTAACAGCGAGTATAAGAAATCATCTACACCAAGTGAGTATAAGTAAACATAAGGCAAGTAATCAAGTAATAATTCGATTTAAACGAAATATCTACTTTCCGTATTTTGACAATTCGTTTCTTAACGGTTGCTTAGCTAATTGGAACTGTCATTATCTGTATAACGCGCATAATCTCGAATAACATCCCTGTCCTTTATTAGTTCTGAACTGACGGCTGGGTGTGTCACATCATAAAGTGAAGGAAATGACTACAGAGTGAACTCGCTTATTGCTTTACCATATAGATTATAGTCATGGCAATATTACTCATTATTTAACCAACCAGCTCTCCGTATATATTCTAATAAATATGTAACAACTGCTTAGCTTAATAAATAAAATGAAACAAATAGACAAGCCTATAGGAAACTCAAATGATTTAATCACTATATACGGAAGTAATAAATTTCTTTGCGTTAGGGAGTCGATAGAAAAATGATGACCTGAAAGAAATTTGTTAGGAATTAATTTTTGCTGAGAGATTGTATTTGAAGAAAGAGCCGCTGCTGGCCGGTTGGTACGTGACGTGGCCGCCGCAGCCATGTTTTAGCGGCCGGTCCATTTCCGGTGTCGGGCTGCTACAAATCCCGGAAATTGAGGCGCGACGATCGGCGGCGGGCACGATGTACGGCCCTCGCCCGCTCCCTCCCTCGACTTATTTCGTTATGGCCGGCTCAATAGAGCCGCCCGGCAAGAATCCGTGAGCTGATTTTTAAGCTCACGCCAGATAGAAAGGGCGGTGTTGTTAGAGGGAGGATCTTGAGTAACATCGTTTCTATATTCTAGTCCAAGAACGTTGTGGGTGCTCTGAGAGTATTTTTGTTTGTGCAATGAATAGTTTTTGAGGTGGAGTAAAAGTAGCGCGGTCTGGTGGCACAATTGGTTAAGGTGCGTGACTGGGGAATGGAAGGTGCCCGGTGTCTACTGAGATTTTTACGGGTCTGGCAAAGCTTTCGTTTGTGCATGTGAAGTACGCTAGGACGCTCCGTTGTTCGGATTCCACGTAAAGGTGTAGGTCCCGTTTATCCAATAGAATCACTGGGTTATGGCAGCCATGATAGAGGCGCATGCCCGGCTAATCGAAACTCTGTAGAATTGACGGCCAAAAATCCTTCGGGATCTCCCGGTCAACACATCGCCATTCTCTACGATTAGACTGGCAGCGTATAGCGGAGTTTATTGTCTATTGACAGTTACTCCATCCTTATTAGTTAGGGCATTTTCGTTTTATGAGGCAGAGACTGGAAACCCTCTGCATTAACCTTCGTGGTAGCGGAAAACCGTTTAAAAACCGCTATCAGGATGATCGATATGCGGGGATCAAGAATCGATTCTATTCCGAAGTACCTCACCGAACCAGTAAGTGCGGCTTTAATGCTTTGAGCCACATAATACAGTTAGTAAAAATGTAAATCTAAACTGTAAAATTAAAGATTTTCAATATATCAGTTAGATCCACCAGTGACAAATTAGAGCAATGAAATGAATGCATGAACGAAGTTGCTTATTAGGTTTGTAATAAAGGTAATTACAACGTAACAGAAGCAGCCGGTGATGTTGTAGTAACACTGTTTGTCAATGAGCATCCAATAACGCACAGCTGTGACGCCAACCGTAACACGGCCAGTATGCACCTCGCTCATGTGTCTGACCAAATACATACTGCCCAACCGCAGTCGTATCTGAGTACCAAACAAACATGATTTGGTTATTACCATTCAACTTATTGCTAAAAATGTTTCGAAGTTAATAAATTATTTATCAGTCTTTGATTTCATTATTCATTTAGCTAATAAATGAACCTGCAACACCTCTCATCACTAAATATTGTTTACATTAGACACAGTTTTCAGTAAACTATTGATTATTTACATTTATTAAATCTAAACAAACAAGTTTACAAACAAAAACGTGGGTGATAAATTGCCAGCATGTAACAGTATTTGTCAAGTTAAGAAAATGGCAAACGTTCCACTGTAGCAGTGCGTGAGAAGAGCGGAAAATATAGACATATGGCGTAACATCACTGGTGCCGGCTTGTGAAAGCGCATAACGACATGAAACACGACGAACTTGAAACATGGACGTCTGATTAACTGTAACTACGTGAGCTCAAGCATAAACGTTAACTGAAAATATAATTTAAGTTTGTGATAAAAACTTTAAATACACTCCAGATATCTTTAAAATATTGTATGAAGATTTCCAATACTCTCGCGTTTGAAATTCATTGGTATCTGTATTACAATTATTGAGATTTGAGTTATGTTCTGTGCTTCCCTTCAAGTTGTTCTTATGTGTCGATTTGATAATGATCACAGGAGTCTTACGTTAAAATTTCCAATGTTGTTGTAAATTTTAAAGTGAATGTAAAATCTTTAAAATCTTTAAGATAACTGAATAGAATTCTGTTAATATCATATGAGGTTCTTCTTTTAGAAAGGCATTACATACAAAAATTTGGGCGGTCTGGTAGCTCAGTGGTTAGGGCGCTTGTTTTCAGAAATTCAGGTTTGCGTCCCGGGTTCAAATCACGGTGAGAGCATGAATTTTTAACAGTTGTGTTTGACCATATGTACTATTCAAACTTGCCGTCCTGTCCTTGACACATTGGCTTAGTACGCCTCCTTCGGGAAGATCCAGCCAGCCTCTGTTTTTTTTATTTTTTTATTATTATTAATTGGCACTCGTTTGCAGGACCATACAGCCACCGCAAAGTTTCCGTGGATATTTTGCGTAATTATTTACACTGAATATCACCCAACACCTTTAAAATCAGAGAATGAAGTTTGTAGATATTTCACAAATATAAGAACATCTAAACTTAAAACATCCGATTTAAAATAGATATTTCAAGTTATTTTAAAATAGTATATTCCACCCATTCAAAATTATTAAATGTACACTGAGCTGCTAAAATGCCAAATTTATAGCGATACTAGGTTGTGAACTACGTTAGTTTACAACACCGTAGGATAATTGCCACAATGTATTAAATGTGCAACGAATGGTTGATAATTGGTTTACATTTCCATTACTATGATGCTGGCCTATTGAATTACTTTGGTAAAAACAGGAAAGGGGTTTCCGTCATTCCACTCCTCGCGATTTAAGGCAATCTAGCTTTTTTTTATTTCGAAGCCTGTACGACTGCTTAACTGCTGTGTCGTGTAAGTTAGGAGCACCTATTGTCTACATATTAAGAATTTATTTTTCATTTTACAAGTTTTCTAAAGTATTTTTATGAATCCTGAATATTTATGTTCCATTACTGTTAAATTGTAAGTGTAAACATTAATACTTTTCGAAAAAATTAATATCTGCAAATGCTCCTTTATTACTCACTGAATTAGACAAACCCCTATAGTCCATAAATTTTGCAGCTGTATTCGACTCCCTTTCATTACCCTAAACTACCATCGTGGTCAGAAAAGAACCAAGGGGACCGGGAGGAAGGTTTAGAGAAAGAACCTGGACGAATTGTTAGCAATTCAATACCCGGAACTGGGCACATGGATGCCTATCCAGGAGAATGTTTCGACCAGCCGTGATTCCATGAGAAATACTGCAGACTCAGGGAAGCATCTCTATACTAAGTTTCGTCATAAAAGTGCGAATATAAGAAAAAAATGCGTCTGAAAGGATAACAGTAACCCTTTTCCATATCTGCGGGCTTCACCTGAAGTACTTTGCAATATTGCAACTTCCTCTTTCTTGTAATTACTTGTACGATTCCTCCTATTATGCAACATTTAAATCAATAATATCTTATTAATTATTTAGTAGCCTAATTTACCAGTATTAATTATTCAGTGAAAGAGGAATTTGAAGTGAAAGATTCAAAATCAAGCAATAATTTGGTTTTAATCTTAATATGAAAAATGTAAATAGAAAAAGATGAGAATTATTGCAGATAACATAGCTTTCAAAAAAAAAAAGTTGTGTAGATAAATATCACTATCCAAAAATAAGCCCATTATTTTCCAAACTTGGCTCTATTACATCCGTCCATAAATAAAAGGAAATGACATGAAAATTAATATTGAGCTACGAGTAAATCCAAATACTTACAACATTAAATTACCTCATTCGATAGTTTATATAAAACCATCCGCATATCAAAAGACTCGAGATAGTATTACTTCATCGGCTTGGTTTTGAGATCAACATGTGTATTACTTCGGGATCTCTGATGACAGAATTGAGACAGATTAACTTCCTACAGGCATGTTATGTTTCAGTAATGCCTTGATGAAGCGAAATGACAAAACATGCCCGTCTGAACAATGAGTACGATGCTGTTTACCTTTTTCTGCTTCACAGCTGATTAGTCGGCGTTCGGTCCGGTAAATGGAGTATGTATCCTTTCCTTCCAGCTGCTAAATTAACAGTATGGAATAAGCAAGGCACCATATCTCAACTTAATAATATGACTTAGATCGTCTTTGTCACGTTAACAGATCATACAACAAATTACCTTCTCATCTGGTAGCAACAGATTATTACTGATTAGTATTTACACTAAACTTCTGTATCTCCCCCATGAATGTACAACACTGTTATTACTATCATGCACAAGTAGCGTCAGAACATCTCTGCCTACGTAGGGGACTAATCGTCCACTTTGCTGCTTAATGTACCGTACCAGGCACAAACAAAGAGTGTGTGTACCAAACCAAGCACGAACGAAGAGCGTTTTCTACAACAAACACAAGAGCATAATATGCAAAATGGTTCTCTCCTCGTCTTCCCAACTTTTCTCCCCGCGAATCCGACTCAAAACTCAGTAGCCAACTGCTTTGGTTCGGCAAGTTTTTGGTATTCACAATTCACTCAAAAATAGTGTAGCGACTTCTTTCTGCGCGCTTATAGCTCGGGTTAACATCCTCCTCTTGGGCATAGGCTTCTGGTGCCGTCTACGCGATGTTCTAGCATGATAACGCTGCGGGCAAGTGGTTCTTTCCAACGTCTGCTCTGGCACGTGTTGATGAACATTCAACTATCTTCTTATTCTATTTACAATTGGTAAATACATTATACATTCATTTATCAAATCGGTTACGTATGTTATTTTCCATCACCCTTCCACGGTATAATTATTTCTTAGTAATTATTTTGTTTTTCTTTTATCAATTTTAAATTTGTGAGTTCAAATAATGACAACCACACTATCCGCCAACTAAATAATATACGTATCTGCAGGCTTCTAAATGCATCGAAGACGGACATTATGTGTCGAGTTTACGTTCTTAACGCCACGCGTATGAAAAACTTATTGTAGTAAAAGGTACGAAAGTTCGTTCAGTTTGTGGTTGAAACTCAGTTTTTAGTTAGAAACATAAATTCGACATACATTATCGAAGTATTTCCATATGTTATTGTTTGGGTAGTAGGATTGTTACTGTTGTTGTTATAGGTTTGGAGCGCTTTTACGACGTGGTTTCATTAGTAGCATACGTCTTTCCGACTATGGTAAACACAGATTGCATAAAAATTGTTCAACACCTTTCGTTATACCATCATAATTAATACACGTTGATTTGTTTGGATTGAAGAATAAACCTGACTGTGTTGCTGCTTTTATGCACGGTTTCTTGAATCATCGTTTTTCCTTAAATTCGACTATAGGTGCCCCGTCGACAATAGGTATTCCTTCCTTAACTGGAGCCACAGCAGAAGACGGTGCTCGTGCAGCAACAGTGATATGACCAAATGTAGTTTTCTGGAAGTTTTCTAAATTTGTCGCAGGTAGGACAGTTTCAGTTGACGTACACATTGTGAAAACTCTGTGTCAGTGCACACATTCAAAACATTTACAGCAGAACGCTATAATAACACTTTGTTATAATTGATCATTAGTGCAAATGCGTAAAAGTGATAACGTGCATGCAATCCGGATTTAACTTGCATCCTGTTGCAGGAGTCGTGGGTAAGCATAATTTTTTTTTTTCGCTATCATTACTCTTTTCTACATTGGTCAAATAAACACCATAAGAAATAACTTTTTTTTTTTTCTCTTTCGCTTCTAATATTTATTCATTGTATAACCGCATTGTTTTCTTCTTTCTTCCGTCCAAACTATCTTCCTTTGTTTCTTTCTTTCTTAGAAACTCTCAATGTCGGCAATTTCTCCGACATGCGACCCTATTCTTGAAACCAGAAAATAGAGAAATAATTTATTGTACTCTACCAAATTTTCACTGATTCCTAACGTATTTCGTGCATAAGCGATGGTGTATTGCGTTTCCACGAAATCCGTATAATCTACGAACTTTGGAGAATCATGAAAACATTAAAGGATAACGGAGCAGAAAGAGATAAGATGCCTGAGTTCTTGTGTGAAAAGCCACAAAGATTCTCCACTCGCAGTGATATACCGTTCCCTTTCTCTCTGTAGATATTCAACGTTCTGCCCACTGACGAGACAGGAAGCTAAAGCAGACAATGGTAGGAAGTCTAATTAATGATTAGATAAAAGAAGGAAACAATGTTATTCACTAGTAAGAGAGTTTGTGCCTACTAAGAAATGGGAGGTTGCAACATTAATAGTTTCTATAATTCTTGACAAGAAATTTAAAACTGATATAGTATGTAGCGTATTTTCACTCAGTAAGTTGTTATAGATTTCTTTTGGGAAGAGGGGGGTGGAAATTGTTCAAAAGCATAGGATAGTTAAGTCAAAAAAATGATGGAGAATGCTCTGTGCAGTAAAGACGATTGCGTTGTATAACTCATTTAGTGGTATTTGCCGCATTGATAACACAATAAACTTAAGCGTCATTACCTGTCTCGGCAGCACACCGATCTCCATAGATGATAGCCGTAGAAATAACGTCAACAAATAAGAAACAATGAGCTGTACAGATATCAATAAATTTTCTGCTTGTTATATTTATATTTTGCTTCCACAAAAAAGTAAATGAAAAATCTTTACAACTTGAAGAGTTTAATATTTCATAAATGGCTTAGGAGATAAAGAGATTTTAAGAAATAAATACATTTAAAACAGGAAAATTATTTAAATGTAAAGTCACCTATAGTAACCACAATTTACATAATGTATGTAAACACTGTTAGTTTTTGGTTTGGTTGAGATGCAAATTTACATACTTTAACATTTATTCTTAATAGTTTTAAAAATAAAGTAGCCTACTGATCCACTTCCTTTTCTGAGAGGTCAGAATTAACATAACTGATCGATAATTTTCTTCGATGTGGTTCGATTTACAGAGACATTGCTAGTCAATTGACATTATAATAAGTTATTTACTAACGAGACGGAAAATGATTGTTCCAATACAGAAATATTCTTACCAGAACATATGTGTGGATTAATAAACAGAAGGCTTAGTAATAATAATAATAATTGATAAAATTGTGATGGAGTGACCGGTGGCATTCTCCCTACACCCCCTCATTTTCCCCTTCCAACCTACTTTTGCCCTCTACTACTTTTCACTTTAAATCCTTTCAGTGTTTCCGGTAAACTATTAATTACTTCTCTTGGCAATTTATTCCAGTCCCTCACTCCCTTTCCTACGAAAGAACATTTTCCCACATCCTTAGGCGTAAAATCAAGTGCCAGCTTGTGGTCATGGTCAACCTTGCCCTTCCAAGCACCTCTCTTAATTTTCACAGCAATATCATTCCATGCTTCATCACCAGTATAGGCTTTGTACACTCCCATGACTCACTTCGCTGTCCTTCTATCCTCCAATGAATCCCACTCCACCTCCTTTATCATATTAGTTACCGATTGTGTTCTGCGGTAATTTCCAAAGACAAACCTGGCATCCCTCCTCTGCACCCCCTCCAACTCCTGTATTTGATACCCAAAATGTGGATCCCAAACTACACCACCATATTCCAGCAGTGGTCTGACCAAGTTTTGTACTCCAATTCCCTTACCTCTCTAGTGCATCTCTTCATCACTCTTTCCAACAGGTGAGAGATTTTGAACCCTTTCCCTACCATCAGTCCAATGTGGTCTGCCCAGTTAAGTTTGCTATCAAATGTAATGCCAAGGTATTTACATTTCAAGTTTTCAATAAGTAGCTCCTCCTCCACTTTATACTCGTAGGTCATCTGCAAACAATCTAACTTCTGAAAGTAAACCATTAACACAATCATTCATTAGAATAACGAATAACAATGGTCCCAATACACTACCCTGTGGGACTCCCATGTTCACTTCTACTTCTTTTGATATTGCATTTCCTACCCTAACTGTTTGCTTTCTACCTTTTAGGAATTCTTCCACCCAGTAAATCACCTTTTTATCAGCTACAATAGTTTTTACCTTAGTTAGCGTAATTTTATGGCTCACTCTGGCAAAGGCCTTTGAAAGATCTAGTGCCACACTATCACCCTTACCTCCCATGTCCATTTCATCAGAAATAGCTTGCATATATCCTACTAACTGAGATTCACACGGATATCCTTGTCTAAAGCCATGTTGCTGACTTGAAAACCATTTACTTTCCTCACAGACACCTCTAATATTGTTGCATATTAATCTCTCCATTATTTTACCTACCACTGACGTCAAACTGATTGGCCTATAGTTTTCAACCCTGTTTGTCACACCGCCTTTATGGACCGGTACTACTATCGCACTTTTCCAGTCATCTGGTAAGCAACAAGTATCCAGACTTAACTCTTGGAAACCTCTGTTTTAGTACTAAAACTATTGTCGCATTGTTACAAACCACAACAAATAATTCTGGTTCTCAACATTAGTTTAGATAAAGGCAAAATATGTTGTAGGAATTTTTAAATTTTTTTGCAAGAATCAGATTTCTTGCTGAGCCATATCAGCAGTTGTGTTGTAAAATGGATTTTCGCGAACACTATTCCGACATCGATGTTCATTTTTAAGACTAAATATGGAAATAATACAGTGTCCTGAATTGACGTTACTAGTAGTTTTTTCTGTGTAAAGTACTATACAGTCCAATAAAACCATGAACTACATGCTATCCTTAAATCTAAGGACATGATAGTAATTTAAATACTGTTTAGCCTCATCCTTACTACGTTGTAGGGATTCTGTTCGTTTAGCGAAAGCCAGACTGTAACAATAGGTGGTTATTATCCTGATACATGCTGCCAACATTAGTACGGTGCGGAAATTCTATAGAGAAGGGAAGCTTGTAACGTTATAGAGGATGCAACCTGCCAGTTTGTTATTGAATAGGCTTGTCCTGCCTGTTCTGAGAGGAGTTCTTCCTTATTATGCCACCCCGCAACATTACTAGATTAAACAGGATAATATAAAGGAAAATTAAATTTAAACGGAACCTGCATACAATTGATTTCATCAATTTTGCTACACAGAAACTATATCCTATTAAAAGATAAAATCCAACATAACTCAATAAACACTTTTCAGTCATTCTACACAACAAATTCGGCCATCAGACCGATTATTACAGGAAAAACGCAACATATACTGTCAGAAAGAAATATTTCACATACAGATACCCGACATCAGAATAGGTGTTTTTTTTTTTTTTGATGACGAGTATTCAGCCAAGTGATCAAAATTTCTAGATCAATCTGCTGCATTTTATCTGTTAGCTTCTAATGCAACTTAGGAAGGCTTAAGTATCATTTTCATGCTATGGAGAAAACTATTTGCTATTTTTATCTGCATTGAAGTTTAAAGTATACTTTGAACGTTTTTAATTTCTAGGCTAGCCATATCGGAACAAAGTCTGGACTATCATGTCGTAGACTACTTGACACTCACTAGATAAATTATTCTGTGTTTCTTGCTGCCACCAAGAATCTAAAATTTCATCACGCCAAGCTTTGTAATCTATTCTTTATTTCCATCGGCGTACGTAATTAGAAACACCAAATCACTCCAGGCGAAAGCCGGGATGCTTCCTTCAAGAAGGCCATGGCCGAATTCCTTCCCGTTCCTTGTACCCAGTCCCATCCCGCCTCTAATGACCTTAGCCGTCGACAAGGTGTAAAAAAATGAAATAATAATAATAATAATTAGAAACAAATACCGTTTACTGTACTGATGTTCATAGTTATACTTACTCAGCCAAAATATAAAACATCCTTTCTGTTTAAATAACATCATCGTATTGTAAAATTCTGTGGGTATTATGACATCCGGAAAGTAGTTATATCTGATTTAAATTGATATAACGATACGAACACCACACGTTCTCACTAGTTTTTTATTTGAATATCAGGCAGCCAAAAAAAAATGTATTCCACCATTATAAATGAGTAAATTCGTTGATCATCAGTCTGCAAAAACAAATATAAAATTCTAACTACATGGTGTAAACTTATTTTTAATTAAAACATATTAATCTGTATTGCCGTCTGTGATGAAGATCAAAAATGTTACAAACTACAGACCCTCAAAGCGGGCAACTAGTGGTAAATGGTAGTCAAATCTCAATTAAGTCTAGTTTGGTTATGCGGAAATTAATCTGCGGTTCAATGAATTAATTTATCATGTGTTGTCCATTAATAAACGTTAAAATCAATAGTAAAACATGGGAAAACGAAGCTCGAATTGAAATAAATACACTTTGTCCTTTACCTTAATTTCTGCGATTCATGGTTTTGTAGCACTAAGTGAACCAGCTGGTAAATATACGTGGAGTGTGAACAAAATACCTGTCAGTCACATAATTTTGTATCATGGTTGTAACATGTAACAACTCATACGCAAAACACGTCTGTAAATACTTCAATTCCTCAAGTTTTCTCCTACACGAGATTTATAGAATGTTGTCGTTCTAATACACAGTGTGATCTCCTTCAGCGAAGTGCAATGTTGCTAGTATCAACGTCTCGTGTCAGTGTTCTGCTCATATAAAGACAGAAATCATCTGTCTAACGCATATTAGATCTTCTTCGCTAGTAACTGACGTAATTTGATTACTAGGCAAATAATTCAAAAATACCAACACGTATTTAATTCTCGGAAACGAATAAGTTGCAACGTCAACAGTATTGCAGCTAGAGCCAATTATAATAAAAATTAATTAAAAAAATTCCGATCAAAAAGTTGAGGAAAATTACTGGTAAACATGAATTATTTTGACGTATTTCTATTAATTACACTCTCAAACCAATGTTCTTAGATTTCTTCGGTGCATGAAATAATACTGCATCTTCATTTTGAATGGTTACCATTGAAATCTGTAGTCCTCAATACGTGGATGATTTTTAATGTAAAAGTTTTGTTTATTCGGCAGACTTGAACAAATTGTCGACGAAAATGTTTTACTGCCATATTGCATTTGATTTTTGTTTCACATTTTTCAGAACTCTAGCAAAAATGCAGAAATAAATTAGGCACAAAGATTATGATTTAATTTAAATTAGAATCAAGCAAAACAGAATCATATAAGAACCATAAAAATTAGTTGGTAATGAAGTAGAAGTATTATTAATGGCTTTAAAAATAAAAAATACAACCTTAACTAATTAATTTGTATTTAATACCATCTATCTGAACTGGTGACAGTAGTGACTAAAAAGACTAGCTGAGATTTTTATTTCCTTGCGTGAATCTTAAATCCATTTCAGAATGTTTTATTGACGTGCTACATCTGATGTATTCCATGCAATTCTTCTTGTTAATATATGTTTGGATGCTTTAAAGTATTTCATTTCTTAGTCATCTGTCTCTCGGTTGGTTTCATGTAATCCTCCATCCCGTCCTACGTTGAGCTATGCTCTTTATATTAACCTACCCATTAGTATCTACGTCCTCAGTTACCATCTTCGAATTTTCTGATCTTTGCCTTCATATAGAATCATTTGTTCGACTATTCTCTCCACTACAAAGTTATCTTTAATATGTGACTTCCGAATCTGTCTCTTCGTTTTGTGAAACATTTCTACAAACGTTTTTCTTGGCCATCATACGTACCTTATCCATCCATTCAATTTTAAACAACCTTCCTTTTTTCAGTTTCAATTCCATAAATGGCTATACATCATACAGTTTTAGAAACTTATTTCTGATTCCTGGATCAATGTTTAAACTAGGAGATTTTTCTTTTCCAAGAAGGCTCATTTTTCTACGGCTTTTCTGCTTTTAACATCGATCTTGCTTCGGCTATCAATTGCTATTTTACTTCCTAAATAACCGAACTATCCTACCACTTCCACCATATGAACTCATTTTTATATTTAATGAACTATTGTTACTATGATTTCTCCTACATTTTATGATTTTTGTCTTTTTGTGGATTATATTTAGTTTAAATTGTCCTTTCGATATTTTTTCAGCTTACTTAGGAATCGATGTAATTAGCAAATCGTATCAAACTGTTATCTCCACTTGAATACTAATGTGATATTTTTTTAATTTTCATTATTGGTTCCTCCACAAAATAAGAAATATATATTGCTTGATAAAACAATTGCGAGTTAGTACAAAAGTGTGTAATATTTCACAGGGTATCTGTGGAAGCGTTGAACATTTATTATCAATTAGATTTTGTCTCAAAGTGTTCATTCTAAACTTCACCTTCATACCAGTTACGTTTGGACTTCTTTCTCGAAAATTGAGCACATTAATTCTTGACCACTATGTTAATAAGACGCCTTTGTTGGTAATCGTAGAAATATTATAATATTTACTTAAAAAATTTTGACAAATGAAATGATACTTACTGTACATATGATTTCAGCATGTACAAATTTCAGTATGCATAAATTTCAACTAATATATAAAGTGTATTACAACATGGCATTTATACTAGAAATCATATATTCTGCCAATATACTACAAAAGACAGTGACTCTGCAGTAGCAGTGATATTCAGCCGTTGAGCACAATCATTTTAAATGTTTTAAACATGGTCATCAATTAAGACTCTCCCATACTCAACGACTCCGGGGAGTGAGCAGTAACGCAACGGACTGATATTCAGAAGGACAAGAAAGATGCCATTGCGGAGTTACCCCCCCCAGGAACACCCACAAACCCTGCATTACCGGCTTATGGTGGTAATTATCAGCATGGGATCTTCAGTGATGAAAAACTCAGTATCTAAGAAGCTCGTTTATACTAGGTTGACTACACTGCAATATCTTCAAGCCCTGCCCAACATTTCGTGAAAATAGTTAAACAAAGTTAACTGCCATAGTAATGGAGCCTGTTACTGTGAAAGCTTTAACCTTAACTTAATACGGTACCTTTCTGAAATGAAACTCTCTCCTGTGCGATGTTATTCTGGACTTCACTTCTTGTCGACTTCAAAGTCATTGCGGCCCGAGATGGAGAACGACGAATGTGAAGGAATTCGTTAATAGATTTATGAAATAACCGTCCCGACATTCGCCTGTGCTGATTTAGAGAAACCATGGAAAAACTGAAATTTGGTTCGCGCGTCCTTCGGAATGTGACTCCTGAGAGTTTCTGTTGATCCACCGTACCAGGCACATGCGATGTTCACTACTTACAAATATTGACTAAAATCTTTTAAAATTAGTTTAACAATATCAATGTTGTATCCGATAATGAAAAAAAAACTTATAATTTTGTGCTTGACAACAAATATAAATTCTCGTATTATTATTATTTTTCGCGTAAACGCATTTTAAGAATACTAGCAAAAGAAAGTATTTTAAAATATTTTTGTTCGATATAATTACATTTATCCAAACCAGGAACTTTAGTGACGCTAAACAGTGTGAAATACTTATACAACATTGCAAGATGCCATTCATTACAGCCGAAGGCATGACAGCGTGTATAAAGTACAAAGCTTAAGAGCCAATCAATTTATGAATAATTGTAACGCCAATGCAATTGAGATTGTCCAGATGTTAAGAGCCAATGTTTGTGAATTAAACTCCATCTATTAAAAACTGTTTTTTTTATCAATATTTCTTTCACCAGACTCATTTCGCCCTTTTGGAGAAAAAAAAAATACAAAATAAACAAATCACAGTAAACACCACAAACCAGTTCGTATGTGATCACAAGTCCTTGTTCAAAACAAGTAAGAAAGTGAAGTGTATGAAAGATTACAGAGAGAAATATTAAATACCAGTCCAGAAAAATGCAGAAAGAGCTGTTACAGGTTGACATGTTATAGCCACCACAATTTTCCCACCCCTGATGATGCCCCACACCAAAAGGGCGAAACGCGTCTGGTGAAAGAAACATTAATAAAAAACAGTTGTTAATAGACGGAGTTTAATTCATAAACATTTATGCAACAACAGTGGATCATGGTCAACACCAAACTTAATAGCCAAAGTTTGAGGCTTGTTAGAGAAGTATCGTTTGCATGAGCAGTGAGACGGGGTCAAGTCTGCGTGTTGCTTGCGAACATCGACAACAAAGACCGTGCGACCTCCTGTTTGGAAACCGCAGACATCAAAGTTTTCGCCGCTCCGCCGCGCTGTTTGGACAGAGCTGACCAGCTTGGGTGGTGTGGGGTGGGGTGTGTGGCGGGGGGGGGGGGGAATCTACTGTCCGGCGCAAGCAGAGGAAATTACAGGGCACCAAGCGGCGTGTTTGTGCCGATGTTTCCTCATCGCCGAGTACCAGACCACCAGATACCACTAACGAACGTCCCTGTAAAATGTGTTTATCTAAAGTGAATGGAAGCATCTCATGAAACGGTTGTAATCAAAGCGGCTCCGGTTGCACAGTAATTGTTTTGTCTCTGAAGGACCGTGCATCCAACGCAGGTAGATGCGACTAACCGTAGCATATCGTCTTTCATTTAGCGCATAACATCGAAAGACCACTGTAATTTCATTCATTCAATCAAGATTAACTCTAAGGGTGCTAAATATCACCAGAATCATTCACACACACAAGAATCTGTAATTGTAAGTTAATGCTAAACCTTTTTAATGCAATGTTTTTCCACTGAGTGGCTGAGGTTCTAAAGTATAGAAATGTGTTGTAGGTCTTTACTACAATATGTCGTGAGGATCTGTGTGTCTGATAATCGTATTTAGTAAGCTAACGGACTCGTTATAGCTCTTTCCAATCTACATTCTTTCATCTTGATTTGTTTATAAAATTGCAAATTTTATGAAGATCCAAACAATGCAGTAGGAACAGGCATACAGCCACAGTAAGTCTCTAGGCATCTGGTGAAAAAAGCAGAGCCAGCTGTGGAAACTTGTTTTCACAACACCACCCGACTAAACACCCGGGAAGATTACACTGCATAATGAAAAGCAGTGATATTCAAGGCTCCTATTTATGTTGATCATTTCAAATGCGATTCTGGTAACCTTTGAGAATACAGTAGAACGTCGCTATGTTGAAAACCACCACAACTCGTAGGAAACACTTGTTTCCTTCCCTTTAAGCTCATAACCTCCATTACTCGAAATCTGAAACCTCAATAAGTCGAAATAATCAGTATCTCACTACAAGATATTTCATTGCATATTTTCCCTCTGTAACTCGAAAGAATATGTTTTACTTCTTTACAAGTATCTCGATCATATCAATATTAGATTCTACTACCTCTGCAATTCGATGATTTTATACTGATAACCTCTATATTTCGTAGAAAAGGTAAGTAAGGTACCGACTTTAAGCATATTACCGACAGTACTTTCTTAGAAGTTTCTACGAGTGTGCAATGTTGAATAATATGGAAGAAAACATCAGTTCTGCTATCGACGTGTTGCAAGCCATGAGAATGGCTGTCAAAGTGTGGCGAAATGTATCTACGATTTTCATCATCATTAACTAAAGAAGCAGAATTTGAAGAAATTTCTACTCAGCCTCCTTTGGAATGGAGGACAGTGGTATCTGACACAGGAATATCTTTTGAGAATGAAGTTATCAGAACGGGTCGTTATTTTATGATGAAATTATGGATTCAAATCCGAAATTAATGATGTAGATGACGTAGAAGACTCAAGTAATGCACCATACGCTCCTTCGGTTTTCACCAAAGAGGTAAGAGCAGAATTAAATACGGTGAGGAATTAAATATAGCAACCCAGCTGTGCTTTGTATACTACAGGTAATGCTCTAGATATAGAATGCTGAAATTCCTTAAGGCAAAAAAAAAAAAAAAAAAAAAAAAAAAAAATGTATATATGTATACTTTTTTTAAATAAAATATTTTATGTTATCTTAGCTGTGACTTTTTTATGTTTACTAATACCCACAAATATACGAATAACACGAATTTCTGTTTGTTTCACCTCCGTAAGTCAAAATTGTGTAGGATAAATTCTAAACCTCTGAAAGCCGATAATGTTCCTACAAAAACCTCTCTATGTCAAAATCCTTTATAAGTTGAAACCTATATAATTCGAATTTTTCGCAACTCCCTTGAAGTTCGATTTACGGAGGTTACACTGTAATATAGAGTACTAGTTATGCCCGCGTATTTGTCACGCGGGATTTCAGTTTTGTGCTATTACTTGACAGACATAAAACAGTTAACAAAATAATGGGTGGGTAGGTGAACGCTGAAGAACAGTCCTGTTTTTTCAGGTTTGTTTTTTGGCTATTGTTTTTACGTCTCGTTGACGTCGACGTCATTAGAGGCTGGAAAGGACTGGGCGCAATGAAAGGGAATGAATTCGGCCATGGCTTTTTGAAGAAAGCACCCCGTGATTCTCTTGAAATGATTTAGAGAAAGCTAGACGAGGATTATTGGATCTTCTCCCCTCACTCTGAATTTATATTGCATAGAATGCTTCAATAGCGTTTGAGTGCATCATTTATTTCTGCCTCTCTTTGCAGCTACAAATCACTGGGAAAGTTTATGTTTGTTAATGACCCACAGACTCTCTTCACTCGTCTTCACGTGGCTTCTCTGCAATCGAAATTCTAATCGCTGCTGCTTGGCGAACAGATTGCTTTATTTGTATGTATCTAAACTCTGATATACCTAACTTAGTCCACAACCCGAAGGTTGGTTGGATCCTCTCGAAGGTCAGAATTTTATTTTTTTTTTTATTAATTTATACACATATACCAAATTAAAGACGATTTCGCAAAACGAATAACGACCTAGTTTTTAAAAACACATTTTATTGATTTTTTCTAAAAAAAAGTTTTTCGAACTGTGTGTGTGTTTTTGTGTTTTGTTTTTTCTCTCAAGATTTCAATTTACCATACAATCTACAAAGAACAATCAGCAAGCGAGAGTAGTTAGAACTTAACAGGTGGTTTAGTTATTGTATACACGACTTCATTTAATTGTAACTTCATTATTACATTCCTATAGCACGAGTAGGGAAAGTCGGCCGTCGTCCTGCTGCAGTCTCAAATAACCGGTAGTGAGAAGAGTCCTCTTGTTCTCCTGAGACATTAGATGTTATTTGTAATTTATTTATAACCATGTACACTTCTTCATTTATTTTTCAGCGCGACGTTGACACTGAACATAAAAGTGGTCAATCTCTCACGGTTAATGTCGCTGAACAGTTGCTACGGCGCATAGTAGTAAACGTACACCATCTTAAGTAATTGATTTGATACTAATAGGACGTGGTAAATTGGCTCCTCTAATATTACACTTCAGGGAAGAAATCTGCTTGAAATGAGAGACATTATTTCGTTTGAGTGCTAGATGGTACCTAGATAAGTACACCACGCTCACTATGGAGAGTAAATGCTGCTGAGATATCAAGGTGCAGTATGCTGGTGTCAGTTCTTTGACATTATTATTTGACACCAAAAGAAGACTGTGGCGTCCCAAGGAGTATTTTCTTTCATTTGTTAATGCGAAAACTGACGAGGTGTTTATGCGACTGGAAAAATAAATACTACCCATATTGTGTACATTTTTAATATTATAATCTTTTTATTTAATATTCATATTGATATTCATCTGTCAGAATAATAACGAACAGTGTCATAATATATAATTCGATAGTTTAACTCCTTCGGAAAGAGGTGAGTATGAATCTTGTTGAATAGCTCTATATTCAGGATTTAAATGAAAATGATTCCAAATATATTCTCAACCATCTCGTATAAAAGCAATAATTAATTATTATATTTAATTTCAACGTGAATCCAATATCAAAAAAATGTATGGAAACATATCTACACGAAAGAGTGTAGTAGACATAGCAGTACCGTCTAGCTGTGGGGTGTACTGCTTGCAGGCCGCCCGCGGCCGCGCATCTCGTGGTGGCTGGACGGGCGCCAGGTGCCGGCCCGCCAGCAGCAGTCGTCTGGCCCCGGGACAGGCGCCGCCGCGAGGCGCGTCTCCAGCGTGCTGCGTCTGCCTCCGCTCGGCCGCCAACACCTCCGCACACCTGTCACGTGCAGGGCGTCTAACCACCAGCAGCCGCTCTCCGACACCGTCACCATAGACATGCTGCGTGAGTGTTAGCACAGCTAGACAGACACTTGCGCAAGTTTTTTTTTCATTTGTTTCAACTTTCTTTAATCAAATTCCAATTAAACCCTTGGCCTTTTTTCTACTACAGCTCAAATCTAGCCACATTCTTAGTGTCATTCTTAGTTAGGTCGGTAAACATGGGATGAAGATAAATGCAAAGAAGAGTCAGCTTATTACATACACAAATAAAAAACAAAAGGTTAATTATGAATATAAGGTGGGGAAAGAATTGCTTGCTGAAGACTTGAAATTACTTTTGATAACAAGCTTAACTGGGCTGGACACATTGGACAGGTGGTAGGAAAAGGTTTCAAAGTTCTGCACTTGTTGGAGAGAGTGATGAGGGGATGTACGAGAGAAGTCAAGGAATTGGGTTACAAAACTTTGGTGAGACCATTGCTCGAATATGGTAATGTAGTATGGGACCCTCATTTTACGTATCAAATACAAGAGTTGGAGAGGGTGCAAAGAAGGGCTGCTAGATTTGTTTCTGGAAATTATCGCAGAATCCAATCAGTGACGGATATGATAAAAGAGCTGAAATGGGATTCATTGCAAGACAGGAGGAGGATGAGGAGGGTCATGGGAGTGTACAGGGCATATACTGGCGATGAGGTATGGAAAGATATTGCAATAGCTATGAAAAGTAGTGCATGGAAGGGAAAAGATGACCATGACCACAAGCTGGCACTCGATTTCAGGCAAAAGGGTGTGGGAAGATTTTCTTTTTTAGGTAAGGGTGTCAGGGATTGGAATGAGTTACCAAGAGAAATGATGAATAATTTACCGAAAACTTTGAAAGAATTTAAAGATAAAATTTGTAGAGGGCAAATGTAGGTGGGTGCAGGATAGGGGGATGATGGGTGTGTAGGGAAATTGCCACCGGAGCCTGTGCTCCATTGCAATTGCAATTAATTAAATTAAACATCATTATCTCCCTCATCTACAATAATCTTTGCTTCTCTCTACATTTATGGGATTATATCTGCACTTTGACTCAACTATCTTACTTCTTACGATATTCGCGTTGTGGCACTAACAAAAACAGCCATAGCGCATTGTGCCTGTCTCAAAAAGGCCACATCATGAAATTCGCGTCGTAGCTCTCATGATTTTTAACCATTACGCGTTGTGGTTAGTAAGAAAGCCACAATGCATTCTGAACGTTATTTGATGCAACCACGACACGACGGGCTGGTTGTAAATACATATCTTGAATGTTAATTAATAATCAGGTGTAACGAACATTCCGTATTATCAAACAGTTGAGCAAGTCCGAAGAAATGAATTGCCAGAATACTCGATTCGGTAAAATATTTGGTCTCATATCCACTTTAAATTACCTAATAACTCACGTATAGCGAACATGAACAAAGACTATTAAAGAAAGTGGTCAGTAAAAAACTTAAAAATCAGATATACTGTAATGTATAAACTTTGCTCAAGCAGAAACATTACTGAACATTTTAATTAAATTGAAATTTAGTCTAGGCCGGAATGACAATTGGAATGCGTGGTTACAGCATAGACCATCAGTGATGTATTTTTTTAAATTTTAATTTAGTTTTTTTCTGTTGCTTTTATTAGCAACATGTTACTGAAAAGCAGATCCACGTTTTTTCAGCCGTTAAATTTATCTGTTTTTTTTTATCTGTGAAATGCTACGAAAAGCAAACTAAATAAATGTATTACGGAAATTGATTTGGTTGCAATTACTTAGTTTTTAAATTGTGGGCATCACCTGGAATTTCTTCTAATGATATCGCTTGGTCGCTGTTTATTTTACGAGCGAAGGCTGACATGTGGCACCGTACACCAGCCAATAGGCTTCGATGTGAGTGAGTGAGTGAGGTTAGGAAATTATGTAGTAGAGGGAACAAATCTTGATATTGTAATTTCAATTTATTACCAATCATTAAAGGGCCTTTCACGTGAGACATTTAATTACTTGTTACGTTGTAGTATTAATTAATTGCTTAACATTTCGTACTAATGAAACGCTACTGTGAGTGATTTAGTTAATTGGTGTAGGATCTGGTAGTTTAACTGTTCCATTACTTGTTGCCATATCACACTTTCGTTAATTGGCTAGTTGCTTGCGGTTTAGCTAGATAATGGGTGAGGTTAACGTTACAGTTCAATAGTGCGCAATCGAGGATCTACAACATTCAAAGTTCAAGAACACAATTTCTCTTCACGACAGCAAAATGGAATAAATCCGTTGTATGGTCGAAAACAATGGTCAAATGAACTAATCATGCTACACAAATATTATACATAAAATTATGTGTTGTAACTGACTGGTCACACTCAGCTAGTTATCCGAGATAATATTGTCTGTATAGAAACGCCGAGAAAACCTTCAGTCTTCTACACAAAAATAATAGTTTAACACTGGGTTTTTACTATTGTATTGAAGTTTCAAATAACTCTAACAATAACAAAGTAATGAGTTCATTAGATATCAGGTAAATCACCATAAAAAATCTCATACGTTACAACAGTTATCAACAACTTAGCGTTATAAAAGAAAATAATCGAGTTGACAGTTTACTTAGCAAGTACTTAAATAGTTGGAAAATGATAACACATTAACGTGTAGGAATATTTAACTTCAGCCTTATTTTGAGACCATAACAGTTGGACTTCTCAATAATATTTGCGAGAATTAGCTGCTGTGTTGCTGTGGATTGTTCGGTTAATCTCGCGGAATGGAACAATTCTTTTCTCTAGTTTTGGTCGATTATGTGATTAATGATGCGACTAAGACCCACAAACATAGATTGAGGTATGCAACGATGCACAATAATACAGGTACTCATTCGCTGGTTTGTTTGGTGCTAAAACTGATTTATCTTTTTTATGATTTATCTTTATTTGCAGCAGTTAGAAAGCGAGACTGGCGGTCACGAACCAGCACGAAATTTTAAAATGACGATGATTTGCAAAATTTGTTTGCCAAGAAATCTTGATAGAACTTTACTAACAATGAAATTTAGCATTAAGTCTTTAGTTGTACTGGCTTATAAGGAGCAAAAAATTAACCGAAATATTTGCCCGTCAGAGGTCCTGAAGTTCCATATTCTGTTAGACTCTGAGTTTATGAATAGTAAACTTAAACATTCAACTTCTCACCATTAATATTTTGAATAATAGACCAAGCTGTATGGTTTAGTGTGTTTGCGGTTGCTGTAGCCTGAGGGTGCTGCGACGACGTGGTCACTAGCGCCCTTGATTAATGTGTTGACTTACTTTAATTCGTAGAGGTGTTGTAGTAATTTACTGATGTTTATATTCCAGTTATCCATCCCATATTGGACAGTTAATAATAAATGAGACCAAAATGAATTATTAAGCATGTATTACAATATAGATTGATCGAATATTTGAATTGGTGCTTATTTACTAAAAAGAAGAAATGTATTAATAATATTCAATGTCTACAAGCTATTTTGAATATTATAAATATGTCACGATGTAGACGAGAAAGAAATCGTATAGAAAATAGAATTATGCAACCCTATTTTTTCCAGTTACTTCAATAGAATATTTTCAGTTGGAATTCTGACAGAATTATCAATGCTAACTCTAGATCTTATCTGAGAGGAACTGACAATGATATTTGAACGTTCTATGCCATGTTTGTTTTCAGCACTTATCCGGCCCGAGGATGTTTCTCGCCCAGTTATGTTGGGTTTGTATTTTGAGTCGTATTAGCACAGTTGACAAAAATAATGAGGAATCTAAAACTGCCTTTATGATTATAAGATACACTCTGCAAGGCCTACAAGCAATAAGAGAAAATTTAAACAAATCTCTTGATAAAATTTCGAAATGTATTTAGTATTATTTCAATTTACATGATTAAATGACAAAGTGCTTTGTTGCAAACCTCTGTTTCAGCGTGGCCATATATTTTTCAGTAAGTACTAAAATCTCTAGTATATTCCTAATAATTTTAAATGATACGACAAATAATAAGGACAATACGTAACAAAATATCTGAAACCGAAGCATAGAAAAACTTTTAAAATATGCCACTCGGCGAACATCTCATTAAATACATCAGAGAGTGTACACCAGGTATGTTTCTAGAATAGGAGAACGGTGCAACAAGTATGAAGAGTAAACTTGTGCGTGTATATCACTATCATAATAAAAACTGTTTTGCCGCAGTGAAGTGAACAAGTGGCATGAGTTATATAAAATGATTGAAACGGTCAATGAATGTCTGTATGCTATTACAAACGTCAGAAAGAGCATCAAAGACAACCTTTCATGACTTTTCACAGGTAAGTTTGCGAATGATTTGCAAAATGTCGCTAGGAGTAGAAACTAATGTATGCTAGCGATAGAAGAAAGCAGAGTCGGAAAATTATTTTTCACTATGGTAATTAGAGTGTTCTTAAACACAAACCTGTTAGTCTCCATCTTGTATCAGTGTGGAACCTAGAATATCAAGGCTGGACATTCCACTAAAAGATATGTTTGCTATATAAATTAAGATTCTATTATAATCAAAAGTTAAAATAGTTAATTACAGAATGAACAAACTGGTTTTTTTTTTCTAATGATATGAATTTCTGGTATAGGTGTAGAGTTACTGAGTTCCCGGATAATGAAAATAATGCAATTTATAATTACTAAGTGTTAGTTAAAGAGCCTATTCAATCTCCTTATTCGACAATCTTGTCGTTGCTATTAACTTTGTATCACTTACACTTTGATCTTGGCGCTAAACCTCCGATGAGCATCGGCTGACGAAGAATGCGGATCGGTTTGACGTCATGGCAGCCGTGGAGAGGAGATTGGTAATAGAGTACCACGTCTCAAATTGAATTCCGGGGCTGGAAAGATGTCAGTGGTAGTTGGATGGAGAGTGAACTCTCCGATCACGGCTCACGGCTTAGGACGGCGCTCTCTTGGTATCTCTCGCTCACATTCCACGCTGCGCCAGGCCGCTTCAAAAACGGTGTCTGCGGCACAATGCAAAAATAGCGAAATGAAAACTGTTGTTAGGTAGCTTGATTCCTGGTCAATAGTGTGTGGCACAACCCACCAATCATCTTCATTATTTTTTTTCTTTATTTAATTATGTGTGTTTATGAATAATTGTTTCGACGTATGTAAATCTATTTGTGTATGAAAGGATTCCTCAATTCGGAATATGTGTAGTCACTGGAGTTAGAATAAGCTAGTATCGATAAGTAGCGTTAATATCTTCGATGGTATCGATTGTAAACAGCTGAGCGTAGGTAGCGCGGCGATTGTAGTTAAACACGCGTGGCAGAAGCTCCGTGCTATGGAGAGTTTAAAAGATTATAATTTATGTTTGTAGTTATTTCAAGAAGTGCTGTTATAAATGTTTAAGGAATTATTTAGTTTACAGATGCAATACAAAATAAATCGAATGGTTCTTACGAAAACAGTGATAATAATTTTGTTATAATAATAACCCCTATCATTTTTCGCGTATTAATTTCACTAACAACGTTTGAACTTAAAATTTAAGAGACCAGCAGCTTGAATGTGTTCGCGATGAGGTGAGTCTTCTCATCCACACCACGCTGTTCTTTCCTATAGAGAGAAAATGTTGTCAAACCATCCAATTCTTCGGGAGCTGACTGTATGATTTTCGGCAACTAATTATCCACTCTAATTAAGGAAAGCGCATACGTGTTCAACAAAATTTCTAGTTTTTGAGACGACCGTGATGATGTTTGATTACTAGTAATAATTAAATGCTGAATGGAAGCATTCCAAAAAATTTATATATAACTGTGGGAAGTTAACAGTTAGTAGCTGTCGATGAAAGCACTAAAAGCATCTTCATCTGCTTCGATAACTCACTCCTACATCACCAGTTGCTTCTATCATGCGTTAGGTCATTCTACTTCTTTCCATTAATATTGATACATTGCCGAATTTCATCACCTTTTGGCTGTTTATTTCAACTAGAAGATAGATAGTATTTGTTCTAAGATGGCCTTGTGTCGAAATTTTATTCTAAGCCACCGATTTTTTCACTTCACAATTCTTAAACCCTACCGTCTCTGGCTGTGAAGAGAAAGCTTTCTTTTGACATATGCTCTTACCATTATTTATTTACAGAATTGTTGAAGCTGAGGAATACCCTAACGTGATGAAAGTATTTGTTTCAGGAGACATGCTTTTAGAGAGAAAGACAGCTAGAGTTTATATTGTAACCTTGTAAATCAACGAACAAGTGTTTTTTTAAAAGACGATCTTATTTTAAAATGTTCGCCATCGATTTTAAAAAAACTATGATAAACGAAAAATAACGTGAATGTTGAGCATTTCTGGATTCATATCCAAGTTAAACTGAAATAGTTTACTGATGAGAAGGTTTTATACAAGACTCTCTTTTGTTTTTTTCTATTACTGACGTTCATTTAGTTTTGCAATGGGCAGCGTGTCAGATAACTAGCTTTCGTTAATGGACCCAAAAAGCGTGAAGCTTACATGTTTTTAATTTTTCATTGATTAAGATTACAGTTGTAAAAGTAACGAAAAATTGTGTACCCGTGCGTTTTAGTTACTAAACAAATCAGTACGCGTTAATATCGAATCGTTACTTTTGGTATAATCGAGCTCTAGCATGAAGCATTATATCAAGTTTCGCCGCATACGGGACGACTTCGTTACTATCGCATCTTTTCGTTAGTCGTTACTTTCGACACAATCGAGCACTAGTGTTAAGCATTGCATCGAGTCGCATCATGTACAGGTAACGGGATGACTACATTCGTACTTTGTAAAGTTTAAGTAATTGTTCATTTAATAAAGTAAATTTAGGCAAAATTTGCACTGTAAAATATGATAGAATTTAGAATATCGGATTTTAAAATAGACGGCTCTCGTAGATGTTTAAAATTGATAAAATCTCACTAAGGTATGATCAATAAAAAAAGCAATAATCATCTCAAATTATCTATCCAAATTTTCTGTTACAAACTATACTCTGTAAATGTTAACATTAAACAAAAGTAGTACTACCAAATAACTCTTTATGCTGTCAAAATTATTGGTACTTTACTCGTTAAAAATATTGACACTTATCAGTAAATAATATTAATAATGTGCGCGCAACATGTTTGCACTTACACATTTAGCTTTGTAACGAAACGAATTCAAATAAAATTTCCAGAAATACGAGACGTACGAAGTTCAAATGTTTATTCTCTCATTCAGATTCATTTAATCTCTGGACGAACCATTCCAATTCCCACATGATGTGTCGTTCATTTATCAAATCAAAATCACATTCATACGACAAATGCGAGTAACGAAATGAATTTGTGAGCAACGTCTTGGTACTTCGAGTCAGGCGATGTCACTCACGAACGAATATGTAGGGTTTGCTCAAGTTCTAATTAGGATTGTAGGTATTTTTCGTTTGATTTTTTGTTCTTTTCTACTTCTACAGTTTATAATTTAGATAATATTTTACCTGATGTAACACAGAATAAAATATGAAAATAAAATTATGTGCTGCTATTCTTCCGTAATAGTGGGGTAAAAGGCTACACCCTTCTTCTAAAACTATATATATATATATACACACACACACACACATATATATATATATATATATATATATATATATATATATATATATATATATATATATATATATACTGTTTCTGGAAATTTTAACACCAACAGGAAGGCATGTGATTATAATGAAATCTTTTTCATAGATTAGGGGCATGACAATATACAAATGATTGGAAGTACAGAAATATGCATACGTTTCGTCCGTGAGGATTCAGTGCGGTGTGAAGCCACTACGTGCTGCAATCAGAGCTTCTGGACGGTGCAGCCTGGGTACTCTGCTGCGGAACACACTGCCACGCGGTTTGCAGGCGCGCCCATAAATCATCGACATGGGTTGGAGGAGGACCAGCACCAACAAGTTGGCGGCTGACTGTATCCCAGACGTGTCAGGAAAGCAGCGGTAGCAGTCGTTTTTTCGAGGAAGACTTGCACATTCCTCGCTACATGTGGCCGTGCATTCTTCTTCTGAAATGTGGAATGTGGAGCTGCATGCAGGAGGCGCAGTGTCTCGAGCGCTAAAACTACCCTGATATAAGAGTTGCTGCTCTGATTGTCCTCTTCCTCAATATATAGAAGACTAGCTCACATGTTACTGGAGCCCCAAACCATCCATACTTGGCATTTAACGCAATTCTCCTCAAAAGTACAAGTCTGCCCGATAGCGTTTAGCACGGTAGCATCTAACACGTATGCGCCAAGCTGAAGCGGGATTTACCCGAAAACGCTATATTGCCTCGCAGCAGTCCAGTGACGCCGATCACGTGCACATTACAGTCAATTTCGTTGGTGGTTCCTGATCAATGTAAGCTGACGCAATGGCGCGTGTGCCACCAATCCAGTCGAGCCGTCGACGCAGACATTTCCAGAACCGTTGCAGTGTTGCGACACTGACTGTTCTGTTGGTCATCACGAACTGTGCTCCCAATGTGTGGATCAGTACTCACTCGTCGCTGAGACGACCCTCTTCTACCCTGTGGCACCACACTCGCATCACTGTCGTAGCAGTGTGCTCTATACGAACCGCAAGGTCACAGTATGACAAACCCGTATCCTGGGGCCAACAATTCTGCCACGTTAGAACTCACTGAAGTGCTGACATTGCACTTTTGATGTCGACGAGGTATACCGTCACAAATTCTTATTTGTTTCCACTTAGTTTTCAGGCTATCCACTGACTGAGTTGGAGTAACATTGGCCTTTCCGGTCACAAAAAAATATGAACTACTGGGCCTATGTGCGCCACCTATCCCTCTGCAATCTCAATCACTTGTTAAAGTTTCACTGTTCAACAGATTATCAGATTTTGGAGTGTTTCAGTCCATACCTTCTAGGTGCTGCTATTTTCACAAACAGTAATGTACGTATTTCTTTGTAATAACGTGATACAGTATTATACATTTCCGATTATGTAAAACGAACCGATCAGTTCGCATCAAGAAATTATTAACGTTATACATCCGAGGCTATGCTGCAGAATGCTCAATAGCATTAATTGATTGAAGAGGAAAATTAAACTACTTACTACTTACAAAAGGACAGAAGTTTTTTGTAATTTGTAATTTAAATTTCCTGCAGCATCAAAGTATCTAAATTCGAAGCAAATTCTTGGCACTGAATACCGTTATCGTCAAGCAAGTAATAGAACTAAGCATCCCATGGTTTATGTTGCCTAAGCGACTACAAGAAGAATTAACATTTTAGAACATTTAAGAGTCGTAAAAATAAATTACTTGAGTTTAGGAATTTTAAATTGTGAAACTGTAAATATAATGTTCGTCTTACGAACGGACTGTGTTCACTATTCGTTCATAACCAATGCTAATTTCGTACAGCTAAAGTGCTTAATTTATTCAAATAGAGTATTTTTCAGTAGACTAAATGATGATGAACGTTAGTAGCGTTCCTTACGGATAAGCTATCAAGGGAAGCATTGAAATATAAAAGAGATTAAGATGAAAATTAAATTTAGTGAAAAATTCAGTATATAAACAGTGAGCAGTGAATTCAGGTATTTCACAGTGCCAGTGCTGCGCACGGCATGACTGGTGAATCCAACTAGCTGCAACCTCAGAAATCTAGCGTCAGACTTTGTGCCAGGCAGCGGTGGCTCGACCACGCCATTGATGAGAGCGCTGATGAAAATCGGAATCCAGCTGCTCGCTGCAGTCATTTGCACCCCATACTCCGACCATTCGGAGTAATTTGCTACCGCCAGAAAAGCCACAACATTCCGTTACCACTGTGCATCCTAACTGATAATCAATATTGCGCGGCATTCAATTCAGTCATTCAACTAGTTATTACCGTGCTATTTGCGGTAATGGCATTGTTACCTCCAGCGACCCTGGGTAGAAATGTAAGTAAGAATTATTGAACAACATTACTTATGTATGTATTTCATAGAAACTGAAGTACCTGGCTTGGGAAAGGGGAAAAAAATACACTAGTGCAGTGGACCCATTAATTATTATTAAAAAAAATTAATTTGCTGCGTATTTTTTCATTTACGGTGTTTAGAACAATTGTCTTTGTGAGTAGGGTATATTTAATAATTTTAAAAAAAAAAGAACGATGAATAACCATTCATCATAAATAAATTAGGCATAACATTGGTTTTGTTTGGTTTCGTTTATTATTATTTTTATTGCTAAACGTCTGAACAGACAACTTGAATTTTATTGTTAATTTTTTTAAATTGTTGAAACCGAATTTCCATGTTTACAAGAGACTCCATACATCCAACATAAAAATCCTGTTCCATTAGCCGTTTGGTACGTGGCATAACACTTAGAGTGCTATGAACGTAATATTACGTTCCACTAACTTTCGCGAAAAATTCGGCGAACGTAATATTACCTTCCTTAACATGTTAAGATGTTTCTTTGGCTAAAAACGTAACGGTACGTTCGTAGCGTGACTCAGATGGCTTCTCTGTGTATTTTAGTTCATTAGGCCGCCACCAGAGTTCACCAACTTCTTGAAAAATTCGAATATCTGGGAATAGATTACAACAAGAATAAGGCAGGTATAGATCTCTTCGACCAGCGTTTGTCCTACAGACAAAGTGGTGGAACAAACTTACTTTTCATTTGACAATTATGAGTTTATCAAATACATGCATTTTGCACAGCAAAATCTCAAGAAAGAAGATCACAACAATACACCTCATTCAGGAGATATGTTCGGCCTTGGTGCTCTCTGCTGGTGACACCAATGATGTGACTAGTGACAGTGAAAAACATTCAATATTGACACAGAAGCACTTTCCTGAAAGAGTGCCTATGCCAGAAGCCCAAAGAAGAAAGAAGAAAGAAGGTGTATTGTGTGCAGTGATAAAGCAAAGTATTCCACTGGCAAACCCATAAGAAAGGACTCTTCCTACCAGTGTGGCGACCGTGATGTAGGGCTTTGTATCGAACCATGTTTTAGACTCTACCAAAAAGTTGTATACAATGAGAAATAAATGTTTCTACTTACCACCTTAATAAAAACGCTTTAGAATACATTTATTTTATATATCTAACAATAAATGGCATAATGCAAAAAGTTAATGTATTTTACAATTTTTGGTTTAATTTTTCCCTGTAAAACATGCAACATCATAAATCAACCTAACCTGTGAAAAAGAAAGACAGAAACTCTCAAAACTGACATAAATATTGACTACTCTCAGACAAATAAAATACAGTTTTATTTGTTGCCTAGATCCAACAATTTTATTTTATGCTCAGATGAATGTACTGTAAAATAGCGAAAATCAGCCAGCATACAAGGAGCGAATTGTGCCCATCGGGCCAGCACTGTAAGTGCTAGGTATTGTTGGTCATGGACATTCACCAAGTTAATTTGGTGGTTAATGCAAACAACTGTGAAGCTACTATTTAAAAACTACGCGACCCCACCCTTCAGTCTAACAGAAACAACGATCCGTTCCTACGAACCCGCAAGAATATAAAGACAGTTGGCAAGGTCAAATACAACTATGATGATAATAACAGATCCCGGTATCAGTTGTGCTTATGGTCATTTTTGTACGATGTCCTGGGTCCACTTCAACACAAGCGAAGGCTGTCGAGGGTGAAGTTATGAAGTGACCACATAAGATACTATGTAATTTAATGCTGCACCTTCGCACAAGTCGTTGACGAAATTGAACGTTACCAATCTAAATGATCGATGAGTGACATCTAGCATCTTAGAGGAGTCCGCTGGTTCCAAGGTAGTTACTTAAAATTTTATACGTAAGTAACATCGTGTCTTGTATCACATCCCCCAATGATACCTCGCTGCCTGTTGCTTTACAAGCTAGTTAGGTCTTACGACCTTCTCAGAAGTTCTGTTTGTAGGTGCGGATTAGTCGATAATCTGTTTACCGATCACTCCTGACGCCGGATAAGCACAAACGAGAAAGCCACTCCTTCCCATAGAATTCGGCACCAACCCAATACAGCGACGGTGAAACGGCCACAGAGCGTAAGCACTGTCTTGTTCTGCAATCCGCTGCGGTGGCCCCGGATCGCACCAGAGCGCTGCAGATTAACGCGTAATCCTGAGAGTTCGTGTCGGACGTCTAAGTCTTGCGATTCGCGCTGGAACCAACTTGTTCGTTCCATTTGATACTCTTCGCCTACTCCGAAAGCTCAACTTTTAATACCCAATTTCCATGTGAAGGGATCCTCAAAGCTATATTCTCATATACTTTTTTCTTTACATTTTTTCTATGGTTTCTGTTACTTTCAGCAAAAACATCTCAAATCGTATTGCAAACATATAAACGCCCTTAGACCAGTTTTCAACTGGAGATATCAAACGTACGTGCTTACTACCATATGTTTGTGACTTTTTCTTCAAGTTATCGCTTAATAGAATAGTATTTAATTGTTTGATACCTTGTGGCGATGCTACATCTTCTTCTAGTCAGAGTGAGTACATTAAGTGAACTTCTTTTTCCTACTTTAAGGAACGTTTGCTAGCCTTCTATTATTCAATACTCTCCATCCAGCACCTTAATAGAGATTACTTATCCTACTTGTTTCTTACATTTTATAGCCATTCTTGTTCCCATTGCTAACAGTCACTTCGTCATTCACTTTTAAACTCATATTTACTTGCCATTTACATACTAAGCAGAACTTTGTTCTTCATATTACGTCTTATACATAATATTGGACACTACCGCTTAGTACTCTTCCATACACTGTATATTTTCTTACATTCAGTCAGACATATAGTCTGTATTCTTGAATGGTTCCTTTTATACCCTGATGTCTCTCATTTGTTTTTTGCTGTTGAGCTCGATCACTAAGCTCAATATTTCATACCATCTGACACAATATTATTATTAATCCTGTTATAGTCTTTATCTATTTATAACAACATAATTATAGTCACAACCAGACCTTTATGTCTGTCGTGAGATATAACCGTTATAAGCTATCCTTTAATTATTTTCTACACCGTACATATTCTGATCAGCCAAACATGGTATAGCCACTTTAACTTTTCTTATGATTGATCTTAGATTATCTTCGAATTGTTTGACTTTTGTAATTAATGTGCTCTGTGCTGAATGCTGGTAATTAGAATGTCTTAATCAGCTATCTATTCTTTAACATATATTTCCGTGTAACGTGGTTTGAATTTATTGAACCGAAGAATATAATTTTGCTATCTCTACTTTTTTCTCCCGTTGATAAGAGATCTAGCATGGTGGTTGAGCGGTAACGCTCTGGCCTCACATTGGCGAGTACGTGAGTTCGAATTCCCGTCTGGCAATACAGATTTGGATTTTCTATGGTTTCCCCAAATTACTGCAGTCAGGTGGCGTACTATATCGCACTCCTATCTGGCGTTCGGGAGGACGGGGTCAGATTTCCGCAGACAATCCAAGCGAATGCCAAGATGTTTCCTTTCAAAGGCCACAGTGAAATCCCTTCGCGCTCCCCTTAGATTGACTGCGCTCAAGAGATTTCCCAAGATCCTTCAGCAGCCCGCTTCATAGGCTGCACCTGAATCTTCGAGTCACTGGAAACTGTATCGGTCTTCCATTCCAGCTGCAACACTGATCGGAGTTGCCCTTGTCCTGCTAGCCTGACGCAGACAGACTAAAATTCATCCCTGCCTAACCATCTGACTGAAAGGTGGTCATAAGCAAGCTGCTGGAGGATTCAGTTGCCTTCAAGGAATTACTACCACCTACAGTAAAACATAGATCAATGGCAAAAACCATCTGACTCAATAAATATCCCGTCTAATGTGTCTGGTTCGAGGAATTCAATCTTTGCAGGAAGGAATGTACTGCAAAGGAGAGGTATGTTTGCTGCCGAGGTGAACATTCATCCGCTGCCTGCACAACACCCAGCTTGTTGCAACTACGGTGGCCCACACACAGCACTCTTCAGCCACTGTGTATCACGAAAGCGACAGTGTTGCAGCGCCCCCGCACCTGACCGCAATATGTGGACCGCAATGGTGGCACTAGAAGAAGTAAAACCATACTAACAGATATCCTCTACAATCAATCTAACATAAATCAAATCAACGTGGAAATATTCCAACAGACTGAAAAACTACCAGAAAATAGAAACATTCATAGAACTAGGTGACAGGTTCCATACACTCTTCACAACAATGTCTACGCACCGACGCACTTATAAAGTGTCACTAAGTATTCTGTATCAGCCGTAATAAAACTGACATGAAAACTGTAGCTGTTTTTAGTATAAGACCGTCATCGACAATTATATACATGTTTTCTCATAAAAGATATTGTGAAAAGAGGCCCCTAAACCTATCCAAATTCAGTGTGATACATAAAGTAAAGCTACTCAGTTAGCGGGTCTTTCAGAAATTTGTAGTAAAGGCAGAGACACATAAAACAGCCGTTGAGCAGTCACCCACCACAACAAACAACTTGTCGTCAGACCTCCGAAAATGTTACAGCAACCGGAGCGTTCCACCATGGCAAGACGCTACGTCCAGCCGGTCAGCAATCAACCTAGACATACTGTACCAAAAACAAAAAAGAAATCACTGTACCAAACCTCATACAGATCCTCTCCAGCAAACACCCTTGGCTAATTACCCAGCAGCTGCGACAGTTGTTTGCACTGAGATGTGGTAAAAATGCGATAGGGTTCCAAGTTAATTATTGAGTTGTTAACATAACTTATCACAAAACTCATTGTTACGAATGTCAACTCTCTAAAAGAACTCGTATCATAAAACAATGACCGCAACTAATTCAAAAAGAAGAGCAACAGGAAAACTAAACCCAAAGAAATGTCTGAAGGAAATTCCAACAGACAATAACCTTCTCGATAACAACTTATTAAAGGATGAGCATCAAATGCTTTTTGATGATATTTCGGTTTCTATTATATTAAACTATAGTTGTCACTCATGATCTCTTTTATAAGCATAGAAGTCGATGTAATTACAATTAAACCAAAAAATTAAGAAGAATCAAGGAATATGATGAATAATAAAATTGATAAATCAGTAGCAGCAGCAGCAGCGTGAATGGTATGGCTTTGCGTTATGTTATTTTCAATAATACTAGAAATAAATGCTGTGACTGATGTAGTTTTTTTTTTAATGTGTTTTGTCTAAGTTGTCAGTAGATATGTACTATCTGGCTATTTAACGCTCGTGAACCTTGGCGTTAGGGTAGTGATGAGCTACAAGAGCAGCTGAATCGCTACATTCAGTTGGTCGAGGTTGGTACTGGGTCGGACGTGGCAGGTATGACGCTGGCTCAGGCCGCGGCGTCCATGACTGCCGTCTGCCTGCCGACCGATCCAAGATCGATCTGATGATTGAGTATGGCGAGTCGCAGCGCCGTCTTGGATGCCGGTCTGTTGTGGTGGTGGGACTGAATCGAGCTGCTCCCTGGTCGGCACGCTTCACAGCTTTGCAGAACTTTGATGGGAGCCACGCTTCACGTGAATTTGCTTCCGGCTCAAGCGTTCAGAAAAACAGGCAGCATTACTTCCACCGTAGTTATAGCAGGCCGCTTCCTCCTTGGCGTGGTGTATTCTTACTACGTGGTGGTGGTCGCTCCCACATCTGACGCATCACCGCCGTTTCGTGCAGTCACGGGGATGGTGTCAATGGGACTGGCAGTTAAACACTGCTGGAGTTTATCTGATGAAAGTTTCCTCCTGGTCATCTTCTTTGATTCAGCAACTCATCAACAGCCACAGTCGGCGACTGACTTGGTAGGCTGGGATGATGAATGGTGCAGTTGATGCCCATGTCATGCAGCATCTCGGCAGTCTTTACCGGGTCGGAAGGACAAGAGACAATGACCTTGATACCTCCATCTGCTGGCCAGTAAAACAGAGGTAGATCTGTGGCTAGCATAAGCTGCACCTACAGACTTGCCCAATTGCCTGTGTATGGCACCAGCATCGGTTTAACAGGACCTCCTTCGATGGCTGATGTTGTCTCCTCCACCTCCTGGACAGGGCTTGATGGTGTCGTCTCCTCCACCTCCTGGGCTGGAAGGCGTAGGTATCTCTGGATTTACAGAGTCGCCCGCTGCCCTGAAGCAGACATGTACTTGGATTGGTGGTGGTGGCAGCTGATCTTGTCTCCCGGTAATCGACGGCTTCTCCGCTGGTACGGTGAAGTCCTTGTCACCCGCAAATTTCCAGGCCACGGAGCAGGTGACTGGTGGTTCCTGCACTGCCTTTTGCGCCGTCCATTGAGCTTCTGGAAGACGCAGTCTCTTCGCGCAAACTCGTACTTCAAGACCAACGGAACTTTGGTCAAAGAATCATGATGAGTGTGTCAATTTGTGGCAACATCTTTTTGTATCATTTTTGCTTCGTCCTTAGATATTGGGAACTGCAGAGCCGAAAAGCATTCATCAAATCACGGTGGAAGCGACCAGCAATACTTCAAGCCAGCATGGATGACCCATAATGAAGATGAAGTATGGTGGCTCTTCTGTACCATCTTCCGACTATTTCATGCGCTTGAAATCAAAGATATACTCGAATCCATCGCGTTCTTGAAGACCTTTCGAGGTATAAGATGTCGCTTTTCAAAGTATCTCTTGTGACAGCGACAGCTTTTTTTTTTTTTTTTTTTTTTTTTTAAAGAGTTTAGATTTTCATGGAAACTAGGATACATATTTAATTTTCATGTGACGCCAAAATTCTGAAAAATTAAGATAAATGCTTCCACAAAAGAGAAACCATTTAAAGGTCAGTTATTTCTCACAGCCAAAATGTTTACCGTGATCCGTGCCAACGGCTTTTACCGAGCGTGGTGGGTGAACGGTTCGCGTTCTGCCCTCTCATTCGGGAGGACGGCGGTTCGAATCCCCTTCCGGGCATCCAGATTTGGGTTTTCCATGGTTTCCCCAAATCACTCCAGTCGAATGCCGGGATGCTTCCATCAAAAGGCCATGGCCGAATTCCTTCCCGTGCCTAGTCCCCAATCCCATGCTGCCTCTAATGACCACGACGTGGACGAGGCGTAAAGCCATAAGTAAAAAAAAAAATAGTAATATTCAGACTTTAAACTGATTTATCTTCACCAATCGTTAAGCTCATTTAGCAGAGTAGTGACCCCACTGGTTTTCTCACTCTGTTTGTGACTTCTTGACTATGGGTTGACGGAAAATCAGGAAGTCAAATTACGTTGTGAGTGACTTTGATGAAAGATCGGACGAAGAGTACGGGCAGCAGCCAGTTTGAAATATTTCTGTAGAATCCTACAACTGCTCTGCAGATAGAAGGATTATTCTCTTCTTTTTTTTTTTCAAGCTTTAATGTTCTTGCGTTTCCACTAAACATATCTATTGCGGTGGAATATTTTATTTTACTTTTACTCGCTGAATGTTGTTCTGGAAATTTTTTCCTTGTAACGCACGGATAGCAAAAGCGAGAGTGGTCCTCGTTGGATATAATTTCGAATATTTGTGCAATCCTTTCTAGCAAAGAAACTGTGAAATTCATTCAAATTATTTTGTGATGCGTAGGCGGTACACAGGGTGGGTGAAATAACAGAATTGCAAATGAAAATTGATCACGATGCGATAAATCAATGCCACTGTAATAATAAGTAATTAGAGAACTCGAAATTATTGCGTTTCAGAGTCCTTTAATAATAAAACGAAAGCTCAATAGCGCTGTATCGACGTTGATTCAATTTGTAGCTACCAGCTTTCCGGTTGGCTTACCGCTTCCTGCAAAGGACACGCTACGTCCTGAATTACCCAAGCCTGCTTCGCTGCGTTCCCTCCACGCATGATCAACCTTAAATCGCTACTGTGAGCTATTAAACTGTGCTGACGTCGCCGCATCGGATCTGATTAATTGCCTGGATTAGAGCCAATCAAACGGCAATTTCGGCTACGCCTGCGCTCAGTGTTGAGGGATTAGAGTAGAACAGATCCACTGCAGTCGCTACATCATCCAGTGGACTCCAGAGACAGACCAACAACATGCAGCTGTCAGCGCCTAGGATTACACGGGAGAACATGTAATTAACACATTGCATTGTCCTATAACTCATTCCCGAACCGAATCTTCCTGCTTCAGATGTCTGGCTGTGAACGGCGCTTTTTTTTAAAAAAAAAGTGTCTAGAGAGTGGCAGGGGCCACCAATTACAGGCCAAATGGAGACTCGAAAGAGCCTTGCGTGGCGTCCCCCTGAGTCAAGATAAAATGATATCTTCTATCATGCTTCACGTATTGGAAGCATAAAAACAAGTATTGGATTGTTGTTAATGGAGAATTTTCATGTTTGAGGTGACCAATCTCCTTAGCATAGGCATGCAGACTTAATCTGATATTGTGTGAGTGGAGGCTTTCCCGGCGTATCGATGCAACAAAATCTTCTCGGGTGTTCAGCCGGATGGTGGTGTAAAAAACGCCGTTTCGACAGCTGACTCTCCTGTCTTCATCAGGTATCTTGTAGTTGTTCTCAGCTGACTGTCTCTGCCTCGATTGGCTTGGCCACCCATCGAGCTGAGAACAACTACAAGATACCTGATGAAGACAGCAGAGTCAGCTGTCGAAACGTCGTGTTTTTACACCACCATCCGGCTGGACACCCGAGAAGATTTTGTGGTTAATCCGATATTGCTCGTTGTCGATTTGTAATGAAAAGTGCAGAATAATTTAAAAAATTGAAAACATTAAAAATAAAATTTGATCACTGTGATCCTTAAAAATAAGTGGTTTGTACATGATTGCAAGAAATTTGTGTAGTTGTATTTAGTGAACTATCACAGTATAGGTGAAATCCTGCCTGAAAACCAGGAAATCAGAGATTTATTTGAAGGATGTAGCACCATCATAGCAACTTTCCGTGAATACTTTTAGAAAGCGATGTGTTCCCTAACTTCCCTGTACGGCTGGAATTATGGTTGTGCATTTGTGTGAAGATAATGCAGTATGTTAAGATCAGCGTCGTACGAACATAGTGAAATCCGATGCCGACCCTACAGGACCACCGAGTAAAACAATACCACCCGACAGAGGAATCTTTGCAAAAAACGTATCTGCTGTCCTTAATCAATATTCATTGCGCAAATGTTTCCGATATTACTCAAGCTTTTCGTACAGTGATTAAGAATTTTTTGAAACTTCCTCTCCTACACTGCTGGCCCACTGTTTCTACCGTCGGGTACAGATCCATAGTATTCATAACTAAAGAATGACCAACAAAATCGCGGAGAACAAATGAAACGATGCAGCATTAAAAAAAAAAAAAAAAAAAAAAAAAAAAAGCAGGTTGGATGTAGCCCCCGATCCATCTACATGGTGGTGAATGGTTCACAGGGCTCAAAAAATTCTGAAGAACAGCGGTGACGACTAGTATTCGAGAAAAGAAATCGCAGAAAGGAACAGGAGAAGAGCGGTTTCGTCATCAGTGGGGAAGACACTGCGGTTCTAAAAATTGACTTTGTAGCTACAAAAGTACCCACATTTAATAGACCGAAAAACACTTTACTACTTGCAAGCGAGTGAATGCCTTGAATGAATTGACCAGTGAAAAATATTTTCGAACACAATGCACACTGGTTCTTAGGTAGAGATTTGGAGATGGTTGAACTTATAAGGATTTAAATAAATTAGCAAATAATAGCTCTATTTGCAGACAGGTGCTTTACATTCGTTATTCGTTGTTCCATTCACAATTCTCAAATCAACTTGTCAAAACTGAGACTGGTTGCAGTGAGTAACGTATGGCCAAGCTCTCGGGAGGATTCGGAACTGATTGTTTGGTCATTATTATTTGGTCTGACAGAGCGTCCTTGAATAGCTTCGCTAGAATGTCTAGATGTTACGTAATATAATATAATTGAATGATTATTTACCTACTGAAAGATATATGCCATACAAACGATTTTGTAATGCATACAGGTCGGGCCACTCTAGACTAATACTGGTCCACGCATTCATCGCAACGTTTCTTTTCTTATTATGTACGCCTACTCGATTGAAGTTAGTGCAAACGACACCACATATCGTCCGACACTTGGCTGACACCCCGCCGTCTTTAGTTTGGTTTACTTCTTGACGGTATGTTCCTGTATCGGACTGATGCATATGAAAGGCAATTCTGAAATTTTCCGTCCTTTATGGAAAATATTGGTTTCGTGATATCGATTACCTTAAAAAAACTCTTCAACCTCACTTCCATGTTCATCAGCTGAGCGTAAAATGTAGATTCTGCCATTCTAAAGCATTCGTAAAATTTCATTTCGTCATCCATCAGATACTGTGACAGAGGTAGCGCCCTATTTTTTGTGTTTTGGGATATCAGGAACAAAGTACATTGTATAGAAGAAGAGTGCATTTATTTTATTATGTTTGAAAACATATTTTTCATTACTTATAAATTTGTCCCAATATCTCAGATGGCTACGTCGTTCGAGTGGGGTACAGCAGATCCCTGTTTATAATCCAAGTCTCGGTAGCAAGTTTTACGTGCCGTAAAATTGAATTTTACCTCTGGTAAAGCATTTGTTTTTTAATGCGAAATGTTAGTACTTTCCGTGGTTGGAATTCCAAGTAATCCGTAGGTTCCCTTTTCCTGGAAGAATTACCGGAGTAAGTTATGTGGCTACGAGAGAGGTGCTCTGAGCTGCCAGTAAGAAACTCTGTAACTAGAACTTTGAGACTACATTAAATATTATACAGCATCTTTGTGGTATGTATTTGAATTAAAATATGTAATGATCTCATTCTTTATTAATGAAAGTATCGAATGAATTGAAAATAACCACAAACAGAAGAAACACGTCAAGGGCGAAATGATTCAAGGTTGATATTTCATTGAGATTGCGCTCAGAAACGCGAGACTCTTTCAATCCAGTATAGTGTGCTTTGTGATGGATGCGTTTGAATACTATTTTTGTAGGAAAAAGATAACGTGAAACAAGTAATGCAAGTATACTTTCGTAAATTATAAAGTACGCCTACCCAAAATAAATAACAATATTTTATATCAGAGTACGGTTGGCAGCCTTGGTTGTGACACGCAATTCACTTTTACGGAGATTTTTGAACATTGATTCGGTGAAACAACCACATGGAAACGTTAAGGATGACTGAAGACTGAGTAGGAACATGTCCGTCACACCGACGAGCTACGGACAAGAATAGACACGATGCGGGCGATCCGTCACACGGCCAACTGTCGTGTCGGTGTGATGATGGTGCGGACCAGTATCGGTCAAGTGTGACTCGAACTAACAGCTGCTAGCAATGTAGGTGTCAAGAGTTGACTAACAAAATGAAACACGGGAATTCCCCAAGTGTAAATAGTAAATACGGTGAAAGTAACCAGCGTTGAAATGAATTTTCTGATTCGTGAGGCAAGGAATTCAAATAGAATAAAATTTTTCAATTATGTTTTACAATAAAATTATAAAAAATATTATTCACTAATAAATCAATTGATTTTCATATCGTTATACGAATGTGATATTGAATAAATCTGAATGAGAAATTTTATTTAGACACTCATTACTATAAATATATACTTTACTATTAACCAACTTTATTATATTGTTGTAACTAATAGCAAAGGATAAAATAAAAAGGTTTAACTACGAACGCTTTCTAGTCGGGTTGCTGCGCGAGGACCCTGCACAAGCGAGGCCTCGGGTGATTGCCCTGCTCGCCACTCCCTAAGACCACCTCTGCTAATACGATTGGTATAAAATAACCCTGAATGCAGTTACGTTGTAGCAAAAAATATCAGTTGCCATCTTGGATCAGAATGCATTTCAACCTAATCACAAACTACACTAATATTGCCGCTGGAAAATCAAAGCTTCAATCAAGAGCAAATTAATGTGTAGATTGAGTGTATTGCATGTTAGTGGTATCATGCATCGCGATATAAATTTTACCCAAGATCTTCATGGGTTCTTACAACTTCCTTTTTTGTTATCCCTGATTCAAATCGATATTATGATGATTGAGCAGATTATACCGGCTGAAATAATAACCTCAGCATTTTGGCGTCAGTGAAAGCAAATGAAATTAAAAATAAAACTTAACAACTTACGTTATAAAATAATAATTTTAATAGTGGTATAGTCTGCATAGATCACGATCAATGTGAAACTACCACGACCGGGGTGCTCATGAAAACCTTTAAGTTATTTTTTTTATTTATGTTTTTTTATTTATATTACCCATACCCTCTACTGTAACGTTGAATACGTGTTGTAATTTTGACCCAGACTAAATAGCAATAAAGTCACAACTTCTGCTATCAATGCTGATCGAAAATTAAAGTTTTTGTCTTACGAATTTGTGGTCAAGGAATTTAACGAAAACAGCTACAGCTAACAAATATAAATAAATAAAACAACTAATAAATAATATGTTAACTAAACTAATGTACATATTTACCTTTCAGTATTCGGGCAATTTATTTCTTTAGGAATGCTTAACTGAATATAACTGTTATTAAGTAAAGCTCATAGCCTCTATGTAGCAATATCTCTGGCCGTTACTAATCCACTAATGATGACTGGTTGAGTGACATCACAGAGTGATGGACATAGTGACCAAAGTTAGTGTTTTATTGGTATAGATGTTTTAATTTAACATTTAAAAAAAAAAAACTACTCGCAATACTAAATATATAGAATAGCTCCCAAACAGTTCCCAAATATTGACGAGCAGCTTCCCTTGCATCTGAATGTCTAAATCGATCTAACAAGCTGATACATCATGCGTTGTATTTTCTGTTTTACTGGAGTGTTATATGTTAGACTCGTAAGTTAGAAGTGGGCGCATCAGATTGGAAATAAAAGGAGATTACCTAAACACGTCCAACGTTATCTAAGACTGGAGGTTTTCCCCGCGCTGAAAATGAATAAAATTCTGTCTGGTAACTAGCCGATCGAAAAACACGACGTTTCGGTGGTAATAACTCGGCCGCAGTTGTCAAGTGACTCTAAATTTTTCCAACAGCCTGAAGCTGCGGAAGATATCCTCCCTGTAGAGATTAACTATTTAAGAATGAAGGTTTTCTAGACTTTGAATATGAATAACATTCATTCGGCTAGTTGAGTGAGTGGATTTTATTCACTATTAACTTTGTGCGTAAATACTCCTTTTCTGCGAAGATTCTGTTAATGTTTATATGAATAAAAAATTTATTGATATCAACTGCCGAGAATCTGTTACAAAAGTACATAGTGTTTCACCTTTATAAAAGGCGCTGTAGTAACAACTCAGTACAAAGAAGATCTGAATAATTGCAACCTCGGACAACATGCTGCACTGAAAATAAACTTGTAACTGACGGAGAGTGCAACTTCAGCGTAGAAATACTTTTGGTTTAAAGAATCTAAGCAGTCTACATAAATACGCCAAAATAATTATTAAAAGGAGGCAAGTTACAATCAAAAACGGAATGGTGAACAGCAAATAGGAGTAGAGATGAAAGATTATTGTCTATGGTTATTGGTGCTCTGGAGGAATTCAGTACATAATTAAAGAACGGGCAGAGTATTAATGTAATTATATTGAAAGAAATGAGTCACAGAAAGAAGTTGTAACCTGAGGGAAATATTAATAATGAGAGGTTACCTCAGGCTCTGTTAAATTGGGAGTGAAGCAGGAAAAAAGACAGACACATATATTTGTTCGTAATCTCGACATAAAAAAGAAGAATTCTACCCAAGCCTAGTGACATTTTTCAGAACTTAAAACATGGATTGTATATTGCATAATTGCTTCATTCCAATCAAATTAACAATATAATTACAAAAAGCCTTTTATCAAATGTATCGTATTGTCCGATATGTAAGAGGAGTCTTGACAAGTTAATGAGCTCTTTGGTGCCCTTTCATACTTATACGGAAAATTCTGAAAGCTAGTCTAAGTATTCTCTTTCCACACTGTTCGAATAGTTAATTAACCTGTTTTATTTAGTTCTGTCGTGTCTTCTTACCGTTCGAAAATGCTATGTAGAATAAAATGCCGTTAATTAACATACTCAAAATGTCTCCCTTTTATAGAGATACTCCTTCTAGCGTATATTATTATCTTGAAAGCGTTATTAGCAAATCAGTAAGCTGCTTCCATGGATGTTACATCTGCATGGAAACAACCAATCCTCACTTGAGTAGATTTCATTCTTATAGGGCTTATCGTATTACTGAAAATCTACAGTTAACTATACTTATAGTAGAATAGTTGATACTTAAATATTTTTTTTATAATTGATATAATTGCGATGGAGCGCCCGCTCCGGTGGCAATCTCCCTACACTTCCCACTTACCCGTTTCCTCTTAGAACCTACTTTTACCCTCTACTAATTTTTACTTTAAATTCCTTCAGTGTTTCAGGTAAATTGTTCATTACTTCTCTTGGAAAATTATTCCAGTCCCTCACACCCTTTCCTATGAAAGAAAATTTTCCTCCACCCTTATGCCTGAAATCAATTGCCAGCATGTGGTCATAGTCAACCGTACCATTCCAAGCACCTCTCTTAATTTTCTCAGCAATATCTTTTCCATGCTTCATCACTAGTACAGGATTTGTACACTTCCATGATTCTCTTCACCCTCCTTCTATTATCCAATGAATCCCACTTAGTTACCGATTGTGTTCTGCGGTAATTTCCAAACACAAATCTGGCAGCTCTCCTCTGCACCTCCTCCAACTCCTGTATTTGATACAAAAAATGTGGATCCCAAACTACACCACCATATTCCAGCAGTGGTCTGACCAATTCCCTTACTTCTCTAGTGCATCCCCTCATCACTCTTTCCAACATGTGAAGGATTTTGAATCCTTATCCTACTACCTGTCCAATGTGTCCTGCCTATTTAAGTTTGCTATCAAATATTATGCATAGGTATTTGTATTTCGAGTCTTCAATTAGTCCCTTACATTATCAGTCACCACGTTACTAATATATATGGGCCACATACGTTGGAAAGTAAATTTCAGAAAAGAGACCAAAAATATACATCGGCAAATAATAGATAAAAATTTGAGGAGATCTCATAATTTATTTTAAAAACAAAACCGTGTAATTCCTAATTTTTACTACTGATAATATATCGGTACAAATGACTGATTTTATGCAAAACATCTTCTGGAATTTCCAAATTAAAGGAATCTAAGAAAACTATCAATTGGAAATTTTTTACGATTAAAATGATATATGTAGACCTATGCTAAATGCTAGTAATAAAATGTCCACAGCGGTTCGGACCGCTCTTGATGTGGCGGCCATCCCTCATTGCCCTCATTCATTATGCATCGGATTAATCGGTGATTATTATCGGCTTGAGCCTTTTACAATACGGTGCTGTGAAATATGTGAGGGAAATAATTTTTACATCTCACAATGTGTAAAATGCGTTTTCGGTATATTTTTTTACCCGCCGAACAATAAATTCGGACAATGCGGAATGATGGTCGATGATAACGAATATTCATGAAATTGTTTTTCAGTACTTCCCTCCCGTATCACCAGCGGTAATATTTTTGGTTAGTATGTTAATGTACACCTGAAGAAATTTTACCACGTTAAATACATCTTGATTCAATATCCCAGTAAAAGAAAAAAAACCTATAATATATGCAATAAAACTGTATAAAAGTTGTGTCTGAACATAAAATTTATTCCAGAAAGAATAATTGAAGCGTAATCTACTATTGATAGAGATACCAAAAACGTTAAATTTATCACATTAGTCTTTCTGCGTGTCTGCATGCTCACTCATCACGCAAAATTAATGGCCGGATTTTAACTAAACTGTATATGGTGATAGGTTATGTTGTCGGTCAGGATATAGAATACTTTCTTATCCCAATACGCAGTCCAAAATTCTGACTGTCCATGCATCACGCAGAAACTAATTAGTGGATTGCAACGAAACTTCTCATACCAATAGATTACGTCACTGGTTTGCATATAGAATATTTTTTTATTTATTAGAACATGCTGCACTATGACAGGAAAAAAACCATAAATTTTCAATTCTTGTCTATCTGAACGCACATTTCGCAAAAACTAATGAACCAATTTCAACGAAATTTAGCGTAGTAATAGTTTGAACCATACATGATACTTCTATCATGATTAGTATCTTATTTCGCCCATGATACTGAGGAAAAAACTGTAAATTCAGGATTTTTTATATATGAATTTACTTGTATATTTATTAATAGTGGTTAGAATACAGTTTGGTAGCACAATTGGTTAAGTCAAGTAACTGAGGCGGTCCCCGTTCCAAACCCGGTCTTGTGTGGAATTCTCCCGCGACTTAAAATTTACCTTCACCTCAGGTAAAGCTTTGCTTTGCTATTGTGAGGATGGGAGGACGCTCCGTTGTTAGCTTCCAGATTAAACTGCAGGTTCCTTATACCTGGTACGATTATCAATTCAGCTAACGTGGACACGATACTGGTGTATTGCACAGGTAAGAATCTCTGTTACCTGGACTTTGGAACCACATGAAATTATATATTTTCTGGCAGAGCTCTCTCGCAATCGAAATGCCTACCACGAAAATTCCTATAGATGCGTTGATTATTTGTTGAGTTTACATACTAAGACAGGAATAGTGCGATATCGTACTTATACCTGATCTACGGGAAGACGGAGATTCAAATCCCTGTCGGGCTTCTGACTGCCTTTTTTAGTGGTTTTTCGCAGATACTACAGGTGAATGCCGGCATGGTTCCTTTCAAAGACCACGGTCGTCTCGCTTCCCATTCCAGGTTAGCTCGGCTGGAAAGGGTCCCCCAAGAACCTGCAGCAGCCCGCCTTACGGGCATAACAGGAGAAAAATATTTTTTTCTAATCAACTTTATAATTCAGAGTAAAATTCCACCCCAGCGGTTTTTTTTCCCCGAAATGTGCTATTCGATTTCTGTTCTTTGAGCCGCTTTTGTGGTCGGCGTGACCCTTGCGAGGGATGAATGAAGTATTGTTATATAGGTTTTAGGAATTCAGTTTAGGTGAATGCCGGGACGGTTCTCTTACAAGGTCATTGCTAAACTCCTTTCCCAATCCCATTCGTTGGTAAAATTTCAATGATCTTATCATTCGTCTCGACAGTAATTAGAAGTAAATAAATTAATTAGGGCGAGCGAAGCTAGCTCTTACGCAGGTGACGGATTGTGCACACCTAGTGATACACTTTTTGAAAAAAACTGCCGCACCTAAGGCCGTGAAATTGAACATACTAATTCAAAGTCAATTTTATATGTGACATCAATCATTATTTTTCAAAAAAACTAATAAATTATAATTATTTTTATTCGTGCGTGCTGGCAAGGAGACGTCTTCAGTTTGGAAATCGCTAACGTAGAAAGAAACAAGTCTGGTAAATAGTACGTCATCTGTGGTTTCTCGCCCTAAAGCAGTTCTGTGGCCTCCGTTTAAGAGAAATAGGGGATTAAAATAATTGTGCCTAAATGAGTTATAAGGCCACTTGTTAACAACGTTTGTTTAGCCGTGCGTGTTGAGGCGGTGGGATGTTGAGCGGGGGGTCCTCAGTTGATCCCACCAACCGCGAAATTTTTTTTCCTACTTGTATTTTTTTATTGCTTCTCAAATTTGTTTTGAAACAAAGTCTCCAAATTATTTATTTTTCTTTGAGAAATACACAAAAGATGACTGATGTAAATCATAGCAACATTTGAAATGAAAATTACGTGCACACCAAGAGCATTTTATGATGGATATCCTTCCACAGTCACTTGTTCTCCAGAAAGTGAAATATTACTTTAATTTTTCGTATTAAAGATTATCCATGGATGTTGAATGTTCTTTGTAAATAAATCTGTAACTTGTGTAAATGTAGATGCATTGGTTTTGTAATTATACAAAAAAATCCCACTCCTTCGTTTAATCAGTTATTTAAATAACTATATAATTTTACTGACAGACTATATAAAGTTTAATCAAAACCAAAATTAAACATTAAAAGGAAAGTACACCTAATTGGTTCACTTAAAACTTTAATCAAAAATAACATTGACACTCACTGAACTGTTGAGAGAAACGAACTTATGGTCCAGAAAGAGAGATTTTTTGTTTGTTTTTTTGTTTGTATTAATGGTTATCTATGGTTGCTGAATGTTCTTTGTAAAAAAAATCTGTGACTTATGTAAATGTAGATGCGTCGTTTCTGTAACTATACAAAGAAATCTCGCTACCTCCCTTAATCGGTTATTTAAATAACCTTATAATTTTAACGATCAACTATAAAGCTTAATGACAATCAAAATTAAAGCACATTCTACATGGAGATTTTGAGAACTGTTTAACGGGAGAAATATGTTTCTACGTAACCGAAACAAATCAAAAATGTATGCAGGTCGGTAGTTTAATGAATCCAAACACGAGAACCATACAATATTTGATAAAACGAGAAGTCATTCACCCGGAATCCGCCTCGAACACACTGTCTGCACTTCAAAGATAATGGCTACGTCTCTAAGATCACTGAACCTCTGATATCGACGAGTTTCTGTCGGTGAAGTGATTCAACGAAAGCTGTTTTCATAGCCATATCTTCATAAAAATATTCCGTAATTTTCTGTATTGTTCTCCTCTCCCCGCGAATTCCCAGTTGGTTAACACTCTTGCCTCGCGTTCTAGAGCATCCAGATTTGGGTTTCCCATGGTTTCGGCAAATCACTCCAGGCAAATGCCGAGATGCTTCCTTCAAAATGGCCTTGGCCGAATTCCTTCCCATTACTTGCCCTCAGTCCATGCTGGAGTCCCACTATTTAAAAATGTTCTACAATCAACCACAGCCAGTAAATATGGATTACAATAAGGTTACACGTTCCGTATCTAATGTACAAATGTTTGAAGGTGAAAGCAACTGAACAGAATTGAAGTTAAATTTTTGTAACCAGTTGGATTGGTGTGACGAAATTTCGGTCATCTGGTGCATTTTACCTTGTGTTCGTGGTTCATATTACACACGTTCTATGATTCTCCACTTACTTAGAACGCGGGTTGGACAAGCAGTCCAGAATTCAGCTCTATGACTTTTTTTTTTTTTTTTTTTTTTTTTTTTTTTTTTTTCAGGCGAACGTTCTCCATACTGAAATGAACATACGTAATCCTTCACTTAAAAGATGTTTAAAACGGCTAATAATAATTTCACTGTCAGGTTTTCATCGCTTTAAGTAAAGTACCTGGGTGACAGATCTTCGCTCGGCATCTTTTGATTTCTGTTCAATTTTTTTTTTTTTATCTGCTTCACGTCTCTTTAACAGCGAAGGTCTTAAGAGACGGGAAAGGATGGGGGCAAGGAATGGGAATGAATTCGGCCATGGCCTTTTGAAGGAAGCATCCCGGCATTTGCCTGGAGTGATTTGTGAAACCATGGAAAACCCAAATCTGGATGCCCGGACGGGGATTCGAACCGCCGTCCTCCCGAATGCGAGGCCAGAACGCTAGCCGTTACACCACCACGCTCGGTTTCGGTTCAGTATCCAAGATTTCGAGTAAAGTTTGATTAAAGTAAAAGGCTTGAAGGCTTCCTAGGCGTTTTGAGGTGCACAGTTAACCAAAGAGAAGCTTAACTAACATCAGTAGGCTTATTGGTAACTGAATCTTCTACTTAATGAAGGTTAGAGCCGTTTTCGAGAAACCAAATACAAAAATTGCTCCTTTTTTTAAAAAAAAATCGTGTTAATGCATTTGCAAGACCGCCTCATAAATTGCTTTCAAAGAAAAATGCTATTATTAGGGATTAATTAATGGTGCGAGATTGTGGTAATTCATGGGATTCTACGATAACCCTTGATGATGGATTCTTATGTAACTCGACGAGAAAAATTGAGAGTAAAAAATATTTTTTATATATATATCTCGCTTAGTTTTCGAGATGTCGTATCTCAAAATCTCACGTGGTTGGTTGAAATGCGATCTGGACCAGAAAATAAATTTAGCCATAGCCAAGTTTGATGAATTCGTCGAGACAAATCGAAAATAAAGAATTTATTTTTCTGATATATCGCTTAGTTCTCGAGATATTATATATCACAAAAGCGAAGAGGTTAGGCCTGGAGCAAAAAAAATCCAGCAAAACCACTCTGTCTATACGGTGGAAATGTACTTTCAATGTATTATTTTGTTCCTAATGGTTGTTGTTAGGTTGAAATACGGCATGGAGCAGAAGAAACGTCGCCAAAAGCACAAGGAACTGTACCTATAACTGATTTAAGAACATTTATTCTTTATTTTCGATATACTTTATAACTGGTACCGGTAATATTATTTTCAAAGAATTTTCTGTAAAGTATCACCTCTGACAGAACCAATGATAAATTTTAAATTATCTTCCTTTTTAAATGTTTTACAATTAAACTTGAAGTAGCTAATATTTCCACGGGTCAGCCAGTATACAAGAACTGTTCGTTTAAATATTCTTTGAAATCAAAGAGAATCTATTTTTCTGGTACATGAATTGTCTATGTGATGGCGCTAGTGCCGTTTTCGAGGTACTGAGTGAGAAAATTGTTCGTATTTTGTAAACTCGCTTTTTTCTATGGAAGACAACTATTTAGGTAATCTGAAAAGTCAAAACGTTGCCTAATATCAAATTTCATCCAAATCGTCAGAGCTGTTTCCGAGATCCAAAATATATATATACAAGAATTGCTCGTTTAAAGATATAAGATAAAGATTTTTTTTAGAAAGAAAAATTAATTCTTTTGATCAATCGAGTTTTCCTTTAACATGGAAGTAAGGTACGAAAATGTTGCTATGAAAATAAATACAGTTTGTACATAATTACCTTCAATATTAATTCAAACTTTCCTTTTCGGACAGTTTTTCGAAGAAATATTTCTCACAATGAATTCACACCTAATGATAGCGCGTACAGTGCTGATATTTTCGTTCTTTTATTACTATTCCTGTGCTGGAAAACCGATATAATATATATTGATCACTTATGTCTCATTAAAATTTTTCCGATCTGGACGTATGTGTCCACAAACTTTGCAGCTCAGAATCTTTCACTGATCTTATTAGGGCGAGCGACACTAACCGACAATTTTTAGATTTTTGTGGTAAACGTTTTGAAGAAACTACTATACATCTAGACGTGAAAGTGAACATAAATTAGCTCGCCGTAATAATTCAGAGGTGTGTCATTAATCATTATTTTGCAAAAAAATTGTAATAATTTTTACTATTTTTATTAGCATATATACGGAGGCCTAAAGCTATGAGTAATAATGATTCGTTTTGAAAATTATTTTCATTCAGCTTTAGAAAACACTGGTTATGTTCCGATTGCACCGACAACTAAATTTTGTAAAATACGCAACATCACTTGTACAAGAAAAAAAAATTCCATTACAACTAACCTCCGCAATCACAATTTCATAAAGCTCATGATTAACATTAAATAAAGTTGCTGAAGATATTGGCGAAAAGAAACTTTTGTTGGTTTAACATATGTTGGGTTATGGAGAGTAAAACATTAGAAAGACTAGGCATTAAATAAAAGATTTTCTTATGACAGAATTAATATTAAAAATTCGAGTATGTTAAAATGTAGAAAACAGGAAGAAACTTGAATAAGAATTTTGTATCTGATTAAAAACAAATTAAATAAATTGATATCTTTAAAATTTAAAGATTGCATCTTATTATAAACGTGCCTAATTTTTTTTCAACAAACTAAAATGACGGATTTTGTTGATAGTAATTTCTTTAATTGTATATAATATTTTTTATAACAAAACTTCGAGAGCCATCACAAAGCCGTGCTTTTAGCTAATTAATAGCTTGATGTGAAAATTCACAATGTAACCAAACAATTGTTCCAGCTCAAAAGCAAGAGGGCAACGTAGACCACTACCCACGCCCCCCCCCCCCCTCCCCCACTCTCGCTCCGCTCTCTGCAGGACTTTTCAGGCAGTGGTAGACAGATAATATTGTCTCACACATATTCTTCCCTCTCAGCTCACAGGTTTTGAAAGAAAAGAAGTGGTAATGGATTTATAAAATACAGATGCCCTGGAAGTGTGTTGTTATCTTTCAAATTCGTGATGTTTTCCTTTTGTTAAACTCCTTTGTGTAGAATTATTGCGATTTTCACACCATATATTTGAATTTATTACATTAAATAAAACTAAATAAATCAAACTTGACGTCTTTCTAATTTGTTTGAGGTAATTAAAGTAAACGAGTTTTTCTTCAACTATCATCTAGTCAATTAGTCAAGTGTGCGTTGGATCGAAGGAATGTCTCGATATGTCTCTGCAATTTTACTGTGATTTTTCATCGTAAAACCTCCAGTTACAAACCACGAAATATAAATCAAAATTAAAATTCTCCTTACGATTAGATGGTGTGTAAGCGTTGGGAAACAAAAACATTCACATCTTCCTTACAAATTTCAAAATGTCTATCAAACGACGGTCTTGTAGGTGAGCTCACCCCTGTAATGAGTCACTAGTCACATGGAAACCGCCGCCTAGTAAAAGTGCATATGAGGAGAATGGACTAGGACTTTAATGTCCCTTATGCTGGGAAAGGCCCCTGAAGGAAGATCAATCTGAAAGACTAATTGCATAGGGATGCTGATGGAAACAGGAAACCACTATATCAAAGACACGAAAGCGTATCCAAAGTACATGTTACACATAATTATATAATGACATCTTCATCCTGCGTAAAATATTCTGGTGATGTAGTAAACCCTTTCTTATGTGAAATGGGGCATTAGTCAGAATTTATGCAAATACTCTGCGAATCAGAGCAAGGTATATTTGGAGGTAGGAATTAGGCAGCTAGATTAGAGAACTTGAAAATTAGTGTGAAATGACTTGAATCAGACCTTGCTAGGATTAGTAAAGTTAAAAGGTGGATACGAAATATTTCTATTACCAATTAAAACACACTCTAACGGCGTTACATGACAGGGATCGAAATGAATAAAAAAAATGGGAAATGAGTGAAATATTATGAAAGGGAAAGTGACACTATTATTGTGATGAAAAATTAACTACGTCTTTAATAACTGCTTTAGAACACGTATGCTAACTGTGCTGAAACAGAGAAACTTGTTGTGATCCTGTTACAATATAGGATCTCAGGCCACCTCTACAGACTATGACCTGCGGAGTTGCCTTAGCACTCCCCCGCTGGCAGTATGGTAGCCATAGCGATCTAACCCGATTAGACGAGACTTGGCTAACGTCCCGAGGCTAGAAGCTAGCAGGCTACCATAGACCCACGATCCCCTAGCGGTTATAGGATGATGGGTTGATAGATCAGACTAGCTTACTGTGATGTGAGTATCCCGAGAGATAAAGTACCCGACAGGGATTTAGTGCTTCTGTGTAGCGTATGCTAGAACTAGTAATGACACAGGGTTGAGCGCAAGGAAGTATATTTACGAATGCACTCACATAGAGTAATAGTACATGAACAGAAAGGTTACCACATAGAGCCTCACAATAGGTTACGGCACATTAGAACTGGGTGGTATGCTTACATTTGGCGGCGACAGAGGGTGCAGAGGCTGGCCGGTCCCTGGGCTCGATCCCGGCCCGCCGGACTGGGTCGAAAAGCCTCCCGACTCGACTGACTGACCAACTAGTTCACTAACTGAATCACTGACAAACTGCTCAACTGATCGACTGATAAACACTGCCCTCCCCGACTGCTTGGTCGGCCTATATACTCGTCTGCCACCCGTGGGCTATACTCCATTTCGTAACGAGCTTCAGGCATTACCTAAAAAGGTCGGCTCGGCCGCCGACTTGACCTAAAATGGTCTTTTGTGCGCCCTCCATCCGTTGGGGCGCCGATCACCGTATAAAGTACGGCTACTGGTTCATGGCCATACGTGGCATTAATTCTAGTCTTAGAATATGGCTTGACCATAACACATGAAGTATGTGAGGGATGAAAAACTTAAAAGATACAAAGTGAGAAAGCTACATGCAGTATGTTTAATATCACTTTCTTCAAAATTACCTACATGATTCTATAAAGAAAAGAAAAAAGGATAATATATTAGAGCAACATCAATTTGGCTATAGGAAAACCCGAATCTTGCACTAAAATTCAATATTGAAACAATGGATAAAGAAAAACTAGGCTACACATTAGTTTTGTGGCCTCAAAAAACTGAAGAAGAGGACACAGACTGGAACGTGCAGATCAGATGTTTAGCGACAAGCTGTAAATTACGTTTTGACTACCGAGCGCGGTGGGCGAACGGTAAAACGCTAGGCTCTCATCCAGGAAGACTCGGGTTCCAAGCCCCGTCCGGCCATCCAGATTTATGTTTTTGCAGGGTTTCCCCAAATCACTCAAGGCAAATGTCTGCAGTTTTCCTTCAAAAGGCCACTAAGCCATGGACCACACTTTCCCCTAGTCCTTTCCCCGCCTCTAAAAGCTCATAACAGAAAGACATGCGTTATTGCTGAAATTTATAAGAGGGACACATAATGATATCTACGAAACAGCAACGACAGATAATATTGTGCGAAAATTAAAAACTGAGACGTAATGGAAATTATTCTTTGGTGAAAGTCGATTGACGGTTACCGTGAGTCTGGTAGACGAGATCTAGCGCTGCCATTGAGTGGCAGACGGTTCGATTTCTGGTCTCACCAACAAGATTTCGATTTTCCATAGTTTCCCCAAATCACTTTACGTGAATAGCGTGATGGTTCCTTCATCATGACCAACTTTTAATTCCTTCTCGTTCGTTGCTAAAAAAAATACTCTATCGGTCATAATATTTTTTAAATTACTTAACGTCTCTTAACAGCGTGGTCTTTAGAGACGGGAAATGATGGGGGGCAAGGAATGGGAAGGAATTCGGCCATGTCCTTTTGAAGGAAGCATCCCGGCATTTGCCTGGAGTGATTTTGGAAACCATGGAAAACCCAAATCTGGATGCCCGGACCGGGATTCGAACCGCCGTCCTCCCGAATGCGAGGCCAGAACGCTAACCGTTACAACACCACTCTCGGTGTCATAATAGTGGAATATCCAGCTGCATGATTTCTACGTCCATCTATTACTTGATTGAAATGAAATTTTTATGTGTAATTGTTAGTAGCAGAATACGACTCTTCCGGGGTGCATATCAAATCAGGGCCGAAAGTATTTTAAATTAAATTTGAAAAAATTCTATAAATTTCGTTCACTTGTTTTTTAAATAAATTATAATTCATTTCAAAGCGAGACATCTGAAAAACATAAAACGTTTTTGTTGCCTCTGTAAAGGTGGCAGCAAGTAGAGATTGCCAGCCGTTAAAGATACGTAAGAGCGCGTGAGAGTTAGCTCACTGCACCGTCAATCAGACGGTACCGGTATAGTGCGCTAACTTCAACTGCTGGCAATCCCTACTTGCGATCACTTTAAATAGGCAACCCAAACTTTTTATTTTCTTTACAAATCTCTCTTTGAAATGAATATAATTTATTTAAAAAAACGAATGATCGATATTTTTCCAAACTTTTTTTAAAAAATTAATTAAAAATACTTGCGGCCATATTTTGATAGGCAACCCGGCAGAATCGCATTTTACTACTATTAATTACACATAAAAATTGCATTTCAATCAAACAAGAGACGGACGTAGAAATAATGCAGCCGGACCTTAGGCTAAAATAACTTCGTCGTCGATGAATCGTAAGAAACTATTAAAAAATAAATAAAACACTAAAAGAAAAAAAGATACGAATAGAAACTTTGAAACTGCGATTAGTCACCGGTTGGTATAAGTTAATTCTGATTAAAATTCGGAGTCGCTGGCAGAGTGGTTGTGGTGTTAGGCTCGCGGGACAAGGGCGCCCTCAGTCCCGTAGGTTCATTAGCGTAATGCATGCCATGTGAGTCATAAACAGCGTCCCAACACGGCCATGTCCACGCCCTGCTCAGCTACCTGCCTGCTGCAGCACTTAATTAAACCGGGAGGCCCGCTTCTGGTCCGTTACGTGGAGCAGATTTCTGCTCATGGTGCAGCCAACGGCCCTATTTCCCCAGGGGATCTCGCCTGAATTACCGATTACGACTCTCCTCCTAGGAAGGAACCCTCCGTTGAGAGGGATTTGGACGCGTCCTCACTTGTCGCCTTCTGACATCTCATATTGTTACACTATTCACAAAAACACCTTTTTATGTAACTGTTTTTTGTCATAATAATATATAAATATATCTTCCACAGGCACAGAACAGAATAAAATTGAAACACTCATTACCAAGTGATCAACTCCATTTGTTTCAACCCAAAAGTCACAATTTAGAAAAGTTGTAGTGTAGTACAGTTTTTTTTAAAAAAAAAAAAAAAAAAATGAGTGTAACTATTGTATTACATGTATTTTAAATAAACCCGCCCCGATGGCTAAAGTGTTCTACTTCTGACGCGGTGTTAGCTGGTTCGAACCCAAGTGGTGGATCACATTTTCGCCATACGAACATGGCTGGCAGTGGAGACGCGTTGATGCACAATTCCTAGTGACCAGTTCGTATATCAGAGTCTTGGTTAAATCCGTAGGATGAGGACGTAAGATTTAGCGAACATCTCTTTATCTTTCGAAAGAGTGTTCGTTATTGTATAGGCTCTGGGTTTCAACCACTTTCCTCTTTCATCTTCATATACATACAACTCACTTCATGTAACAACAGTGACAACACCACTTCAACACACGGAGGAATGCAAATATTTATCCTGTCTCTGAAACAAGCGCATCACGCCCCTTTGGGAAGATACAGCCCATGTATCAGTTGTAGAACAGGCATGACATGAGTTCTTTAACATATGGTTCCAAAAGATGTGACGTTAGGCTTAGTAGAAAACTATCTTATATTAACCTCGTGGTGCACGTTACTTCCATTGACGAGGTCCTGCCTGATTAACGATTCCCTGCATTAGGCGTCACTCAGTGTTTAAAATTGGCCTTCATTGAAGGAGACAGATGTATACGGAGACCCAAAAACGAAAACTTTTTCCGGAATATTCATGAACCATTTAAGATCATTTCTTTTGTCAAGAGACCTGTTCAATAAGAGGTATTACTTCCTGGCGTTCAACGGGCGGCAGTTGCAGCACTTCAATAATGAATGATCACGTGCTGTACAAAAGTTATTACTTTTGGACAGTTCTCTGGGAATAACGTATACAAATTCCACATTGCAATATATCGAAATAGCTGTACAACCGTTATATCCATTATTACTTATTGCTTATTGCTTTACTCCTCGTTGACGGCAAAGGGTCATTAGAGGCGGGATGGGACTGGGGACAAGGAACGGGAAGGAATTCGGCCATGGTCTTTTTGAAGGAAGCATCCCGGAATTCTCCTGGAGTGATTTGGGGTAGCCACGGAAAACCCAAATCTGGATGCCCGGCCGGGGATTCGAAACCACGTCCTCCCGAATGCGAGGCCAGAACCACGCTCAGTCTCCAATGAAGCGATGCTACGTCCACCATATGACATCGGCTTTTAAGACATAAAATAGATAACTGCCAAATGAAGAAATTCTTTAGTAACTATTTCGCAGAGGAAAATTTCAAATTGACCTTAATTCTATCACATGGCATAAGATTATTGATCACAAATACTATTCAAAGATTTTTTTCTAATAGGTTACATATCAATCTGTATATCCTAAAGTGTAGCATAAAGGTATTATAATTTCTCTTTCTGAGGGGACATGCCACACGCTGTGGTCACAATACCTCAATACAGGCGCATTGCGAGTTTCCATAGTTGCTGATAATCTGCCTTGCTGCATACTGTTAGTTGCTGGGCTAAGGTTATCGCTGTACAATCGCATTGCGGGTTTAGTGACCAGTCCTCCGCCAGCAGCTATTGTTTTTGTTCGTATACGTATAACAGAGTAGCTCACGCGTTGTTATTTGTGGAATAGCTGCTACAGTGATACGTTTAACCATTAAATTGCTCTGTTTATATAGCTTGCTGGGTTGTCAAGTTTTGTCTGTTCTTATTTTGTTCACCGCTACCTGGTGCAGCCTGATTGCTTGTTTTCGTTTCTTCCGGTTATGTTACCACTCGCTTCTCTCTCCTCCTCCTTTCCTGTGCTTTCACTATCGTTATAAAATTTTATTTTTTATCAACTCTAATTAACTTCCGTTACTATACATCACTGAGAGTTGTGCCTGCTAATGGTTTTAATTAATGAACGTATCCAAATTTGACGCATATTGGAGGTGGGGGATATCCTTATTTTCCGCTTCTTGCACAGTTTCATACAGTGCAACTTGTCTAATTAGAACTTTTCTAATTCGAATTTCTCGATAGTTCGAAATTTACTTCTGGTACCTTAAATTTTATATAAAACTAGCGTAAAAATAACTCCTATAATTCAAATTATTGTTTCATTAATTCAAAGGAAATTTGTTCGTATTCAGGAAAATAACATGTAATTCTCATGTAAATTAATGTTTGTTGAAAAATATTTTTCTTGGTCTCTATCTTGTAAGAAGTTACAGTAATCGTTAATCAATTGTCCATAGCATGTGAAACACCCTTTTCCTTTGTTATTGTAACCAATGATTCGGTGATTCACCAATCGGCCAATCGCTGTTTTGTAATCTACTTACAGTCAACTGTAGGACTCAGGTCTGCTGTTTTTTGTGCGATTTTAAGAGTAAAATGGCAGTGTACAATCCGTATATGTGTGAAATTTATTTACGGATTCCTTATATTAAATATATCCTCGAATTTCGACGCTACTTCGAGGGTCAAGCTAACATGAGTAATTTTCTCTTCATTGCTTTAAATAAGTTCCTGGACTTAACTTCTTTGCAAAACAAAAAACAAAAACAAAACAAAACATTTGGATTTTTACAGTATATTTATAATAAGTTAGAGTGATGTCTGAATTAAGAAGTTGAAACTTAATTTTTAAGGACATTTTTCTTGGATTATACTTATTTTTGTAAATACTTCCTAATTCGAAGTTTATTTTTGGTTCCTTCAGATTGGAATTACAGAAGTTCCACTTTCCTTGAAAAATATATTGTTACTAATTATTCCTAGCGCAATGAAAATGGAATTTTCATGGATCTGCTTTATATATCGTTTGTCCAGTCAGTTTGGTGGCTGTCCGCCTCTCTATTTGAGTGCGGTTGTAGAATGATCCATGCTGAAACTTTTGGCCTGGCTGACCCGACATGATTGTTACTCTTTTCAGTAATTATCTGAACGAGTACTGAGACGGTCTTCTACTTCAACTTCGTAACAACACTACTTCGAACAAAATAAAAACGATCACATTTAACTTACATAACGTCGTACGCACACAAATTACGACACTCACATCGCGCCTAGGGGCTTTGTAAGCGGAACAGCATACAGCAAAAACGGAACAACAGAGGAAACGGAGAAACGTCTATAATCGAGATACTTATTATAACATAGGCTCAACTCAATTAAAGAGTGCGATGAGAAAAAAAAGTCGAAATTCGAAAAATGACGCAAAAACTCCTTTGATATGATTAGCAGACTTTTAAGAAGACTACAAAATATCATTTTGGGTTCAATATTATTTTAAATTTCATTATTCCTATGTTTGCCCATGCAGAAACCGAAAATATGTATACCACACCAATACTTAGTAAGAATATAACAAACACCAATTTTAAGATGTCAGCACTGACGAATTAAAGATAAGTAATGAGATTCATTGATCTGTAGCAGCATTTAATCAGATCAGGAATTATACTTACACACTTTCATAAAATGTGTTGCGACCAGAATCTGGACGTGATCTCAATTTCTGGGCTAGTGCGATGATTGCCGAGGGGTTGGCCACACTGGCCGCCACCAGAGTGCTGCTTAGCATACAAGCAAGTTTCAAATAAATAACTGCATTTATTGTATTTGTGCTTATATTGTTAATGAGCTATTCTTTATAGTAGTTACCATAACCAGGTCACAACATAACCTAAGATTTATTGCTAGAAAATAACAATCGGAGAAATCTATCAAATACTCAGAGAAAGTTTACACAATACGTGGGTAATCACAAATAATAGCAATAGAATAAATCATGGTTATTCGTTTTTGTAATTTTTCATTTCTTAGAAACATTTTAATCATTAAAAGATTTAAAAAAAAAAAAAAAAAAAAAAAAAAAAGTACGTAGAAACTTTAAAAAAAATTAATGTGAGGAACAGATGCGATGTTCATTTTGTCACTGTGTATTCACTGTGTTTTCTGTTTACTCCCCATTACCTGTTGTCGAAGAAGTAGAGATAAAATGAAGGGCGGAGTGGGATTTTATCGTGTAGAAACATATTCTTTTTAATATTCTTTTTATTAGAATATATGAGACTGTTATTGGTATCCACTTTAAAAATTTGCCACTAGCCACACACGCGACCTCTGAAATGGTTCTTACTCTAGTCTTTTAATACACACATACAGTTCGCTCTGAGCCATCGAACAGTGCGGATCGCTTCCTTGTTTACGCGCGTGCCGTTCCAACTGGCGTGAGCTAGCTATTGGATTTCGTGGCAACACAGCTGTAGTGCTACTTCAATCTCAAGTTACCGTTGCGGATTAACAACACAACAGGTGGAAGATAGTGAGTGAACAGTGAAAGAGGTGTAAGCCCGCGGGCTTACAAAATGCAGGAGGACTCGGAGGGAGGTACAACAGAGGAGACGGCCGAAGCTATAGCCTCGGCCCTACAAGCGTGCTATGCGCCGATCGAAGTCGATCCCGTAAGTACGCCGCCCATTGCACATCCAGATCCTGATAAGACAACAGTCATCAAGAAGCGTAAACTACTTGCGTATGCCGACTTAGAACAGAATTGTTGCATAACTACCAGATATGAAGGAACTCCAACGGGGGAAATTGACCTAAATATGAATAGCGATAGAGTTCCATCCATGCTTAATAACCCCACAATTTCCACAGGCCTTACAGCAAGCGAAGAGACAGCCCAAACAGAAATGTCAATTACAACTTATACTAGAAATAGCAACCAAAGTGCCATAGTTAACGGATCCAGGGATTTACCAACAGATGATTCAACAAATGCTCAAGCAGCTACTCCATTGAGACAAGATAAATCCATGTATTCAGAACGCTATTCTGGTCCATTCATAGTTTATGCAGAACAGACGAACTCGGAAGGCCATCCAAATAGAGGCGCCCTCGAACGTCTACACCCCATGTCCGTTGGCAAATTTATTAGGAACTCGATCCCAGAAATGAAACATTCGATACTTAACATATCAGCTAAGGGGAAGAACCGTGTCCAGATCGAATTCAACAACTATAAGGCAGCAAACAGCTTGTCATCAGTCACCAACCACCCCCAGAACATAAAATTCTTTATACCGCGCTATTGCACCGTTAAAGAAGGGATAATAAGAGGGGTAGACACAAGATTAACCGAGGAGGAAATAATAAATATAATAGATTCAGATATCGAAGTAATAGCAGTTAGAAGACTAAAATGTAAGATCCTAATCGACGGAAACTGTCAGTGGATCCCGCGCCAAATGGTATGCATTACATTCACCACACGTTTACATCCACTACACTAGATGTCAAGTCGAACCATACGTGCAAAGAGTTACTCAGTGTTATAAATGCTTGAGATATGGCCATGTCAACAAGCAATGTCGCAGCAATGCTCGATGTGCCAAATGCGGAGAATCCCATGAAACATCTGGATGTAACAGAACCGACAACTTTCACTGCGCATTATGTAGAGGAGACCATACGAGCACATCAAGCTCCTGCCCAGAGTTTGTGAAACAAAAGCGCATCAAGACCCTTATGGCCTACAATAACCTCACATTAGAACAAGCCTCAATACTAGAAAATCCAACCTCTTATGCTAAACAAGTTGCCAGCCCATCCATTACCCCAGATCCATCCAGATTCCCGCCAATGCACACGCCTAAATCCGGAAGGTTAACAACCACTCCCACACAAGCACAAGCAGTAGCTAAACCTACCCCTTATCTGCAACAGAGACTCCATAAGCAAGCCAGAGCGGAGCCTTCACCCAAACAACAACAAATCAGAGGTCAATATGTAAGGATTCCATCAGAACTGTACTTTGATCACGGACCTTCCACATCGGCTCCGATAAGCTACAACCCTCACAGGCCCCTGAGCGTCGAAAATGAAGATACACTCATAGACAAAGTGGTCTCCATTGTCTCCTCGCTTTTAAAGATGGTCAGTTCAGGCGTTATGGCAGACATTAGAGATTTTATCAGAAAATCCTTGGTGCCCAACAATAATGAATGAGGAGATGCAATAATTTCATACAGTGGAACATCCGGTCTAACAAAGAAAATCTAGTATACCTCCTCCAAGAAAATTCCATTGCAGTTGCGGGACTAATGGAAACATGGCTGAAACCGGACTGCCAATTCTTCTGTACAGGATACAAAGTGATTCGGTCGGATCGAGTGGATGGATACGGAGGGGTGGCCCTTTTGATCAAAAACGGAATACAGTACGAGGAAATACAACTCAACATGCAGGGCTCGCGTCTACAAGCCATGCGCAGCTAACATAGAATATGGCAGCAGGAACCACAGAAAAATAGCAGTTGCCTCAATCTATAGATCCCCTCAAACTCCAGTCTCTAAAAGAGAAATTCGTCAGGTAATAGAGCAATTAATCCCCCCAATGCTAATCATGGCGGATCTTAACGCCCACCACCAACAGTGGGGAAGCGTAACCAACTGTGCGGTAGGCAAAATGGTAATAGATTTACTGGAAGAAATGAACTTGGTCCTACTGAACGACGGATCAGAAACGAGGTACCATAGACCCGCAGAACGTAAATCGGCAGTGGATATATCACTCGTCTCCCGGATCTGGCCTTCGATACAGAATGGAAAATCTTTGCCGACCCATCGGGATCGGACCATTTTCCCATCATAATGACACATTCTAATCAGATATTCGAGGGAACACAAACAACAACGCCGATACGATCGCCATACCGCTGGAAGATAAGGAACGCCGATTGGTTGAAGTGCGATACAGAAGTAACAAGAAATCTCGAGGGCTTCGAATTCTCGGATGACGTAGTGGCCGACTACCAATCCCTTATTGACAGCCATTGAAAAGGCGGCAATGAAAGCTATACCCGAGATTAGACCACGCACCTACCATAGGAAACCACCACCTTGGTGGGATAAAGACTGTCACCTAGCGGTAAAAGAAAGAAAGATGGCCCTCAGGAGATACAAAGACTCGGCGACTAGAAGAGTAACTATATTTATCTCCGGAAGATAGAAGCAAGGACCAAAAGAGTACTAAAGGACAAAAAACGCCAAGGTTGGACCGACTTCTGCAACTCTTTGAACAGAACGTCTGCAATAAAAGAGATTTGGAGGAAAGTAAAATGCTTTCAGAATGCTGCGGGAACTACACGTAATACTTCTCCATCTATACTGGTTGCGGAGGACATTCTACGCAACCTGACCCCAGCCACAGCTTCGGAGGAGGTGGTGAACACAGAAGATGGGAGACAATATGACACTCTGTTAGCACCCTTCACGGAAGAGGAATTTAATGCGGCACTTAAACACAACAACAACAGTGCCCCTGGCCCAGATAACATCAATTATAGCATGATTTTATTCCTCCCAAGCCAAGCGAAGAACATACTCTTAAGACTGATGAACGCCGTGTGGAGCAAACGCGTGAATGTACCAGAGATGAAGCGCGTAAGAGTAGTACCCATTCTGAAACATGGCAAAGACCCCACACTCGCCTCGTCGTACAGACCAATATCGCTGTTATCCTGTAGCCTCAAAACCCTTGAACAGGATGGTTAAACACCGGCTGGAGTGGTATCTAGAAAACAACAACCTACTACCATGTCAACAAATGGGTTTCAGGAAAGGCAAGGATACCATAGAGGTAGTTGCACACCTCATAACAGATATCTACGAATGCTACCGCTCTAACGCGTATCTCATGGCCTTGTATGTGGATCTAACGAATGCTTATGACAATGTGGTGCCATCAGTTCTCTCTAGGAAGCTATTGGACATGGGATTACCCAGCGAATTTGTAGCTAACCTCATCTCATTGCAAGCAGGGAGATCGCTAGAGATTCACATCAATGGTACAATAGTCGGCCCTCGAATAGCAACCCGAGGTCTCCCTCAAGGCTCCACACTCTCCCCGTTGTTGTTCAACATCTATACGAGTGACCTCGGAAGACTGGTGATAGGAAAGGTAATGATACTCCAGTACGCAGACGACTTATGCTTCTATGTTATGATGAACGAGTTAGTTGATTGCAAGAACGCCCTAGAGGACTTGGTCGATCGTCTACGGCAGTGGCTCAGGGAAACGGCTTGGACATATCCCAAACCAAGTCAGTAGTGTCAATTTACAGCAGACGTAGAATCCCTGATATGGACGAGGTACAGCTCGGATCTTACCGATTCCCGTATAGACGAGTTGTAAAATACTTGGGCGTCACAATAGATAACAAGCTTAACTGGAAACACCAAATCAAAGACATTTCAAGCAAATGCGAGACGGCACTTAATGTCATGAAAGCAACCACAAAACCTTGGTGGGGTACAGACCCGAAAGTTGCCCTGACTTTATACCGAACACTTATCAGACCACATTTTGACTACGCCGGTATGTTCTATGGATCAGCAGCGGATACCACCCTTCAAAGCCTCGACAGATTGCAGTACAAAGCACTAAGAATATGCACAGGGGCTATGACGTCAACACCCACTAATGCGCTACTGGTAGAGGCATTAGAACCACCTCTTCATATACGACGTATGCAACTCTGTAAACAGTTCCTACTTAAACAAAAGAAGATTAATAACAATACCCTCATCCGGAAAATTGAGGCCCTTGGAAACCAACTGACTTGCGGAAGATACTGGTCACGCAAAAAGACCCCAATACTAATAACCGCACTAAAAGAAATCAACAGATACAACAACAACATAATGTCGACATACCTCCTTCCAGAGTTTGCTATGCCATATGAAGCATCTATTACAGCACTCAACGTGAGAACCGACATCAATCTGGAAGACCCCAGACATGGCAGTACCGCTAAGCTGGCAGAATTCCTTGCGCAATGGCCAAACGCATCCCACATTTATACAGACGGGTCGAAATCCAATTCATCAGTGGGCTGTGCATACTTGGATCTAAAGAGAAAGCGATATGGTATGTTCAAACTACCCGGAGAAGCATCCGTCTTCACAGCGAAAATGGTTGCAATTCAGAAGGCAATCGAGTATGCTGAGGCTTCGGTGGACACAACATCGGTCATAATATCAGACTCCCGCTCGTCGTTGCCAGCCTGCAAGGACACATGCAAGTTGCCAACAAAGACAGTATTTTATGCAACATCTTGGAAGCAGCATACCGGGTGAAACAGAAAGGCAAAACGCTTGTGTTCGTGTGGGTGAAAGCCCACATTGGCCTAGAAGGAAACGAACAGGTGGACCAGATGGCGAAGAGAGCATGCGAGGAAGGCAGTGCCTATCCGTTTGTAACTGTGAGGGACCTAATGACAGTCAGCAAAAAAAGATGCAAGAGAATCATGGAACAGAGAGAGGGAGGAGTCACAACTGGTCAAAGGAAAACACTACGGACAGATCCACCCCTTCATCCCTAAACAGCATTGGCACCATTAACTCAAGATCACAAGAAAGGCTATCGTAACCATCTCCAGACTAAAGTTCAACCATGGCTGCTTCCCCGCACACCTGAACAGAATAAACATAGCGCAAAGCCCCTTATGCGGATGCGACGAGACGAGCATAGGGGACATGGACCATATCCTGTTCGGCTGCAAGAACAGATTACAAAACACCACAGACCTAATAGAACAACTTGCAAAACTAGGTCACGGCCAACCAACAAAAGTGTCACACCTCCTTGCGACCGACGACGCCAGGATCTACACACTGCTATGCAGATTTCTAAAAAAACTGTGAGATGGACATTGAACTTACAGATGCCTATGAACATTAGAGTTTCCAACTATTGAGAGTTATCTTGTAACTGAAATTATGTACTTAACAATGTTGTATGGCAATAGTGATCATGTACTATATGTGATAGATACTTAGGAATTGTGTTATGGACATATTTGTAAAATAATACTCATAAGCTGTATTATGGCTGTATGGCTGTATGGCCCATTGCCAATAACAAATTATTTTAAAAAAAATACACACATTGATGATGAAAGTTATTTTACAGTGTATTAATTGTGTAACAACGTAACTGCAAAAGATTAAGAAGCAAAAAAGTTATATCATTTTTTTTAGTCAAATGAGACAGTAGTATATATAATACGGAAATAAATTAAAAATTGTGTTGCTTGAGGAATACGTTGTTTAGATGAAGCTCTCTGTTCTAAGGTATCAGTGATTCGCAGAGGATATGGTGATAAGTTTTAATATTTAAGTGGCGGTTGTAACTGAGACTGCAGCAGCCATTAGGAAGCCAAGCAGTGTAAAAAGTACTCCGCAGTCCCAGTTTCGGTCTGTGTGGAGTCCCGAACTCGGCGGCTCTTCGCATTGTGAAACTATGTGTCCAACTGGGTCGAACGAATTTAGATATGCGACCGCGGCAGCACACATTCCGCCGATGCGGTGGCCGGCCATAAACTTGGCCGCCCGGAGTCAGTTCGCCGCGGTGCGCTCCTAATTTTCCATTTGGCAACGACGCGTGGGGCGCGCGCTAACTCGCGGCAAGTCGGCGCGCGGCGCATGCAAATGCCGAGCCGAGCGGAGACGGTGGCCGCTGGCCCGGCCGCCCGGCGTTTTGATTCGCCTAATTTACATGCAAATTCGGATTGTTCTGGACGACGTGCGCGCTAAATGTTTCATTCTGCGCTTCTCTGTTCCGATGCTACAGAGGCTCCGCCGTTCGGAGCGGATTTCCGCGCCCTGTCTGACCGTCTACCGGACTCTATTCCCTCAACAACTGCATCACTTGCGCTTCCACGTTTCTCCATGACTTTACAGTATACATTTGATTAAGTTTAAGCTTGTATATATGTCATGCTTAAGTCAAAAGGAAAAAGTGGTACTATCATTACTAGGCACTGCGCATCATCATCAAAGTAATACGATTGTGGAACCTGTGAGCCATACAGCAAGCTGCACAGTTTTTATTATTATTATTTAAGTGAAAACTTCTATAAGCGCTGTAGACTGGGGATAAATCTATGAATTCGCGTCATCGACATTATTGCTTGTTGGGCATATTATATGCGCGTTGGACGCTTTTTGGAATACACAGTGTTTATAACGATTTAGGAAGGAACATTGCACACGTATACTTTAAAACAAATAGAAAAATACAGTTTACGTTTGATTTACAAAAACCTAAACCATCTTCCTCCTTTCCCCCTCACCTTAATTTCTGTCAACGTTATTCATACAAACTCACAGTTTTCAATCCGATTTTGATAGTACTTCGCCCACGTATACTTCAAAACAAGGCGCTCTGGTAGCTCAGCGGTTAAGGCGCTTATATCCGAAAGTTTCTCTCTGCGGTCGCGGGATCCAAATCCCGTGGTGAGCAGAAATTGTTAGGAGTTAGTATTTTGATTATATCAGCTACGCGGGGATATTCAGTGGTTCTGATTCCACATTAAGCTGTAGGCCCCTGAGAAAAGGAATTGACCTTCCTGCCTCTGACACAATAACTTGCTTCATCTCCTTCGGAAAGTTTCGACTAACCTTCGGGTTGTCTATTAAATTAGATTTTTAGTTTTTGAAGTGAAAACTTCCTAAGGCGCTTTTGGCTATTTTGGATGTATAAAACCTTAAGAATTTGCATCACCTATATGCTAATGCTAAAAGTATATCTGCAGCTGTCTGGTGGCTAAGTGAGAAAGGTCGAACCCCCTGTCTCGGCGGGGATTTTCATAGACACGTAACATGACGTTCACCTCTGTCACAGCTTACTGTGTAATGTGAAGTACGCTAGAACGCTTCCGTGGTTTGGGTTCCATCGTAAACTGCTAGGTCTCCTGTACCTGGTAGGACTACAAGGTTAGACAGGAGCCCAATGCCAAACCCATACAAACCCTGTCACCAGGTCATTACGAATACACAGGATTATTATTATTTAGTATATCTGTAGCTATAAGTATAAGTATTTCACGTATGATATTCATAGTATTAAATTATCACTTCTGTCGGCAGTACATAATAACTGCTAATTTTTTTAAAAAATTTCACTGTCGTTTATGTTATGTATGCAATGATCCAATTTAGCGTAATTTATTTCACGGGCAACAAAGGACAGACACTACACCTAATTATAAAGCTCACGAGCATGTTCGGACTCGAACCAACGACTTCTGAAACTCGAGGCTAACAGTCTTCCGGGGTTAATTTTACGGACGTTTTGCTTCAAAGACAAATCATCCAATTCTTCATGGACTCATACGTACAGACCAGTTGCTATGATATCATTATTCAATGTGCGAGTATATACTTTGATTATTTGAAACTATTGTTTGCGGCTCATTGTCCAAGATATATTATCAACAATGTTTTTCTAAAAAAAATAAAGCAAGCAGTGTATTTAATTATATTACTAACAGAGTACCCCATTGATTTTACCATAAGATAATTATAGTCAGTCTTTCCGGAAAATAACAAAACTTTTTACTAACATACCGACATCAAAAACGTCCTGCAGAAATGAGAGAAACATGACCCAAAATTTCGAAATTACACACACATTTTCATTTCCTGTTCCGGCGGCGGGTCACGTAGCATCATAAGACATACGGCAAATTCTAAGTAGGATCTTAAGCTTTTATATTTTTAGTCAGAATATAAAGTTTGTTCCTGTGAAAATACAGTCAAAATCGATTAAACAGTTTTCATGTTATGCCAGATTATTTATTGAAAAATGTTTTCTGCAACTCTTAATCAATTTGATGTCAATCGTTCTGTTTGGTATACATGTTTTTGAACGACTAACCACTCCCCTCTAATGTAGATAGGTTGGGGTTGATTTATTAATACAATATTTTTAGTCGCCCAATCAGAAACCAAGTTTAATCAAAATAACCCTAGCCATTTATGGAGCAACAAGAACAATGGATTTTTTCAGGAAATGTGGAAAAGGCAAAATAGTTCCACAATAAATTCTGAAAACATCCGAAACGGACTACTGAATTGCATAATTAACTATAAAATGAATAAATGATGTATTATAGCATAAATTGGCACGTATGTAATGCAGAAGGTGTTACAATAAAAGTTTCAGTTGAATAACAAGTATCAAGCTTTATTTTCTTAACTGTTTCCAATGTAACACTAAAGGCATTAAACAGTTCACTTTCTTGTTAAAACCAATCAGTTATGCATTACTCACTACGAACAGTATGTATAATTTCACTTCCAAACGTCAGAGGTTGTAGCTGTACGATCTGAGATCGTATCTTCAAGAATGAAAGAAGATACCAGGCCTTTTTTCCATAATATTATTAATTTAAATAATTTTCTCGTGTGTTGTTCACATTAAATACGGTCATCTGTGGGGTTTAAAGACGTAATTTAAGGCAGAAGCCAGTAGTTGCCGTATTATTTTTACGATGTATAATGTATGCATTACATCGTAGTGCGTTCAGTGTTTCATTTACTGCTCCGACGTCATGTAATGATGAAACATGACATTTCGAAAACAATTCAAGTCTGATCTTAAGCTTTGAAACGGTGAAAACACCTTCGAAATGTGTTCAGTAGTTTTTCTGGAACAGATATATAAGAGTTTAGTAAAATGGGTATATATACAGATAGATAGTTTCATGTTTCAAAATACATATTTTCGTAAAAATTAAAATCAGTTACAAGCATTAGATGATTTTTGTCTCAGCCGATACAGCTCGGTGATTAGAATTTGTCAGAAGATGACAAACTTAAGACGATGTCGGATATCAGATATCGGTTTATAGGTCTCGTGAAGACAGCGGCTACCTCAGTTTGTAAGACATCTCTTGGGGAAACTAGCGGAAGAGAAATTGATGAAGATTTTCTCTGATATTATATGATTGCTGCTCACTCGGAGTCCGCAGTATGTTGTAGGCGTCATTTAGTTGTTAAATTGTCGATGGTATGTAAATTAACACTAACATATTTCGACGCAGACCATTCTATTTACCGTTTGACCCACCTTGTTTGATGACCGATCCCAAGCATTTCACATGTTCTTGTCCTCCGTAAAGAATTTCCTGCTCACTGACAGCGATGATTCCCTTAATTTATTTCCGTCCACGATGACTGGGACTGTCTCGTATTCTTACAGGTGTTACAACACAGAACACAAACACGTTTGAATGCAGTCAATGTTTATACCGGCTGAGCCACGCGTTTTTAGTCGTTTTTGTAATGGTGACGCAAATTGGTATTAAAGCTCTGCCTTTACTGAAAAGTGCTAGGAGGGGATATTTCCAAGTTATGAGCTAGCTGGTATACAAACCCTTAGCCAGACACTTATTCAAGCGTGGTGTTGAGACCCTCAACATTTGTTTAAAATATAGGGGTAATGGGATATAATGAAGGGAAGCTAAATTTTTTATAGAAATTACCGCAAGACCAGATACTTTTTTAATTTCTTAGGGCTTCACGGTTCGCTGACATGGGTTTTGAGGCCGTAAGCACCGGGAGAGAATTGTGGATCAGAAACGAGGAGGATTTTGGTCATGATGTTTTGAAGTCCATGAACGATTTCCTACCACTCAACCAATGTGTCCTGTCCAGTTGAGTTTACTATCAAACTTTATGACAAATTACAAGCACTAAACAAGCAATTCCTTTTCCACCTTATAATCATAATAAACCTTTAGTTTTTTATCTTTGTACTTAATAAGCTGATCCTTCTTTGCATTGATCTTCATCCCACGTTTATCTACCCATCTACTCGTATATTTTTTGTCCAGTTAAACCTGCAGCTGTTCTCAGTCTTCTCCCTTTTGACCTTATTATGTACCATCTTTTCATCTGTAAACAACCTAACTTCTATGGGTAAACCACCTTTGATTAAGTGCATGTATATACTAAATATACTATAACGTATCGTACAAATACGAATATATTACATGTACTCTCCTGAGCACATACTTTACAATCGTTTGTTAGTGAATAACGGCAATGACGTGTATTTGGAGCAAAAGGAATTATTTCGATGCGAAAATACGTATTATTGGGATTACCTGAATCTGAGATACTGGCTTCATATTTATCTGGCATAATTTTAAAAACAACTTGCTGATTTCAAGACCAACAAAAATGCTAGATGGTAATCGTATACCATGAAAACAACTAACCTAAAATACAATATTGATATCTGGAACTGTTTTCATTTTTGGCCAAAGATTTATCTTAGCCCACAGTAGACCACATCGCTGTGATTTTGAATGAATAGAATCGACCACAGAGTGGATACTGTATTAATTCAAGGAAAAAAGACTTGGATACCCAGCTGCAGCAAGGCATAGAACGCTATATCTGTTTATGGGTTTCTATGACCATCTTAATAGCAGATTTCCAGAACGATATTGTCTTGATAAATACTTTTATGATGCCGTATTCTTTGTATTCGAGCGCGTTCTTGGATCTTGTAGGCTTATCTGATGTGGAGGTGGAAGTGGCGCTTGTCCTTAACTGAGCGGTTTCCGATACTGCGGACTGCACAGTTGGATTTTGCAGCTTTCCAATGAGGTGCTGTAGATTCCACGTGCCTTCAGAATCAGAAGGAAGTCAATTCTGTATTATGGGATGGCGACTGCATATTCTTTCAGTATTATTACAAGCCAAACTCCTTGTTTACTGGCGTAAATAATGGAGAGGAACTTTTAATCCTGTATTCTCGTCGTTCTAGTTGTTTCGTAAGCTAAGGGCCAAGATTATGGTAGGTTCAATTCGTTATACATTTGTCGTTCTCGGAATCTTTTTTTCTCGGTATGTCTTGACAGGCGAAACTAGGCCGTCAAGTGTTTATCAAGCGTGTAATTTATGTTTCGTATAATATTTGTTTGTATTTGTGTGTGAAATGCTTAATTTGTGAAATTGGGGACTGTTTCGGCATTTACCTAGATGATTATGAGAAACCACCTGAAAACCATATTCAGTATGACTGGTACGTTCCTGGATATGTTGTATTTAGAAGGTTTATAGTTTCCCGCGCGAACGCACTAGTTGATGTTTAAAGATTTTTGTTTTGATTCTAGCAGCGGTCCGCAGTTGTCGGGAATCACAGACCTAGTAAATCACAGATCCACTCCACTAGGGCATGCAAATTCGTGGGAAATATGTGTTTGTCGTTACGCAACGCGTACAAAATATTTCGTTTGACTACAGTTCGACTAATGTTTCGACAACGAATTTTCATCTATTCCTCACCAGTTCGATTTCAAACTGTACACTGTGATCATTCCACTTAAGTGGTATGGAAGATTATTCAGTTTGTTTCTGTTAAGGCACAACGTACTAAACAATTTTTTTATGTTAGGTTAAGAGAACGGAAACGCTTACTGATCGGAAAATAAATATACAAAACCTCCAAAACGCGTTGTGTTCTCTTTGAAACATAAATGTTACGTTATTCATCTTATGGCACTTATAAAAATAGCTATAACGCGTTGTGACTAACTCAAAAAGACCACAGTACGAAATTAGCATCGTGTCTCTCACGATATTTGACCACTACGTGTTGTGGTTATTAAGAAAAGCTACAACGCTTTCTGAAAATTAACTGATGCAGCCATGATACGGACAGGTTGTAACATGTCATCAGGAGCGTTTCAAAAACCGGTCGAGTGTATGTTCAATGCTATTTCCGAGTGTAAACGAATGATTTAGTTTGGGTACCCGAAGCTGATAGAAAACGTGCAGCCCCCAAAATAATTTAGCCTCTAGATATGAGCATTAATCCATTAGGCCTTTAACAGTTAGAAAACAACGAAGGTCTTCTCGATCGCATTTATGCTCGGAATTAATTGACAATTTCAGAGAGTAGCCTTATTATCATTCAGGACGAACTATCAACTCCTTTAACACTTCGCTTGACATATATGTTGTAACCTGGAAAGGTTTATAATGTGTCACTGTAAAAATTAATGTATTTATAAAAGATGCAAGTGTACAACAAAGAACATAAATAATTGCTCAAAATGTCACGGTAATACTTCCGGTAAAAATAAATAATTCTGCAAAATTCTTGATATTTTTTGTCAACTTTCTTTATTTTAATAATTTCATTGTCAACTTATATCGATAATGATTAAAGATAAAGAAACGATAATGAAATATAACATTTTTTTAGTTAACATCTCCTGATTATTAATTAAGTTGCAAAAAATGTAGTTACAACATGAAATATTCAATAAAAACTATACAAAGTGTTTAGCTGGAAGAGAAGTTATAAATTTTGAATTATAATTTTTAAATTAAATGTGATTAAAAATTATGATCGTGAAGGTATATTTTTTGCATTTACAATAGGAAAAATCTGAAATCTCACAATTTATCCTTTATTAACAAAATAACACAAAACACTTAATGAAATATATTTTTAGAACCTTTTATTCGTTGTTGGATATTCTTACATTTAACTTATGTGATTTTAATTGGTTAGGGCACCATCTCATCATTTTTAAATATTACTTTACTAAGAGAAAACTCTTTATCCATGTAGGTCTCCCTACCAAAGCGTTTCAGGTTAAACTAAAACTGAATTGCAATGCAGCTTAAGAGTTACTAAACGAAATTTATCATGATTTGTTGTCACTCAGCAGCACAGCTTCTCCCGTACACTTACAGCTCACAATTGCACAGTGCACCGGCACTGTGTCTGTGCTGTGAACAGCCGGCCCCGCTATCTGCAACCCATGGCCAGTCCACTCAGTAAGTAAGCACATCAAGTGCCCCAGTCAGCAGCTCCAACTAGAATCACCCGCTCTCGACGTCCGCCGTCCTCCTCCAGAAACAGAAAAAAAACATTAAGAGCTCCTTAAAATACGTAGCGCATTTCCTAAGATGTCTCTGTCGCTCGAGTCACCTCACAAAAGTTTTATTTGGTTTTCCCTTTCCACAACTGTCCTCGTTAATGTTTTAAAAATACGCCGAAGCACGCTCATCTAAATAGTGGCGTCCAAGTGCTAACCAGGCCAGATCCATCACCCTGCCGTGCAGAACGCAATGATTGTATTTCGTCTCTTGTCTGGGATCCGTGTCTTTTTGCCGAACTGTTTACGGTACAGTAAACTACCTCATTACAAGTCAAAAAAAATCATTTCACTGTTTATACGGTTACAAATATTTGTTCTGTTCTTTCTTGAAAGTATCGCGATTCTACAATGATTCAACTTTGCTCATTTAAAACCTAAGATCGAAGTTTCTCTCGGCGTTGAGAATTAAGATAGTCTTCTCGGCTGACTAGCCGAGTGAGCAGGGGGTTTCCACAACATATTTCGGCGATATGAAACTCTGTCGCCATCTTCACTTCACCAGAGAATTCATTTAAAACCTGTTCGTCGTATCATGGTTACATCAACTAAAATTACAGTTACAGACTTTCATAAGTCCATTTATTATGGACAAGAAAATGTTCTTTCAAGTGTAACTAAGTTCAAACGTTAATTAATGAAAAATTTCTATATTTTCAGTTGTCAGCAGTTCTCAGCTGCTTTTCTGTTAACACATGTTTTGAATTACACCTGGATTATCATCCAACTTTTGACTATTACAGAAGCTGAGAATGCTGTAGGAACACAGGACACTTTGTCGGCAACTACTCCACAAATTTTCTCGCAGTCATATTCTAGCAACTGATATAAAATAACAAGGGGTTCAAAATGAAATGCAGATGAAATTAGAGTTTATTAGAAACTTATCTTTAAACGGATCTCGAAAACGGCTATGACGATTTGGATGAAATTTGATATTTAGATAACGTTTTCACTTATAAGATTACCTAAATAGTTGTCTTCCCTACAAAAAAAGCGAGTTTACAAAATACGAACAATTTTTTTCACTCAGCAGCACACGCCTTCACTGCCATACTGTAACAGGCAGGGTATGATGGAGGTTTGCTGGTTGACATTTTCTTCTATTTGTGGTAGATGTTGCATGTATTCTCGTATGGTATGCCGTCATATATACTTTTTTTTATTATTGTTGAAAAATCGTCAGTGGTCGGTTATGTGGTCCAATATCCATCGGATAATTGCCAAGCACGTTAACCAATAGATTTTTAGATACATGACATTGTTTGTAGAACTTTTTCACAAGATCGCAGAACCGATCTTTCAATATAGGTAGATTTTCAGCTTCATGCAGGGCAAAGGTAGGAAACCTTGTGTCAATATGTAAGGGTCTCTTCAGAGCCCTGTTTTGAATTGTTTGCAGGCGGCGATGATGTGTCGCGGACTCGTATCTGCACACTGGACAGGCGTACTCGAGTGTCGGCCTGACCAATGAGCAGTAAAGACGCACACCCATAGATGCTGCGAGATTGCTGTCTCTGTTCAAAATTGGATACAGGGCTTGTAGTCTGGCACTATCTCTTTTCCGAACATCTTCAATGTGTGCACGCCACATCAGTCTACCGTCGAGTGTCACACCGAAATAGCGGGCTGTTCTGGCTCATGGTATGCTTTTCCCATTTAACTGAAGCTGAAGGTCATGCTGAATTCGATGACGAGGTCCCAATCTTCTGGTGAGCATAGTTGCTTGAGATTTGGAGGGGTTGATTTCAACCCACCACCGCCTCGCCAAAGCTACTGTTTTCTGCATAACTTCCTGCAAGCGGATGGTGGTTACTGTCCTGCTGTGGCTGCAGGTAAAGAACGCAGTATCATCAGCGTAGGTGGCAGTATGGACTGTTGGTTGAGTTGCACGTCAGCGGTGTATAGTGAGTATAAGGCCATGATTAGTCGTCAAGATGATAGTTCTGCGCCAACTCGTACACAGAAAGTGCGTCCCTCGAGATACGACCACAGCAACTTGATTAAATGACGCGAGAATCCCTGATCATATAATTTCATCAGGAGTCCAGAGTGCCAGGCGGAATCAAAGGCTCTTGATATGACTAAAAGCACCAGGCCACAATATTCCTCGTAGTTGAATGCATGCGTCGCAGCCTCTGTAACTCTCATCAGCTGTTTGATGGTCCAGTGGCCACGACGGAACCCTAGTTGGTAGTGGAGAATAATGCCGGATCGTTCGATGTGATGATTTAGGCGCCTGAGCAGGAGACGCTCAAACACCTTGCTGACTGCTGGCAGCAAGCTGATAGGGCGATAATTATACGGCAAGCTTGGGTCCTTCCCGCTCTTATGAACTTTAACCACCACTGCGTGTTTCCACCGACGTGAGTATGTCTTCGTTTGAATTATGGTGTTGAAAAGCTTAGAAAGATAGTCTGCAGCTACCGGCGGAAGGTTCTTGAGGCACATATTTCCAATATCATCAGGACCCGTGGCTTTATGCCTATGCAGTCGAGTGACAACACATCCGCCAGCTCATTTGCTTTGTCTACAGAGCGGTAAATGATGTCACGCTCTCCTTGGAGAGATGGAAGTCTACCACGTTTCTTGGTGAACCAACGGGTTTGCGACCAGAGTGTTGCATCTTCCGGACGTAACATCGAGAGGCGGGATTTCCATTCCCGATTTCGATGCTCCGATAGAGAGCTGAAGGTGATTTAACAACTTTTTGGTTGCCGGGTTTCTAGTGAGCCACCACTCCTTGGCAATCCGGTTTTTGGGGCGGATCGCAGCAAGCAGGTGCAGTGGGAGATGTGGAGGAGAAGCAACGTGAGTCTGCATTGGTGTCGTAGCTGTAGTAAAATTTTTGACTGCGCTTTCGAAGAATTCTAAGGCGTTGTCAGTATTCCCGTCAGCTGGGAACTCTTCCAGCGCCTCCGTTAACAACTCCCTGTACTTTCTCCAGTCAGTCTTCCGAAAGTCGAATGTAGGCCTGTCTGTCGGCTGCCAGGAACCCACACCAACTTCCACTATAACAGGCAGATGATCGGATGACATACTGTTCATTGTAGAGGCTACGAAAAATCCTGTAATGCCCTTAGAGATGAGGACATCATGGATATCCGGTCTGCCTCTGCCACTTGGATAGTGTGTAGGTTCTTCAGGTGCCCAAACACACATATTGTGTCTGTTGGTCACACGCCACAGAAGTTTACCTGCTTGATTGGTGATCCTGCAGCGCCAGTCTGTTTGCTTAGCATTGAAGTCACCCCAAATTAAAAGCTTACCACGGATGGATGCCAGCGATGTAAATTCAGCCTCAAGAAGATGTCGCCGTGGTGGACGGTAGGCTCAAATGACATAGATACTACCATTAGCCGTGATCACCTCAATGCCGACTGCTTCGATGAGTTGCAGGAATGGAAGGGGAATTTCATGGTGTGGAATTCCTCTTTTCACGCAACAGTTATAATTTGCAACTACGGCGCGCATTTCTGGCTTTAGGAGTGTCTCACTAACAAGACACACGTCAATGTTCCGATCATTAAGAAACTGCCGAAATTCCGGAAGTTGGTTACGTATTCCGTTAGCATTCCATACACAGAATGTGAGGTCATGGATGTGCGGCCGTCTATCCATGGTGCGTGGAACAAGAGCATTTCGTTGTTGTAAGGGTAGTCGTCACTGTTGTATTGATGCTCGTGGTCATCTGATCAATCCGTTGAATTAGTTGTTGTTGTTGTTGTTTTTGTTTTTGTGGCTTTAGGGCTCGTCGACAGCGAGGTCATTAGCGCCCTCGTTGAATTAGGCTGAGCAACATATTCGTCATAGATTCCATGTTACAAAGTCTTTCAAAGACTGCCGGTGCTGGATTGTTAGGCTGCTTGTTGCACTGAGTGGGATTTTTCTTAGCTGTGGCGTTTCGCGGTTTGTCATCAGAGGTAACTGCTGCCTGCGTTGAAGGGGTAGGCGCCTTAGGAGTGATAGTTGGTTGTTCTAGACGTTTTCCTCCCGCGGCTTCAGCGAAAGAGAGGTCATCAGTATGGCGGCTGATCTGTGTTCGAAAACGGCACTAACGCCATCTCGTAGACAATTCAGATACCAGAAAGTTTTCTCTTTGATTACAAAGAATATTTAAACTAAAAGCTCTGTGGATATATTGGCACTGCAAGTTTAATCGTAAAACATTTAAAAAGGAATATAATTAAAAATTTATCATTGGTTTTGTCAGAGGTGATACTTTACAGAAACTTCTTTGAAAATAATATTACCGGTACCAGTTATAAAATAATCATCGTTTACTTTTTGACCATAAAAAGTGGTTCTTAGTTTGTCTTTAAATACTACCACCTTAATTATAAAACGTTTAAAAAGTACCGTGACGTCACAATTTGATGATGAACTCTTATAGAACTCGACGAAACATATCGAAAATAAAGAATAAATGTTCTTGATATCTTGCTTGGTTTTCGAGATATAGCATGTCAAAAATCAGTTATAGCTATAGTTCCTTGTGCTTTTGGCGACGTTTCTTCCAGGCCGAATTTCAACCGAACAACAACCACTAGGAACAAAATAAAACATTGAAAGTACATTTCCACCGTATAAACATAGTGGTTTAGGTGGATTTTTTTCTGGTCCAGGCCGGATATAATCCAAACCTCTTCACTTTGGAGATATATCTCTAGAACTAAGCGAAATATCAGAAAAATAAATTCTTTATTTTCAATTTGTCTCGACGAGTTTTATACGATATTCATCATCAAAATTGACTATATCCAAATTTATCTTCTGGTCCAGGTCGCATTTCAACCAACCACGTCAGTTTTGAGATATGATATCTCGAGAACTAAGCGAGATATATACAAAAATATTTTTTACTATCAATTTTTCTCGTCGAGTTACATGAGTTACATAAGAATCCATTATCAAGGGTTATCGTAGAATCCCCTGAACTACCACAAATCTCACACAATTAATTAATCCCTGACTGGCATTAAGATTTCTATTTAACATAATAATAGCATTTTTCTTTGTAAGCAGTTTATGAGGCGGTCTCGCAAATGGATCTAGCGATTTGTATAAAATTTTATATGTAGATAACGTTTTGATTTTCAAGTTTTTAACACGATTTTTTTTTTTTTTTTTTTTTTTTTTTTTTTTTTAAGGAGGAATTTTTTTTTTTTTTTTTAAGGAGCAGTTTTTGTATTTGGTTTCTCGAAAACGGCTCTAACCTCATTACGTAGAAGGTTCAGGTACCAGTAAGCCTACTGATGTTAATTAAGCTTCTCTTTGGTTAACTGTGCACCTCAAAACGCCTAGGAAGCCTTCAAGCCTTTAACTTTAATCCAGGGGTCCCCAAAGTGGTCGATACCGACCCCTTGGGGTCGATAAGAGATCTCCAGGGGTCGATTAATACAGGGGGGTCGATTAATACTTAAGAGGATCAATTAAACTGTACAGGAAAAAATAGGAATGTTCTACTAAAAGTCAGGTCAATAAATAAGAGTAAAGCTCATCCTCTCAATTCTCGTCTGTTTGTGAAGTCATGTGAAGTAAATGATGAAACTTTCAAACAATTACTTTTGCTCACTGAGGTAAGGTGGTTGTCAAGAAGTGATAGTTGCAGTATTGAGAGTTGAAGACTGCCTTAGGAAGGTGGATCAATAGCTATGTGACAAGTTAAAACAGTACAACAACCATCTGCTCTTTTTGCAGGTCTTTATTTGGAATTTATTCCATCTATCTATAGAATGGTTCCTATTTTTTTGATATCATAATAATAGTGTAAAGTATCTAGTTTTCTGTTAATTTTATTGGGTGGATTTTATAAATTATTTCGTTGAGTTGTTATGCAGGCCTCCTTATTGCTTAGCATCAGAAATGCCAAAAATGATTTAATGTTTTTATTAAATATTTGTGGGGGTCGATAAGAAGGCAAATATCGTATCAAGGGGTCGACGGGGTAAAATGTTTGGGGACCCCTACTTTAATGAAACTTCACTCGAAATCTTGGATATTGAACAATATTGAACAGAAATGGAAAGATGCCGAGCGAAGATCGGTCACTCAGGTATAATGTTAATGGTGATAAAGTAAAGAAATAAATATCAGAATGCGTTTTGGTTTTTCTTAATAACCACAACGCATAGTGGTCAAATATCATGAGAAATGACGTGAATTTTGTGTCATGATCTTTTTGAGTTAGCCACAACGCGTATTTTTTATAAGTACCATAACATGGATAAAGTGTTATGAATGTTTTAAGGAGACCGCAACGAGTTGTGGACGTTTTTATCGCTCAATAAGCATTTTCGTTCGTTTATCCTAACATTTACACAACTAAAATAAATGAATGCCTTGTAACAAGCTTATCCAGAGTCCATTGTAATTTGATGAGATGTAAGATCTGAGTATTCATAGAATTTGTGGATTTCCAACTGACATAAGGAGCTAATTCATTTATCTTTCGAGTATCTGTTACGAAGGTCATACTGGGCAAGAACTACTGCTTAATATAAAGAAGCATGGTTATCAACCTAAAGAAAAATTTATTAAAAGGATGAATCACAGTAATAATAAACGGCACATCAAGTAGAAAGTTGCATGACCAATCTATAGTATGAAAGTATACGGATTAACAAAAATCGTGGCCTATTTGATAGAATTCTAATAAAACTATAAAAAACAATTCTCATCATTCAACTATAAAAAAAAATGAAATACCCTCTCAAGTTGCTCCCCAATTTTTTTTACGTTTACATATGAATTTCGTTATCAAAGTTTGTTTGTAAAGACGGTGTTAGAAACGCGAGATAAAATATATTTCCCGTTCACGTTGTTATCACTGTTTCTGAAAACCAATAGATAACTGACAGAGTGGACAAAAAGGGAACTTGCAAATGTATTATGGAGATTAGGAAGCGGGACAGATTGCAGTGACATGCGGAATAATAATGTTCGCAAGTGGGAAACTCAAATAATAGAAGTCATACAAAAAGTTTATATCAGCGTTTTAATGAATTGTTGATCATTTTATAATAGTTACACACGAAGCTTCCCGTGAGTATGGTAGACGAAATAAAAACAACAGAATATTAAGTTCATTGTGTAAATTGCAACGTGAATGCACCAACTGTGAGGTAGAGCATAACTTTTAACGTAGCGTCGCAAGCAATCATACTATTAGCGTGATGTCCGTAAACGGATTGCAATGAAATTATGCGAAATCCAACGTAGCAGGCGAACCGCATATTTCGAGACCACAATCGATATCCAAATTTAGCCAACTATGATTGAACACTGCATGTTTCTCGGTAAAAGCGCTACTGCAGTGGTCGGAGGTTGTGAAGTGGCAATGGCAACAGCACAATGTCAGAGAGCTGCGGTTTTCTGTTACAGCGCGCGGGACCGTTTTAATTCTCTCAGGCGCGTTAGGCTAATCACGCCAAAATTCGAGTAATTATAATTGACTGTCAGCTGTGTTTATTCGTGCTGAACAGAGAGTTTGCGATTTATCCACGGAACCGTTTATAATCTCTGTTTGGGTTTTGTTCGGCCAAACCGCTGGGCTGCTGTTGGGTTAATATTTTGACTGGCTAGGAGGGTGCTCCTGTAAATCAACAAATTATTGGACATGAACCTAAAGTATTTCTTATTTTGAAGTTTCCGTGTTACGTAACAACAGTAAACTTCATATACTTCAATGATTAATCAGACTTCTTTTCAGTCTAATATTGGAATAGTATGACATTTAATAGTCTCTTATTAAAGTTTAATTATAAATAATTTAATAACTCAAATATTTGCAATTGATTATTTACACAAATTACTGCAAGGAAAAGGTGTTCAACTGTTTCTATAAACACAGGTTATACTTAACGCGTCATAATCTAACCATTTATTTAAACAAATATGATCGGCTGATTGGAGATGAATTTAATTTTTTAATTTTATGAACAATTAAAATAATGAAAAGCAACACCTCTGTTCTGCATAACTGTTGTTATAGTATACATGTTATTATCGTAACACAAAATGAAAAACAATATTGAATCATGTCGTCTGAATTCAGGATGTTGTTACAACATGATTTTATAAAATTACTATATTAAAAAAATTAACACAACAAGGACACTTAATTGATTATTCTGTTTACTAAATGTTAATACATAATTTATGGCATTTAGTTCTATTTAATGTTCAAATAAATACACACGACTATGCTTTGTTTTAATTCGACACAGAGATACTCTTATAAGGCAGATATCTAGGCTCAGGGGCCTAGCTGAACTCTACGAGGGAGACGTATAGGTGGGACAGTTTAAGGTCTGATGACGTCTTTTACCGCAAACAGGCCGTAGCAGTATCCACCAGCATTTCACACCATGAATTGTCCTCAGACACACCATCGCCTGAATATTTGTTAAGTTCTGCTTGCTCTGTCTGGAAAATATCTACCTCAACTGCCTGTAACACTCCGGAAATTCTATGGAGGTCACTCATACGAGCTACCAGTTGATAGTCTACCAGTGGGCAAATGTCTCCGCATATTCAGTCCCCTCTTCAGTTCTCCTCGCGACCCAAGTCAGCTCACCGCCTCCTTCAGGTTCGTCTGGACGCCTTTTCATCGGCAGATCTCTTGATAGGTTCCAACAAGTAACCAAAATTAAACAAATTGCATCTTGATACAATGAAAATTCTATTGGCTTTAACATTTTCTCTGGCCTGACTTTCAGGGGAGCCTCTACGTTCCCATGAAGGCTGCGAAAATTCGCAGTAACTCACTCCCATGTCTCCATCTCCATCTGATATTGTAAATGCAAAAATTTCTGATTTACAGCATCTCTTAAAACCACATTGTTTGATTAGACTCGGAGGCTTACTGTCGTTGTCTTCTTACATTGACAGTGTGTCGCGAATAGAAATTACTACGGTGGCACGTAAAAGCTTATCTCAAGCCAGTTGTGTACCGAAGCAGCCATCCATTCATTTATTGTTACTTGACAGACGAGTGTTCCCCCTTTCGAACAAAGATATCCTGCATACGTGACTCGGAGAACTGTGGTTTAACCAGCGATCGGTGGCCCTTGGCCTGTTTCCTCAACACAGCGGTGACGCAAGAATACATGCGCACTGCAGAAACATGACGTGCGAATTTATTATCTCCGCGTGTCGAAGACCGCCGGTTCGAGTCCGGATGAGGGCATGGGTGTTTAGTGGTATGTGAATGTGAATGTCGTGTCGGTCCTGTAGTGCAGCATTATTAGACATCTGATCAACGAAAGAATACCACCAGACTGAATTTTAAGGCACTTCTATTCACTACGACCGAGCGGGGCGGTGTAACGGTTAGCGTTATCGCCTCGCATTCGGGAGGACGGCGGTTCGAATCCCCGTCCGGGCATCCAGATTTGGGTTTTCCATGGTTTCCCCAAATCACTCCAGGCAAATGCCGGGATGCTTCCTTCAAAAGGCCATGGACGAATTCCTTCCCATTCCTTGCCCCCATCCTTGCCCCCCATCCTTTCCCGTCTCTAAAGACCTCGATGTTAAAAAGAGACGTAAAGCAGTTTAAAATATATATATATATATTCACTACGTATAACAGTAAAAAAAAAAATGAAAATCTGCCATGAATAATATTAAGAAATTCAACGAAGCATCGGATATCGCTTTTCCCTCTGTGATGACCAGAGCATTAGCGTTCGTACGTGGAGCGTATTACGGCTTTGGTATACCTAATTAGCAATTTAACACTTTCTGTAACTTTTAGAATGTCTTGCTACATTTCTTTAAATCAATTTTTCTGCAGAAACATTTCAGCAAGGTAATTGTAAAAAGTTTACCACTTATTTATAATGATGATTAAAACGAGCATTAAGTATGTGAAAAATTACTCTGTATTCCATTCAAGGAGGCATATAACTGTGGGAAGAGTCAAGGTGAAATTGTGCAGTAGATAAATTAAAGATCATCAAAGGCAAATTCTGAGATGCATGGTTAGCTGTGCTTCGAACAGAGGAACTTGTAACCCTCATCAAGAGATGCCAGTTGTTTTCACATGGGTCAGTAAACTACATCACCCTCTGAAATTTTAATGATTGATTATCACTGATAACGTTTACTTTGATACAAAATTTCAGTTCTCAATGTTATTTTCTCCTGCGCGAAAGTGTCATTTCTTCTAGCTGGCAGAAAAATTTGTTGTCGGCGTGAACAGATCTCTACGGGCCGAAAGTTCGTATTCGTTTTGCTGCAGTACATGGCAACGTCTGTAGATTTTGAGTCATCCTTTCAACGTTCCAGGAGCATTTTTGGAGTTTTTTCAACTGAAATATGCACCACAGTTTCCCTTTTTTATGTAACCCACAAAGATCAAGTGATAATTTATCGGTGAATGAAGAGGTATTTAAATAGGTAACCTGAGAGCACCCAAAATTAAAAATAGAAGATTGAAATCAATAAGCACTTACAGTCCATACAGTATATCATGCCTATAGGGAAAAGATTCTCCCCTCCCCATTTCGGGATCAAGGGTAACTGATATCTGATCATCAGGTAGTGGTGTAACCTGATCCATTCTTAAAAAAATTGTGGCACCAACTAGAGCAAAGATGTTCCAATACAAAATGAAACAAGGGCAAAATATTTAACAGCGTAGCGTTGGAATGTATATGATATTCCTACCCAGAATTTGTGGCATCATGGGGATGTTAATGCAGCTAGATACAAGATTAGCGTCAGTTTCATTACAATGTGGGAGCATCCTTTTGTGTTTAGCTAAGTTTTTGACAGAGGTATAGTGTAGAATCCAATATTTTTGGAAAATTTCCAGTACATTTTCATAGTTTTTTTCATAGAAATGACAGATATAAGGTTAATTTTGTTTGGTTTTTGGACTATCCTCCAAGTTAAACACAAAATTAATTCTGTACATCCAAATGAGATGGAACAACCGAGGCTTCCGAAATATCTGTTACACATTCCATAAGATGATATATTATATATATGTTCAACGTGGACAGCTAATATAATTAAAAATTATATTTTACTTTATTGATAAATATCAAGTGAATTAGGCCAGTAATTCACTGTGAAACCTCTTTTTCTAGAGTAGATATTTATAAAGTTGGTAAAACATTTAAGGAGACTGCGAAGCATTATTTTTTTTACTGGGAAAAATCTTTTTATTGTTAGAAAAAAGTGAAAGTGAATTTTATTCATGAAATATATTTAATTTTAGTGATTATGAAGTTGTTATTGAATCTAAGAAATTGGTAATTTTGACATCAATTTTGCTAACAGAATTCTATTTTACATTTACTTTTTTTTATTATTTTAACTGCTTAACGTCTCTCAACAGCGAGGTCTTTAGAGACGGTAAAGGATGGGGGGCAAGGAATGGGAAGGAATTTGGCCTTGGCCTTTTGAAGGAAGCATCCCGCCATTTGCCTGGCGTGATTTGGGAAACCACGGAAAACCCAAATCTGGATGCCCAGACCGGGATTCGAACCGGCGTCCTCCAGAATGCGAGGCGAGAACGCTAACCGTTACACCGCCACTCTCGATTTACATTTATTATATCCCAAATCTACGTCTTTATTAACTCAAAATAACTTCGAGCACTTTCATTTGTGCTAAGCTAGAAAAACAAAATTAAAATGAACTAAACATGAAATGCCATTTTGACAAACATTAAAGTGAGTTAATCACTGGCTGGCGCTTAAAGGTTGAAACGTGGAGCACTCATGCGTAAATTAGTCGGAAATCACATTATCATATCGCTCTTGTGTGTGGCAGCGTCAGACATTGTCAGGAAGCAGCAGATGGATTGGCGGAAGCTCTAGGATCCCGGTAAGCAAAAGTCGAAGCAGTTATAGCACGGAACCTTTTCTTCAGATGCTGCCTATACGCTGCCTGGCCACCGGCCGCCTGCGCTACAATATCCGGTGTCAGATTTCGATATCGAATTCATTGCATCTCTGTGTCTATTATTCTAGTACCAGTGACGAAGTGTTAGTCGCCAATTGCAATTTGAGGAGTTTACATCTCAAATCATCAGCACAAGCTGAAAAATCCCCGCTTAGGCTCGCAATGAAAGTCAGCAGTGCCGGCCTCGGTAGCGTAGGCCTAGAGTGTTAGCTCCGCGTGCCGAAGATCGCCTGTTCGAGTGCGCCCGTGGGCAAGGGTGTTTAAGTGTTGTGTCTGTGAATGTCAAGTCCATCCTGTGGTGTGTGTAATTAGCTGGAAAAAAATACATCAGGCTGGTTGTATGGCCTAAGATGCCGAAAGCCATATATACAAATAAAAAGTCAGCAGTGAAATGTCATATTCTGCCCTCTCCGAGTTGACTGACGTCTCAGTCTTCCTCTCTGCCGTATCGTAAACCTCTACTAACGGGAGCGCGCTGCAAACTCAGAAGTGCCTAATGATTTGTCTGCATTATTTGATGGGCCGCGGTTTCAATCCAGACAATACTAGGAAACCAGAGTTTGCTGGAACACAGAATAACTTTAATTAGTCTACGACAGCACTGTTTTTTCGCGCTGTCATAATAATCTATGGACTGGCCACCGAGTTGATTTTCAGTCAACAATTCAGGTCACTGAGATGAAAATATTGCCGTAGTGAATAACAAAATTTTGGCATTTGGTTGTATGCGAAACATTTGTCAAAGCCTCATATTCCAGTGCGAATAACTGTTTGGATACCCTCCCTCGCTAATTATGTAACAGATAACATTCGAAACTTCAGATAAACTTCGCTGAGGACTTCCACGCCTGCGACACGGTTCTTCACATTGGAGGATGAATCCTTGTTAGGTACCTAAACAAATGGCTCATAGTAATAATACAAATCACTGGGGCTTTCGTTTTTAGGCCTTGGAAACACTGTCAATATCCAGTTAGGTAAATATTTTTTCCGTTAGCTCCAAGTGTCCCATTACAATTATCTAGCTCCCCCCCCACTCCCCGCAACCAGATTTGAAAGCGGCGGATATAGTCTTTTAGATTAACTCTAATTGTCCTGTCATGCATCCGAACTACTCCTTCCAGTCACTGCGCATAATTAATGTGCAGTTAATCCAATTACTATGCATAATGGTATGTAGCTGAAGAAAACTAAATAGCCAGGTCATACACTCATGAACCAAAATATTATGACCACAGCCCATGGCGAGAGTGAATGTCGTCTGGTGACGTTGCGGGTACATCATACGATAAGAAAGGTGTATATGCGGACCATAGACGCATGGGTACTTATTTTAGCGAAAAACATATGGGAAAATGGTGAATTCCAAAGAGCACCTGGCCCGACACCTGGGAACGAACACCTAGAAGACAGTGAGGCTGGTCGGCTGATCGCTTGTTAGTGAGTGTCTATGGAAAGTGATTGAAGGACGGTGAAATAACGAGTAGGTGAAAAGGTCATGGACGTCCATGCCTCATCACAGGACGTGGAGGTCGGAGCCACGGCCGCTCTGCAATCTATCGCAGCAGGTCTGACGGAACACTTCAACACTGGCACAGTGTTTTGGAGCACGCCGTTCAGCGAACACTGTTGAATATTGTGCTGGTGTCAATAACGTATTCCTATGCTGATCCAACGACATTATCAATTACGATTGCAGATCGCAGGAGTTCATCGAGATTGTACCGTATATCTATGGAATCGTGTCACCTAGTCGGATGGATCACGGTTCTTGTTACACCAGGTTGACTGTCGTGTCCGGACACACCGACTTCCAGGCGAAAAGCTTCTCGAAACATGCATTGCCCCACGGGCGCTTGCCAGGGAGGATGTTATTACGCTACGGAGGATATTCACCTGGGCCTCCGTGGGACCTGTGGTAGTAGTCGACGGCACCATGATAGCTGTGGACAGCGTGAAATTTATTGCGCACCACCTTCACTCTTTATCATTCATCTCTTCTATGACTACAACTGACTAATAACTGTCTGTGTCACAAGTGCAGAAACATGCTTTTGTGGTTTGAGGAGTGTGATAGTGAACTCACGTTGCTGTCTTGACCACCAAATTCGCCTGATCTCGACCTAACAGAATACATCTGGGACGCTATCGGGCGGCAGCTCCGCGCCCACAGACCACCGGGCCGTAATCTAAGGGAATTGCGTGACCTGTGAGCAGGCATCTGGTGCCAGATACCTCTGGAAACATACCTAGGACTTGTAGAATCCACGCCACGCCCAGTCGCTGCTGTATTACGTTACAAAGGTGAAACAACGCGCTATTTAGCAAGGGGTCGTTATAATGTTTTCGCTCATCACAGGGTTAGTTCACTTGTCTCAACATCGATAAAATGAAAATAGCTTGTCTCAGCGTCCTGTTCTTTCTAGAAGAATACAAAACCTTTCATTAATTTTTTACAAGCTTTTACCGAGCGTGGTGCGTCAGTGGTTACCGCTCTGGCCTCGCATTCGGGAGGACGCCGGTTCGAATAACCGTCCTGGCATCCAGATTTGGGTTTTCCATGATATCACCAAATCACTCCAGGCGAATTCCGGGATGATTCCTTCAAAAATGCCATGGCCGAATTCCTTCCCGTTCCTTGTCACCATTCCCATCCCGCCTATAATGACCTCGATGTCGACGAGGCGTAAAGCCATAAGTTAAAAAAAGAGTTATACAAGCTTTTGAAAAAAAGTTGAACAAAATGTTTTCATATGTCATGCTTCCTTATATATCAGCATTCCATTCAAAAGCAAAACAGTGAATATTAACATTAATTAATCTCAACTAACAAACTCAGTCATGCTGTAAATTTATACAACCAGGAAAATGCAACGAAGTTTAAAACATACAAAAAAATATTTACTTCCGAAAACAGATCCCGATTGTTTTAAGAAAATTAGAAATCTCGTCTGCTGGCTGCTAAAATTTCTTCTGTCATATTATTAACTTACTTTCAATCACCCAGGTAATGGAAAAACTGTTCATTATTAGCGTTATACTTCTCTGAACTTCGTATAGAAATGTTTGTTTATTAAACTTTATTTGAATCACATGTTTAAAATTAGGATTTCACAAGACAAACTTAAAAGTATTTTCCCTATTTCTGATACCGAAAAAAAATAATAAAAAATTGTTCTTCCCATCATTCGATGATTTTTATTCTAACTATACCGGCTTTAGCAACTTTAGCAACTGTTCTACTAATAATAACATACTTTCAACTTAATAGAAGGCATTTATTTAAAGTTTAAAATTGGTACATTTTAGGAAGGGGATGGGGTGGAATTCTAAAATACTTTTCATAAAATCCATAGCCCAAATTCTGTGCGTTCATCTTATAGAAATAACGTAGATTAGAAAAACCATTCCTACGTCCTCACTCTTATTCAATCAACCTCACAGCTTGTTCTGGTTCTCATTAAGTAACCATTACTCACTGCGTTTGCTTCTTTTCATTTGTAAATGTATATCTTCGTGTGCCACACCACATTATGATAGATTGCTAACGTTAACTGCAACACGTTACCACTCTGATACTAATCTTTTGAATGTCTTAAAATCTTCTTCCCAGTAATGAATTACTTATATTGAAATCATGAGGAGAGTTATAAAGAGACATTAGATGGATGGAAAAAATCTAATGCACTCATTATATTACATAATTATAAGATTCATTCGTATACATTTTATAATACTGTATTTATAACCCTTGCTTTGTATCCAAGAAAATGTTAAGTTTATCTCATATAAAGTATATTTCCTTTCTCATAAAGTGATAGAACGTTTATTTTCTTAATTAATACCTTTTGCTACACTTTAGTGAACCTCAATTAGTGATTTCAAAGTTAACTTACTTTCGGGAGACAAAGATGTCACTTATTTTAGTTCTCGCTTCCGATCGAAAACTCCAACACTTCATGTTCATTTATCGGTAAATTTTTAAAATCTACATTCTGCATCTTCTATGAACTCTTCGGTAGAAAATTAAAGTGCTCTAATTCGACTCTGAACATTTCTTTCAGGTTTCGTAACCATTTTAATGAGTTACATGACCTGCGGCATGTGATATCCTGCCGTGAGACAAACACAATGAGATTGTCACTGAAAAGGAATGCCTCGTTTAGCTCCTCTATGATGGTTGTCTGTGTGACGAGGATTTCTGGAAATTGTAGCCTCCCTCGGACCAAGCTTAACACACGGCTGCCTTGAGTGGATAAAATAAACGTAGCAGCGATCTCTCCACTCATGACTAGTAAACAATTCGCGCTGGTGCTACCCCTGTTACTCCAGCTTCACTGATGTTCATGTTTGACCTCCGACGCGGAGTAAGCGCCCGTTGGCGTCTTGTTTGAGCGCAAATAAATCTTTATTTACTTTGTGTAATTTTGCTGTGAAGGAAGATTTGAAACTGCTCCGTGTTTGTTTTATTGTGTCACGCTCCGATCCTGCTTCCTCAAAGTTCTCTGAAACAAGTCTCAAGTTTGTTTTCAGTTTAGAGACACCCCTTAATTATTCTGTCGTTTGATTGTTGAGTTTTGTCGCTACCCTCTGTGTTTCTGCACGAGTTTATATGACCTCATTACAAATTTTGCCAAGTTCTTCAACGTTGTTACATCGGAACTGACTGAAATTACCTAAACTAATTTCTTAATGTCCATGGTTGTTTCAAGTCTTTCAATGTCACCTTGGAAACTGTCCTAGAAATTGGTGAGTTTCTCATTGATCTCTTCTTTCAATGAACTCTGCCCATCCATTTTTCCTTCTTACAGCCGTTATATCATTTCTTAGAGTCTTGACTTCGTCCACCAGTCATCTTACCCGTTTCTAAATTCTTTCTGCATTTTATCATAGTATCAGGACTGATTTGATTTTGGTCTTTAAAAATCTATGTTCCAGGTGTTCCTTACTCAAAACTGGGATTCCGTAGTACCGAATTATTTGATTTTTGCTTCGCTGCTCCAAAGGTTGATTCGAAATCATTTAAGTATGCACTCGATAAAAACTTGTAACCATGTCAAAATATCGTACTCCTGGAACGTTTCAAGGATCGATTTCTGCGCCATTATTTCCAATTAACTGACGTGAATGATAGTTTTAGCAGTGGATATCGCCGTCAGGATTGCAATGTATGTTTGCTTGAATAATCTTGTGCACTTCGTCGTCCACAGTGATGTAGCAAAGCCGTACCAGTTAGAAAGAATTTAATATCTTTAAACGGGCGAAGCATTTAGCTAATGCATTATTCTCTACTGAGATTAGTGCCGTACGTTTGATTCCAATTGAGACTGCTAGTAAAAACTGATATTAATTCCGAAATCAAGGAACGTTTTCAAACTTCAACGCAATACCTCCGTTCATATCAAAAGCGAACTGTAACGGTTTAAACATGCGTGGTATTAAATCGATTATTGTGTCCACTTTTATAAACCAGTTACTGATTTGAACAAATATTTTCACTGTGTAAAATTATGTAAGGAATGAAGGTAACCGTCGTTAACCAGAAAGAAAGTACTAACCCCAATAATTTATTCATATTAAGAACAGAGGAGTAGCACACCTTCAGACTGTTGTGATGGTTACTAAGTTGCAGTATAATTACAACGAACTAATGAGTTACTAATTAACCTGCGCTAACTGATTAAAATTTATTAAACACTTACTAACAGCTTTATTTATTGACAGACTTTAATTCTGTACCCGTAAAATATTTCCATTTCCATAATAGTATCGTTTTCTTCTTTTGATGTCTTTCGAAGGTTTCTACTAATTTAGTCATTGATTACAGGTTAGAGGCTTGTATCTTCCCAGTTAAATGCATGTATAATATCAGTGATAAAAATCGATAAAAATCAACATGAAACTTCTTTCCTCATACATTATCCACTTTTGAGCACATAAGTTTCTTGTAGACTATATGAAAAACTAAAATTCAGTCGCAGCGGCAGAACCCACGTAGCATCCTGCATCCTGAAATATTTTTTCTGAGTGCACTCAGAGAAAAGAGTTTTGTAACAGCTATCTAAGTTCTCTACGCCGCTTTCCACTGTGCTTTGACATTAGTAGGATCTTCATAGCTTTTAAAGAGTTTGTATTTGTACTTTATCATGCGTAACTAATGCTACATACAGTACTTCACAGAGTTGTTAAGTTAGCTACCCTAATTTATTTTATTTTAATAGAGTTGGTATTTTCGTATTAATTTCTACTGGCAAATAAATCTTTGCTTTGAACTATTTCTTCCTTTAAGGATGCAATTTTTACTGAAGATAGATGAGATCTCCATCTTGTGATGAAAACAAAGGAAATATAAAATGTCATTGCGTTTTGTGAGCTAGTTCTAAGAAAAAATTTATCAAACGAGAAAAATAACATAGAAAAATAATTTTTTTTTGTAACAATGCCACACTACCAACACTAGACTCCTGTGCTGTCGTATTGTCGTTAAATACTTTATCTGTTTAGAGACACACACATTCAAGCTAACCGTCAAATTGCGTTTCAATTACTCCCAATAGGGAAGGCAATTAGAACCCCTATTTTACCAAGGAGGGGCAACACCTTCCATACTAAACACCAACACTAAGCCAAAAACTTTGCTTCCACCCTACAAAGTTGAAATCAAACCCTATTTACCATTTTTTGTCTAAATTTTGTTTCTGTTGCCTTCTGTGATTCATCGCCCCATTTTCTTGCGGTTTTGATAGGAATATTATGAAAGTCTTACATTGGTGGAATAGTATTTTAGTGAAAACGTCAGTTACAAGTCCAGCGTACATTCAAATTGCTGTTACTCGTAAACCAACAGATCATATCTACGTAATTACATGTCATTTGTTGATGAAGGATGGCGGCTTTTAATGCAACATGTCAAACTCTCACAACTACGTCCGGTCGTTTTTGGCATCATCGCACATCGAGGTCTAAATTGACAACTATAGTACCTACCGAACGTTCAACGAGAGAGGTTTTTTGACTCCATTACAATGTTCTTCTGAGTTTTAACAATTGAAACTGGAAGATAGGCATAGTAGCTACAATATTATATAAAATTGGATTCTTCTCTAAACATTCAGCTGCCTGAATGAGGAAATGTCTCAACATAGGAAACGAAAAGTGCGTAAAGTGCCAAAAAAAATGACCTAAAACGAATGAAAATGCATGTCAGATGAGGACCGTAATAGAAACTATGAGAGAAAAAAATGGAGCTGAAAATTTGGGTGGATAAAAATCAGTAAAATTGAACAAAATTCAAGCGGTGTTGCCAATGGTCAGCATTCTTCATCTAGTTAAACTTACCATATGAAACTAAATCAATATCCAATGCAGAGCTCTATCAATTGAAAAAAAATATTGAAAATATTTGTAAGGAGAATAAAACAATCAAAAATTGAATACTAGCGACCTGGCGGGGCGCCCCCCTTCTCTGCTATTTTGGGAATCTATACTCTAGAGTAAGGCATGTAAGAGCACCAAATTTATTTTCTTGTGCAGTTTTGAAATAGGTGGTATCCCAGTGTTGAGGAACATTCCTTTCAACTTCAGCGGGCTGTGTAGAACGTTTCTGTATATTTCTTTATATTTTTACAATCTAAAAAACTTAAAGGGACTTCCTGAAAAGTTCTAAACAATAATAAAAGTACTTTTTAAAGGAAGTTCATCATTCTACCTTTCATTCTTGTTTTCAGTTTATAAAACAATTAAAAGTGGAATATTTCAATTATCCAGTTGTTTCTCAGCAAATTAGAATTACGGGCGTGAGAACTAAATTCGTACATCAGTCCAACGCGTCAAGTGAAAATTTTGTACTGATGCTTGTGGATTAGCATGGATAAAGGAATCTAAATAAATTCAGCATGACACATTTTGTGATTTAAAATAGTTTTAAGATTAGACAGCACTAACACACACAATTGACTTTTTGAAACAATAACTGTACGTGTACTGAGAGACAGTATTCAAAACACCAGCTACATCTGGAGCCCAAAAATACAACATTTGGAGCTTGGAGAGATTTTGTGTCTGTAACAGATTTTACCTTTCTTAGAGTTTCTAGAAGTCAACGTAGATACCAGGGTACATGAAGTTGTGGGTCAGAGACCGTACCACTATTTGTGAAACCAAATCCTAGAATTTTCGAGGCCAGCATGGGACTGGTACAGCTTTGATACTAATATGGGAAAACTCCTCTTGAGTTACCGTAGACTGAACTACTAAAAATTTTAAAGCTATACCTGCAGCAAGCTGTTCTGGTTAAAGAAATGCAAATGGCATCTGTTGCTTTGTGCCTTACCAGCATATCCACAGATCTGGCGGAAAGAATGTTGATATCACGTCCTGGGGGATAGGAGAGGGCGTCAATGATCTAAATGATCGACATTAATGTATGTTTTGTTCTGGCTACCAGGTGTTATGAGCTACAGGCTGCTGGGCACGGCGAATGTTTACCTCTTCTGGCTCTACGCTCCGTGGACGTCATTAAAGGCGGGAAAGGACGGGGGCAAGGGATGTGAAGAAATTCTGCGACGATTTTTTTTTTTTTTTATTTCGGCATTTCGGGAACCAAAGGAAAATCGAAATTTAGATGGCCGGACGGAATCGTAACTGCTTCCTCCCACTCACCCACTGTAATCGGAGTGGTTAATTGAAACAGGGGTGTCTCTGGTGTTGTTGCTTATTCTTTTTTGTGGCCGCATTTGTGAATGAAGTAGTCATGTTTGCAGTTCTTCATTCATAGAACTCATAGATAATTTAGTCAAACGTGTAAGCGGACGAAAAATTATCTGGTAGAAAAAACTATATATACTATATATCGTTTAAAATGTACAGAAAATTCTCAAATAATTCGCTCAGCTGTATTTATCTAGCCAGGAAACATCTCTATAATTCAGCTATCTAGAAAAAATCAAAAGTAATAGCTGGTATCTTTTTTCCGCTCTTATTCCCTGTTTCTCCGAAAAACATACCATTACAAGTTGTTAGAAACAGTTTGAATGAACTTAAGTATGCCATACATGAAGAACACTTAAGTGCATCATATATAGCTATGGTTCCTGTTCTTACTATGAAATAGTGTAAGTAACACATTTTAATGTTTTATTAGAGATATGTGTAAAATGAAGAGAATATATGAGAAGCCTTTGTTGACACTACAAACTACAAGCTGACGATGGAATGAGGGAGAAAATATGGCCTTTTTCCGGAATACAGTTGAGTGTTTTCGTGGCATTGGCAGAATTATGAGGTCATTGAATAAATTGTCCCAGAAATTCAGAAAGTAAAAAGCAGTAATTTTCGAAAATTTTCCATTTTGCTAAAATTTGAATGGTTTTATAATGAACTGCAAATCAATATAAGCAAAGATTTAGGCCTCACAATAGATGATGAACCGAAGATTTCCACACTTTATCATCACACTATTTGAATGGAGGAAATTTGGTTTAAGATGAGATTTCGCAGTGCCTACTTTGAAATGAAATAAGCAATTTTTATTTGTGATGAAAACCTCTGAATTGACACCTACGAAAGTATTCTCTTCAATGTTGTTCCTTGTTGCTGCAAGAATTTACCGAAATTCTTATAGAAAAGTTACATTCGTTCAGTTATACCGACCATCCTCTTATTACTGCTAAAGGATACTAGTATTTTGAAATATACCACTGGAACAACAATATTACGATACCCCGAGTGTGATTTAGTGCAAGGTGCCCCACACTTGACCTGGCAGGTAAACGGACCGAACACGATCCCCAATCTGCACCTCATAAACTACTCATTTCACAAAAAAATTCAAAATGCATAGGAAGCCGTCAAGAAAAACGTTTAACTGTAATAAAAATTTATTCAAAATCCTGCATATTGAACAGAATCCGAAAGTTGCCGAGTGAAGATCGGTCACCCAGGTTCTTAGCAGTACGACCTAGCAGTAGGAATTAGCGTTAGTAAGCTCATGCGGTCATAGAACCAAGGCCCCAAATTTGACCTTGCCAACGATAAGTGAAACTCATGAAACGCAGCTGACCCCAAATTGCAGGATGAAAAGTGTTAAAGAAGAAGAACAACAACAGAGTTACTGCATCGTCTACTGTAAACAGCAGAAGATTGCAGATGCGTCAAAACTCGACATAATATAATAATAAAAGACTGATTAACGAAACTCATTTTCACCCGAACTTAACAATTCTAAGTGATTTCATTAGCTGCTCCGTTTTATTCGGAATGATTGTTGGTTTTATTTTCCGTACTCGTACATGAGTAGGTTTTTTTTTGTCCCAGCTTAATTTTTTAGTTTCCGACCTCGTACATGAGCGTTTCAACTTAACTTGGCCAGAAGTTGATGCCTTACCTTTATTATTTATCGTATGCCAAAGCAACTAATGTGATACATAATTATAAATTATACGACATATGTAAGGAGCAATCTCAAATCGATGTCACGTTGTTGCAAGCAAGTTGAGAAGGAAGTTGTAGCACTGATAACATCTTGAGATGGTCCACCGCACTTCCTTAGAGAGCATTCTTTAATAATGTGCTCCACAGCATGGGAAGTAGCTCCGCAGTTGCAGATAGGAGTCTCCTCTTATAGATAACTAGCTGATACCCGCGACTTCGTACGCGTGGATTAAAAATTTCTTTGCCAGAATTGAATATAGAAAGTTCTTGGTAACGAAGGATTGGTCCCAAACAACACCGAGTCGGCATAATATGATAGAAAAGCCATCCCTATATCATTCTACCGTCGAACCTGTCTCTTGAAGAGAATCAATTTTCAATATATTTAAAAACAGAAAAACAAATGAAGGAGAGGGGATATGAGGGGGGGGGGGGTGTTAACTAAAGGCAGGTTTATTTCATATTGATCTTTTCTCCTTTTTTCAGCATGAGCATCCGATTCTTGGGTTCTAATTACTTTAGCTCCTCGTGCTCTGCTAGAGCTACAACTTAGGCCAGTTTACGCCCGCAAGACATGTGAAAAAAGAAGGCAAAATAAACTGGTGCCAGAAACATTTAAACAGACACAAAGTAATAGGACAGAGAAAATCGACATCTATACTAAATAATACGTTTTTTTCTCTAAACGAAATTTATTAACAAATTACACACTAACATAATGCGCGAGAAGCACAGCTTGAACAAAAGACGTAATAGTACAGACTAACACACACATCTGTCTTCTCAAAATTTCGTGACTACAATTGTTAATCATAACGAAAAAAAATGTCCTGTGCCCTCCCTGCAGATTTTCTTGTCAAATTCCGTCAATATCGGTATAGGCATTTAATCAACGTAACAAAAAGACAGAGACTTACTTTCGCGTTTATAGTATTATTATTGCAGATCACAGACACACTGACTGCGAATCATCCCTGAGGGACCAATATAGCATAAAAAATGTACACCTACAGCAATGCAAGACTACCTACGATTTGGCTCGCATTGCACCCCTAAATTTGTGATATCCAAATAACCGACGGTTCAGGCGTGACTCTTACGATCCACGGAGATTTGAATCGGAGACCACGAATCCAAACATCAGTAAGCAACCGCTTTAACCACTGAGCTACCTGACCACTGTATCGAAAGGCACTACAGAGACCTAGACATCCAACGCGTCTGTCTGTCGCCGTTCAGTAATTTTTGAAATTATAAGACAACATGTATTATTTATACAGATAATTTTTCAACCAAATGTAGACAGTATTTTTCTCCTTGTTTCAAATGATAAGTGTGCAAAGTTTCACCGAGATCGGATGAAAACTGTGGATTTGTATGAAGAACAAACAAACATAGATACATTCATTTTTATGTATATAGATGGCGTTGCATTTATCGTGGCCTGTTCTTAGGCGGTTGAGTTTTATCTCACTGCTCTGTCTTCAGGTGAAATGCGGAAGTCCAGTTGTAGGATCTTCGATATAATGATGTCCCACAGGTGCAGAATTCCAGCTTTGCCGCCCTTTTTCTTGACATTGACGTCAGATACACGATGCCATAATGGATTTCCTAGTTGAGTATAAGCTTTAATGTGCGTGGTGTGTGTGGTTGCAGTGTCTCCGCTGAGCGCCCGCTTGCTGGGTGAGAACCGCCCTCTGAGCGCCGGGCGGCAGTACGAGGTGGCGTGCGAGTCGGTCGGCTCGAGGCCTCCAGCCAACATCACGTGGTGGAGGGGCGCGGAGACGGTGCCCGGCGACAGGCAGACGGTCAGTCATATACTGCTTTCAAATTAGTAGGTTAATAACAGGTAACTTCCCAATATAGAAACGCACAGTGGATTCAATTTTCCTTTTGCTGTCATTACTATGCTAATACGGACTTAACTGACTACACCTATGGCCACGTGGCAATAATAAATAAACAAAAAATGCGTATACTTTGTAAAAGATCAGCTCATCTTGAAAACCCTAAAAGTAGTAAGTTTCGCCAAGCGGAAAGGTAAATTAATGAAATGTTAAATAAAATGTTCTCACCGAGAGTGATGGTGTAACAGTTAGCGTTCTGGCCTCGCATTCGGGAGGACGTCGGTTCAAATCCCCGTCCGGGCATCCAGATTTGGGTTTTCCATGGTTTCCCAAATCACTCCAGGTCAATGCCGGGATGCTTCCTTCAAAAGACCATGGCCGAATTCCTTCCCATTCCTTGCCCCCCATCAGTGGCGGCTGGTGGGTTATCAAACTGGTGGTGCACCACAAAACTTGACACAATCGATAAGACGTGATAAAATATACCTGTTTTTATCAACTTGTTCATTATACTTTTGGATATTGCTTCTATACACAGAATCTAGCTGATTACGAATGTCGACCGTGCCTAACACAGACAAACTCATTACATTTTGTAGGTGTACTTGTGAAGAATCATGTTTTTTTATTTTTTTCACTCAAATGCGTCAAATCCTTGATTCCTGTTTCTGTCCAAATCGATTCTCCGCCAAAAATAATGCAAGGAAAACAAAAGAATGCATTAAGACGCTCACATCCACACAACCATTTCTTTCTATTATACATTTCACTTTTAAAACTTCGTGTAAATGCTTTATTTTTCGATTTGCACTCTTGTTTTAAATTTAAAAAGGGCCGTGGCGGTCCGGCCAATTTTATGTTCACTTTATTTTGAAAAGTTCTGTTATTTTCTTTAATATAATCAATGTTTATGCTCATTTTCACTAACACCATACACAGTATAGAATAAAAGTTCTCGAAAAAAATCGAAACAAAAACTAAAAACAATTATTTACGGTAATATAAATAAACAATTATTAGCGCGTCACACATACAGTGAAACTATACTGATAGTCTAATAACGAGATGTCAATCATGGCTGCCGTCGCCTCGCGCGCGCCCATGCCAGCCAGCCAATTCGTCAAACATCGGGTGCTCTCGGCAATCCTCGGTTCGCTCGAGCGGCGCACGACAACCGACTCATTACTCCGTACGTTTCTATGAACTATCTTTTGTTTCACGCGTCAGGCGTATTAACTCGTACACCTACAAGTTGTATTAGCAGTCCTCGTGCACTCGCCGAAGCGCACGAGAATTTGTCTTTATAGGAAAATAAGTCTTAATAGTTTAGTAAAGCGCTCAAACTGTTTCACCATAATTGGAGATTTAATTTTTTATACGTTTTTGTTTTTGTATGTTTAAAAATAAATATTAAAATGGTAATATAAAAATAAAGATGAAGTAGGTACTTAATATTTTGTCATTTTTAAATCTTTTGGATTGGTGGTTCAGCGCACGAGCGCACTTAAGGTACAGCCGCCACTGCCCCCCATCCTTTCCCGTCTCTAAAGACCTCGCTGTTAAGAGACGTTAAAAAAATATTCTTGAGTTTCCAGCCGCGTACAATGTCACAATCGAGGGACGTTTCTGGGAAGTCAATTTCAGACCTCATTTTCAACCAACTAAGTATATAACTATAATAATGCGCAAGAATATTTTATTTAATTAAAACTTCACGAAAAGCGCAGATTATTTTTTTCAACGAACTATATTATTTAACTGGATGGCTACAAATAATCTAGTCCAATGTATAGAAATAACAATAGAGTTGCTTAGTTCTTCAGGAAATATCTGCCCCGGAGTAGTCGGAATCACTGGCCTTTGGGATATACGATAACGGCATAACGTTACTGCTTCCGTGTCTCTTCGCATAAAAACATGAACCTTCAAAATTAATTTAATTTATTAACAGTTAAAGCCGATAAAAATATTCTCCATTTGCAGGTAACAGGAATATCACTTTGTCTTTTTTTATCACTTAGAATTAAATTTTTTATCTTGCAGAAATAATTACGCGTGTAGTATTTTCCCTATTTCATTCGACTCGGAAACGCGTTTTACTGAATGTATTTAAGTTAGTTAAAAATTTGAGAAATTCATCGGAAATATTGAAATCATCAACGTAACTATAAAAAGAAAAATCTACAATAATCTTATCGATCAATGAATATAATCACAAAGATAAGGAAGTGATATGCATCGAATTTTATTAAGAATCAAAGTCAAATTAAAAAACAAAATAGAATCTTACGATAATTTTAAGAAACTTATATAGAGGGTGTTTCCTTGATGATGTTACAAACTTTCAGGGATGATGGTGAAAGGTGAATGTATCAATTTGAGGTAAGGGACCCTGATATGAAAACGACCGAGTCCAAAGTTATTAGTGAAATTCTATTCAAGTTCTGCCTTAAGCTCGAGCAGCACTCAAACTAAGTGCCCAAACTTCCGAACCATGATAATGACGTAAGAATTCCCGCCGAATACTTCCCAATATCTTCAGATAATTTTCCCTGTTGATGGACACCTAACATCATCCTATGTCTACGGTACAGTAATAATGAATTCCATTTACCTGCACAAGTTTCACAAGCTACACATTTACAAGTCTTCAAACTGTGGTCCACTAGCGTCAATACATGCATAGTGTCATTGCACAAAGTTCTGTCGTACCCCTTCTAATAACTCCTGTCTCGTTTGAGAAGTGTCACAGGTATCGAGAATTCTTGCCAGGAGATCCTCTTCAGTCTCGACAGGCATCTGGTACATAAGACCTTTCACATGGGACCACAAGAAGAAATCTAATGTGGTGAGATCAGGTGAACGTGCTGGTCATGGAACGGGACCTCCACTGTCAGAGCTATCAGAACGATATTCGTTTGTAACTTTCGACTCGGTCGTTTCCAAACCAGGATCCCTTACCTCAAGTCGACACATTTACTCTTCTCCAACATACCCGACAGTTTGTAACATCGTGATGGAATCACCCTGTATAATCAGATGTTGAACGCATATTGTATTTTGGTCAGCTTCATACGATTTCTGTATTGTTACTGCTGTTTTCATCTTTGCTGTGCCTCAGACAAACGGATATCAAGCGTGATACGGTCCAATTGTTTAAGGACATTTAAAAATGCAGCTTAGTTCAGATATCGAAACTGAATACAGGTCCTTCTCTTTCATTGCATACGAAAAGCATGTTCCTGCCAATATTAACAGAAATCAGGTAAACTTCGAATATTGGATATACGTGTACAAAAGGGATAAGTAATTCTTTCATTTATCAGTTTAGAATCTTGTTGTGTTTATCCCTAATATTTATCTTTCCTCGACAACGGGAGTTTCATGGTAAACATTCTTTACAATTCGTAGTAAAGAGGAGCTGCCATAGAGTGAATGTTATATTAATAATAAAATACTCTGGATGAACACAATTTTTTTTAAATGACAGCTTTCAAGTGTTTTTTAAAAAATACTCAGGATTTATAATTTGGTAATAATACCTTTGTGTGCGTAAAATTACTGCTTGTTGGAAACAATTTTACTGCGCTGCTCCTAAATACAGTTGAGTGCCGGGATGGAGTAGCTGGAGCCGCCGCGCCGGAGCAGAGGAAGGGAGCGGGGCTGTTTTCTTTATGGACGGAGAGATAAGAACAATAATAACGGGCAGCCAAAAGAGTGAGGCCATTTGCAGGTCTGCAGGGAGGCGAGGAGAAGCGGCAACTTCTGCCTCGTCAAATTTGCTTCCTCCGCTGAAGCATTCACTGCGAAAATTTTACCTTTCCGCGGAAATGATGTAAAACATGGCTAAATTGTGGAGAAAGACACACCTTCTCATGCGGGTGAGCTTCACTTGTAATTTCCGTGTTACTCGTGGAATTATGTGTGTTTTAGCTCATTACCTTGAGTGGGAGTTTACCTCTATTTGCTTCACTGTTCCAGCACAGTTAAATTACTCTCTAACTTGTTCATGGTTTTACATCAAAAGAGGGGTCAAGTATTTCGTAGACAATTTTAGATTTTCCTCACATTAGTAGTAGTTTGGAAGTTTTTAATTAATTATGAAAACATATAAATGAGTTTTAATCCCCTCGGATAGGTCCTAGAGGACTACGACACACGGCCGCATGTTACACACGCGTCCAGTGTTAAATCATGAGGGTTGGAGGGCGTAAGCTTTACCCACGTTTTAGAACCGGATTTGTGAGACCTGGAGGATTTAACGTAATGGTGGAGTGTTTGCTTTGCCGTCTCAATGCGAAACGTTTAAATTGTGTTCTGTGTGATAAGTGTGCTTTTTGTGAAATATGTGGTTTATGAGGCGTGTGGAGTTTAGGTACCGTCCAAGCATTAGTCTTGATGATCACGGGAAAGCGCCTGGAAACCGCAATCAGGACTGCCGGTTCGCCGGGATCACGACTCTAACCTGGTCTCGTTGTACTGCCCAGCTCCAGTGAGGAGGCGCCTAACGCGCAGCCACACTGCCGCGTCACAAATGGTTTTATTGCTTTCACATGTTCTTATGCTTATCTATTATGTGTATAGATATTGTTAATTAATTATCGGAGTTATAATATTTTAAGTAGATCGGTTAATCAACGTTTTTATTCATTTCATAACTTTAAACACCACAGGTCATGTAATATGGAGTTATACATCCAAAGACAGTAGATTAAAGGAGACAAAATACTATTTATATACTTGACGAGTATAATCCGTATCAGTCACTTACTGCCGTGTATGTTCTCTACATTCAACCAGCCGGAACTTTCCTGTAATTTGAATCTAGCAAACAACAGGGCTCCCAGTGTGCGGTATATTACGGAAAATGTATCTGTTTTCAAGAAAACCTAATGTGATAATGCTTTCTTTTTTAACGCGAAAAGTACGTAGCTCGGTACTTACTACCATCAGCAACATGATCCATTAATTCTGCCAAGTAAGTTTAAAATAAGTCCGAATGAGTGACTTATTTAAACTTACATTGAAGGAAGAAATGTCTAAAGGTTTGAGGAACTGTATATTAGTTTACGTCATCCTCACCATCACATGAGGCAAACTGGTGACTCAACGTTACAAGTATGAGAAATCACCCATTGCTTGGCGAACACCTCAAGGAAGTAGAGCAGTGGAAACGGATGACACCCAGAGCCCCCTCTTGACCTTGCAATTTGAAACACCCCCTATGGGTGGATAAATAAAAAATGATATACACGACGTGGATGAAGAATTCAACTGCCAGTCGCTGCATTTAAGAACCAAAGCGTTTGCCAAAGACATGTAAACCATCTAAATTACATTACCAATAATAAATTTTTCCAGGGTCAACTATTCTGGAGGCAAAATGGTAGACCAAATTAAATGTCTGCTTGGCGGATGCGTGAAATATTAGAAGTCTGATTTTTTTTTTTTTTTTTATTTGCTTGTGCTTTACGCCTCGTCGAAGGCTAAGGTCATTAGAGGCGGGATGGGACTGGTGACAAGGAACGAGAAGGAATTCGGCCATGGCCTTTTTAAAGGAAGCATCCTGGCATTCACCTGGAGTGATTTGGCGAAACGATAGAAAACCCAAATCTGGATGCACTGGACTGGGATTCGAACCCGTGTCCTCCCGAATGCGAGGCCAGAACGTTAAACGTTCACCCACCACGCTCGGTGCAATACTAAATAAAAGTGTAGTTCTAATAAGAAGTTATAATTCTCTTGCCTCAGTTTCATAGATGTTTCCGAACCCACACAAATATTGAATGCATTTACAGCTATCAGTAGAACTGCAGAAGCAGAGGGTTGGACGTCTTGTCGACCACTGCAATGGATCAGGTACCTTGCAATCTTCAGTGGGTCCTTGCAGAAGATCCATTCGGCGTTACCACTGCACACACTTTCACGCTCACTTCTATGACCACTATATATGCTTAGACATACGGTGAATCAGTTATAATATCGTTCATATTCATTGCTACTACTTCTATTCTGTTAATTGTTTCAGAACATATTCCATTCAAATTATTCTTCTTCTGTTACGTTTACTCACGTAGATTATGAGAAGAGTAGTAGTAGCAGTCTGTTTACTCACTTTTTTATTTTGCTTACTTTTTTTAACTGCTTAACGTCTCTTAACAGCGAGGTCTTTAGAGACGGGAAAGGATGGGGGGGGGCAAGGAATGGGAAGGAATTCTACTATGGCCTCTTGAAGGAAGCATCCCGGCATTTGCCTGGAGTGATTTGGGAAACCATGGAAAACCCAAATCTGGATGATCGGACGGGGATTCGAACCGGCGTACTCCCGAATGCAATGTGAGAACGCTTACCGTTATTTACTGACTTTTGTAATTCGCTACTCTCATGCAAGTTTAAACAAATCTTTGTTTCATTGAAGCGTAGAAATGTTGAGGCTCATTTGCCGTAATGCAAATTTGGTATTGAGAACAATTTCGAAAATGTGGCGTTCAGTTCGAAGCGCCAGCATTGTGTGGGGTATCGTTGGCACCGAAACGTAGGACAATAGCCAAGGTGGGTTCAGAAGTGCTGGGCAGCAGCCGCAAAAAGCAAAACACGTCCGCTTTCTGAGAAAACAATTTTGCTGTTTACAGGCGTCGCTGTCTTCTGTCAACGACGGATTTCAGTTATTCAGCCTTTCTCTTTGTCTACGAGAAAGTAAGAGAGTGTCTTTGTATTTCTTTTGTCCTGAAAACAATCGTAAGTGCAGCGCCGAAATATTCCTTGCTCTCTTTATATTTTAGCTAAGCTCTTTCTTTAAATACAGGTGGTTTGAAGTACTCTTTCTGTAAGTATTTCGTCATGAGTTCCTTTTGTGTAATCAATAAATGAACAGTTTTTTAGTTTCCAACAACTTATAAATGACGTCGATATAATAGCCTACTCTTTACATATAGAATCATATGGATAAGTAAAGTGCTTCGTCACTGGTTAACTACTGGTCATATTGGAGCCATATTCACTCCATATTTTATTCGGGTGGCGAGTAATTCTTTCAGTTATGTTTCATTCTAATAATATGGCGCTTCATTTTAACTTCTATATTCGACTGCGAGATTCAATTTACGTTTTGTTGTGGTGCAAGGAACTAAGGATGTAGAATATCTTTGCTTTAAACTTATATTGTCAAGTTGAACAAATGTCTGGAATTAGTTTCTTACTGTCGTGAGAATAATAAGCATTTTTAATTAACAAAGAAAATATCATAACTGCGGAACAGAATCAAACAGAAACGTTTTCATAAGCGGATGTTCTGTGATTATCCTTAGCGCGTAGTCAACAAGTTTGATGTTATAACATAAGAGATTTGTATTGATCGATTTTATCGGTTTTTCTGCATCGTAAATGCTTAATGAACAGCAGTTGTGGTTTTTTTTTTGTATTATAGAGAGGTTATAAGTTAATAAATAAGAGAATTAAAACGTCAAAAGTGCTTGAGATTACACATTTTTTATGGTGTTCAGTCATTGTGAGGTACCAGCTGAAATTTTAGTGTGCTTTGCTTTCGGTCGGTAGCGCTACAGTCACATTATTATTATTATTAATTGCGATGTAGCTAACGCTACGGTGGCAATTCCCCTAGTCACCTAATTACACCTTTTTATATTATTTTTTCATTTAAAATTTCTTTTATGATTGGAATGTTTAATTCCTCCCCCATTCACTTTTCCGATTTACAAATTTTAATTTTAAATTCCTTAAGCGTTTTTTGTAAATTATTTATCACTTCACTTGGTAATTTGTTCCAATACCTGGCACCTTACCAACAAAAGAAATTTTTCCCACTCCCTTATGCATGAAATGGAACGCCAGCTTGTGGTCGTGGTCGCCTTTCGCATTCCATGCACTATTCCTAATTCATTTTCATTTGTGAATAAGTTGCAAGTCAGCATCCTCTATCTTGACTTTCCAATCCCGAAATAGAAACATTTTCATATATACTGTGCTTTAATTGCTACATTGTACACAATTTACATAAAGTTTCTATAACTGGAACACACAAAAACAAACAAAAAAAGAACAGAAAATTGTTAAATAGAAGTAAAATACTTTTAAATAACAATTTGAAGTTCAACAAAATTGATTAGTTTTATTATAAAGAAATGATAGTCATCGTATTTTATTAATACGTATTTACAACAAAGCTTTACATGTAATTCATGGGTTAATTTCGTACACAATACCTACAATACGTTTTTGTGAGTAAAAACAACAACTCTCCTATATAATTTCCCTGAAAGAACTTTAACAGTGCAAAGTCTTCTGCTTGTTTAGCTGCTGTCAATGTTGCTATGGCAGTATAGGTCGTGAAATTGAATGCATTCATTCCCGTTTCATCTTCATTCTCTAATCTCGAATCAGATAAATCTTCCTATTGATAGGTAACACTTTACAGTTCCATTTTTACATTCTAAAAAGCATAATGAATAAAAATAAATTATCTTTTAGTTAAAAATGAATGCCTTTGACACCAACGAAAGAAGTTACTTTAAAATTAACATAAAGTTTTGATAAGGACTACAAATATTTTCTTTTAGACGAATTAATCATGGAATTGCATGTTTACAAGCTCAATTCTGATTCCCGGTACGGTTCCAATATATTTTCAGTGTACGTTTCACGCGATTCGTTAGCATTGAATGACGGTTCTGATAATATGAGAAGCCTTATCTGATGGCTTACAGGAATCCGTCCCTCCATGACCGTAATTAATACTAATCTGCGTCGAATAGAGTGTAGCTCTCGAAAGATCAGTACTGCAACCGATCCTGTGTGTCGGTTATAATCAAAAGGTTCCATAAATTTTCTCGATCACGCACACAGTTGGTTTTAGTTAAATCTTATGACCGTCTTTGAAAATTTTTAATATTACTAACGCATTATTTATATTGCTGTGAAAATGAGCAAAAAGAAGATTTTTATTAACTTCTTTGAATTGCATCAATACGCTCCTTCATTTGACGGAAATATTACAGTTTGCACTAAATAATTAGGTTCATAATAATGACAAAGGCAATTAACACAGACGGTGTCTGCGTATCTGATACGACAACGACGCAGGTAGAATTGGTAATGAGCCATGGGCATTTATGCAAGAATACTGCTTTGTACAGAATATTACAGTCCTACCACCTTATTTTCAAAAAATTTTAGACAAAATAATACAAAGGCAAATTTGCTACTACGTACTTGATGCCGGTATCAGTCATACAAAAATTTCAGTTTCATTTTAAATTTCGACACTTTACAATATTATCAAAAGCTTCCAGCAAGATCGTGTCCATAGAAAATGTTACATCTTTAAAACAGCAATATATATGGAAGTTCATAAAGATTCTATCCTTCGGCGAATTCTCGAATCAATAATCGGAAAAGATTGACAAGTAATTTACCCAGATGCGGCACCGTAGTGTTTACACCAATTTAGAGCAGTGCCGGATCTAAGGGGTGGGGGGGGCAAACCGGGGCTCATGCCCCGGGCGACAACTTCAGGGGGGCGCCAAAATCTTGTGTTGGTGGCATCTTTTTAGCGCCAGGGCGAAATATTCATGTGCTGCCGACCCTTTTTTTAGGTAAAGCGCCGTGGTACACTGACCGCGGCGGCAACTTGAAAGGACGGACAGAGCGGCCTTATAACAAAGCTCTATTCGCGAAATGGAATTCATTCCGTCATTGTTAGCGGGAACTCTCGATATTCTTGGATTTATAAATTTTGCCATCTGAAGTTCGCTTTCTTGCAGTTGCGTTCCAGTGATTAGCCCAACCCAGTTTAATTTTAATATCTACTTTTGTGTTGAACGAGTTTAAATATTTATTACTGGAAGCGAACCATTTACAGGTAAGGAAGAATCTATCGTTATCAAATATCTCAGCGTTTTTCATCCTTTGTCAATCCGAGGACCTGTAAAATGTCAAAAAATTCTGATCATTAACTTATATGGGCCTAATTTCTTACCTCTGTATATATTATGAACCAAACCTATTAATTGTTATTAGCATATACCGCCGTTTCTCAAGACATATACCTACAATAAACACTCATCAAACGTCGCTCTCCTAAAACATATTCAGGGAATAGGCTGTTAAGCATCCATATCCTGAAAATACCAGATTTTTGATGGTAGTTGAAATATTAATTGTTTTTAGAAAGTTTGGATTACTAGCTTATTCTCGCTTACAGTCTTATGCAGGACGAGACGATATCCATTTTTATTTATTTATTTTGTTAGTCTATTTGGACTAGTACAAAAACTTTATTGCATCTTCGTTTGATCAACTACACGGTAGGAAATAATGAAAAAAATTTACAAAAACCAACTTAAAAAGGTAGTAGCCAGATAAGATGGTCGGCCAAACACCTTGCTGTTAAAGCTCTATTGAATAATTTACCTGTAGTTGTCAAAGCACTGGAGGAAATTGAAGAATGTTCTCTGATTGTAGAGTCTAAGTATGAATCCGCTCATCTCTTACATGATGTATTGGATTTTAAATTTATTCTCAAATTAACAATTTAAGCTAACCTTCTTTGAGAAGTTAATAGAGTAAACGTGGAATTACTTAAGGAGGACATAATCCTTTCGCGTTCTGTGTCACTAATGAAAGGGCTTATTAAGATATTGAAAGAAATTAGATTAAAGCCGACAGAATATTGGATCAAAGGAGCTACACCTGTAGCACCAAAATTGGGAATCTTTCTGATACTCGAAAGTAAACGAATTTCCAAGCGAAAGCGGCAACACGACGAAATCTGCGAGGACGAATCAAGAACATTAGACGCCACACAGCTGTTTTCCAAAGATATAAAAGTTGTATTTGACAGAATTTTAACAGAAATAGGAATAAAGGTAGAAAGTGCAATAAAACTAAATGAAAACTTTGCCTTCCTTGGTGGCCACACGTTAGTAAATATGTCCACAGATCTCCAAAAATATGGAGCCGTTCTAGCAAGCAGATACTCCAAGGACTTAAACGGAATTGATTTCTGCCAGAAACTTGCCGTGTTTAAACAACAAGATTCATTTTTAATTGGAATCGATAAAACAACTAGTCTATTCCAATTGTTGCAACACATGTGTAAAAATGACTTACAGAAAGCCTTTCCTTATATTTGTATAGCTCAGAGAATATACTGTTCGTTACCAACGACGTACGCAAGCTGCGAGGGGAGTTTTAGTAACTAAAAATCATAAAAATCTACCTGTGATCAACAATGAGCCAGAAACGTCTTTCTAGCCTCGCGATCTTATCAATCGAAAATAGAACAGCTTATGAGACGAATTTTGATGAAGTTATAGACTCCTTCGCGAAAATGAAAGCTCGACGAGTGAAGGTGTAGGAACATTTAGTGCAAATTTTGCTAGGACCTAAGGACTGCAATTGTGAGTACAGTCTGGCTCGTGCGTTATGTATTCTGATTGTGTGTATTATATATAATGCAAGCAATAAAAGAACACGTTTCCTATTATGTCTTTTGTATTTTTTATCACGTTAGTTTAATAGTACCTAACTGAGTGTGGTGTTTTCTTTAGGAGGGGGGGGGGGGCGCCAGCGTGAAACTTTTGCCCCGGTTTGTAAAAATCCTAGATCCGCCACTGATTTAGAGCAACAATCGATATTTTAGCAGTAGACACATTGTTGGAATGTTTCAAGATTAAAACCGTATAAATATCTACATTTAGCTTTAAAAAAAAATTATAAATAATATACTGATTCCATAGGAATCAAATAACCTAACTGTAACATATCTAGTTGGGTTCTTGGACAATGAGCTCACATAGAAGTATCATATTTCGATAAACTTAAAGACTACACTAAACTATATCCTGTCCTAATTAAATTTCGTCATTGGTTGTTTTACATAGCTCCCATCTCCCTCAGGAAGACTCAATTCGTCCTCATATATATATATATATATATATATATATATATATATATATTAACTGCTTAACGTCTCTTAACAGCGAGGCATTAGAGACGGGAAAGGATGGGGGGGGGGGCGTGGAATGGGAAGGAATTCGGCCATGGCATTTTTAAGGACGCATCCTGGCATTTGCCTAGAGCGATTTGGGAAACCATGGAAAACCCAAATCTGGATGCCCGGACGGGGATTCGAACCGGCGTCCACCCGAATGCGAGGCCAGAACGCTAATCGTTACACCACCACTCTCGGTTCATATTTTGTACGTGTTTTTGATATGGAAAACAGTTGCAAAATCAAAGACTCGCAGTTCCAGAGCAAAGTTGATATGAGTCTTGTAAAAGAAACATAGTCACAGCGCAACGATGTAGTTTATAGAGAAATGAATATATTATTTTAAAATGTTTTTATTAACGGGCTTTGGGCTTTGACTGTCCAGGTGGAAATTTGTTTTTGATTTTAAACTAACTTCTCGATGAGCTAGAGCCATTAAATTTTGACCATAGCTTAGAACTGGATGACAATGCATGAAAATGTGGAAAATTGAAAATCTTGTCCGAAAAACTTTAAAATTCTGAAAGTACCTACTATTTTCTATGGACCGATTTGACTAAATTGTATTATGAAAACACAGCCAAACCTGTTGCAAATATTCAATGAATTTATTGACCGGTTTCGACCCGCCTTAAGGGAGTCTTCTTCAGAACTAGTTAAAATATATTACATAAATCTAAAAACACTTCTCAATAAAATAGTACACTTTTGTACTAGAGTCACACATTAAAATATATTATCTGACTAACCATCCGGCAGCCAGCGTGCATCACAGAGCCAGCGTCTAATCTGGGCGGCAGCTTACTATTGAAAATGAAAATTATTACAGTTTAGTAACGTCAAAACGAATTGTTCTAGTCAAATCAGACTGACGCAGCAGCTGTTCAACATTTGATAAAAAAGAAACGTAGCTGCCAATCAGATTCAAACCAAATCTTCTCCTTGACCTGTTGTTGACAAGTGATAAGGTCAGAGTGAAGAGTGACTTTCGAGAAACACTGGTTAATCACAGAAATTTTAAAAAAATTTAATCCATCTTCTGTACCCTCTTTTCTCTCTTTAAAGAATGTTATGAATAAGAGAAATTTTACAGATTCTACGAGATATTTTTATTTTTATTATTATCATTTTTGTGTAAAATGGGACTGAATGTACTCTCGAGAAATTCAAGCTAAAAATATAGTTCTTAATGCTTAGCGATTAGTGTTGCAAGTAGTGCTGTACGACTGAAAATAAACGAATACGTCTAGGTGCTCGGTGACGTGAATAGGAGAGTGTGGTTTCAAATTTCTCGAGTTGGATCCAATTAGAAGGGAGTTTCGCAGCCAAGTGTCCTCGTCCTGCTGGCTGCTCGAGGGTTACGACATGGGACGAATGGTCTCCCCACGCGCATCATTAGAAGTCGAAGTATTTATCCACATTCCCTTGAAAGAAAGATGGCAAGTGGGTTAATCCGTCTGTACCCAAAAACCTTCCGGCCGTAATGATGAATTCAAGTCGTCTGTTCCCTAGTATATGCGGAACAAAAATTGGGGTTTCATTGCATTTGCTAAGTAACATTCGCCTCACTTCTAATGAACATACTCTGAGGTTACAAGTTCCATGCGAGTCAATTAAAAGGCACCTCATAAAGTTGAAAACAAATCTGTACATGAACTACAATATCAGCGTCATTACGCAACTGAAAGAGTCGATGTCGGTTTCATCCACTACGTAGTTGAGCTCTGGTCTCAACACCAATGAAGAATTAAAACGGAAAGATAAAATTATTACTCCAATGAACTTTGAACTTAATCGAGAAACATACCTTGTTTACTGATTTAGTTCCTTAGAATCAATAATATTTTCATGTAATAAAACCAGAATAATGTATTTATTGGGTAAACTTTTTTCTATTTGCTTTGGAAGTGGATCAAAAACACCATACAGCCATAACACAAATTCAAAATAATATGTCACATATACCGCCATAATACCAATTACAAATATTATATCAGATATAAATGATAATTATTACAGTATTTCTTATCCATTGTCAATTACATGGAGACAATATTTCAGTTATCAAAAATATTAACATATCAAACAGTTGAACTCATACTGTCAAGAGGACTTTTAGTTTTATAAGTTCACTTCGCTCTCCTTAAGGAACCTGTATAGCAACATGACGACCCTGGCGTCATCAGTCGCAAGCAGTGCCGTTAGGTCCGTGGAGCTGTTTTGATTGTTCTAGCAGCCGAAGAATATATGGTCAATATCCCCTACACTTACCTCGTCACACCCTCATAATGGGATCGGAATGATGTTTATTTTGTTAAGGTGCGCGGGGAAACAGCCTTGGTTCAATTTTTGCTCGGAGATGGTCACGATGGCTTTTCTTGGGATTTTGAGTTGATATTGCCAATGCTGTCTTGGGATTACGAGGTTGACACGTCCAAAGTGCCTCCCATTGACCAACCGTGTCTCAACCGATCAGTGTTTCATCTGTCGCATTACAACACGTTAAACCAATGTACCTGTAATTATTATAATCAGTAACACATCTACCATAATCGGTAAACCCCAGTGTATTCGACGCGGTTCTGGAAAACAATTTCTTTCCCTGAAATTTTTCATGTATACCAGTTTTCTGCAACTCTGTCTGTCGGTTGTATCAGGAAGGCCTTTAGACGAGCATTAATCTTTAATTGCAGTACGTAATAGCAAGAGAAAAAGAGAATATCTTAAAGCCTCAGCGTGACGCCTTAATCCCCTAATCCTATCTCCATTAATATACGAGAGCAAGGACTACGCTAATCCGTATCTTGATAAGCTAACGCGCTATTTCCATTAATTTAAATACCATCCCCAGTGCTTAATTTTTACAAACGAACCATCTTTCTTAAGAAGGAGTCGGCATCCTTGTCTATACCATTACAAATGTGTAACAGGGCTGTGTTATTCCGTAATCACGCAACAAATAAATAGATTTTGAAGGGGTTTGTGGTATGAAACCGTTGATACTGAATCAAAATCTGAGATATGCCTCATCGCTCTATGTGATCTAGCGCAGAAGAAGGAAATCAAAATCTTCTAAACATCAGGTTTTTTTATCACAAAACATATTCTTGCATAACTTAAATACTAACAACTTTAATACTATACTGATGAAACTGTGTAAAATGTTATGATCTGGCATAAAATGTGATTTGTTGCAACTGATGACGGAGCAGTTAATGACGCAAACAATAAAAAAAATTTACACTATGCTATCATCGTATGTCAGATTTTCAGTAAGTATTATTTATTCAGCTTCTTAATCGAACGGATTCTCGCATTGTAGTGAAGTCGACCAGTTATACCGTAACGAATTTATTACACAGAGAAGATTTAGTGTGATTCGTATTGTTGAAAGCAAATTTTCTGGAAACAACGAGAGTCTGAATGATATAATTTGTATAAACGTAAAATTTTAATCTATTTTATTTAGTTTCAGTGGTACAGAAAATGATCAGATCCTTGCGGAAAAAAGTCGCAGAAAATCGGTAGTATAGTTATAAATATTGTCAGATGAAGGAAGTATTTTTTTTTAGAAGAATGAGATACATTAATCCGTCGGTTCCAGAATATTTCAGTTTCTGTCAATAGGAAATCCCTAGCTTCAGAAAGTATTTGAGATAGTCATGTTGCAGAAATTCATGGCCGAACGTGATAACCTAAAATTAAAAAAATGTTGTGTTACGTACAATCACTGATACCGTAACTCACAAAGAATGTACTGTACCTTGACACTGAAGATTTTATTTCACATTTTAAACACATTACTTGATACGTTAATTTGTACATTACGCTCTAAGACATAAGTTTGTGCACGGGCAAATGAAGTGGTGTTTATAATATAACACGTTGGGGCTGAGATATGAAGAATGTGGTGTGACGCTACTTTTGTCGACGCATTCCCTTAAGCACGGAAGCTCGCCTGAGAGCAGGCAGCCTGCGGTACTCCTGCAGGAAATTTGATAGCGGAGTTGGCTGTGAGTTGGACCAGCAGCCACCTTTACGTCGTGGCAGGCGGCGGTAACTTTTGAGTGTGCTCCGCGCAGGCTATATGAGCAGTTAGTGGCCCCCAGCTCCCTTGTTGGTAATTACTCGAGAGCCTCAGCAAGGCATGCCATAAAAAAAAGGTTTCTTCCAGGAATAAAGTAGTGATATAAAAATACATCGCAATATCACTTATCAACATTCATTCATTTGTATAAGTCAGTATTGTACACGTTCTTCAAAGTTTCCGAAAGCTTAATGAGTGTTTGAGATAAGAATTGGTTTTGCATAACAGTTGATCCGAATCTCAAGCAAAACGATAAGTAAATTATTCCCATTAAATAGAGTTTTTATTACACTATGGCCAATTTTTAATATATATCATTGATAATTATACTGATTATACACCTTTTTCTGAACTAACACAAAAATGTGTTAGTCTGTGCTCTGAATGTCACATGAAAATGCTCGCTCGTCGCTTATCGGCCCCAATATAGTTTACATCCACCGGCATAGCTATCGCGGAATTTTAATAAGTCTATCGTTTAGAAATAATTGCAAATCCGTTCGTCGCAATGAAACTTAGTTAATCGAACAGTTAATACACTCAGGTAGACACTAACGTCACAACAAGACAATATCCTTTCCTTCACTTGTGAGAGCACGATGGTATCTTTGGCTCAATGTGCAGAAATATTCACTAGATTAGCCTAAACACGATTCAAAAACATTCTCAAAACTTGCAAGTAGTTTTATGGTCCACTGTTAAACAATATACGGGGATGACCATGCAACTGTCGCTCATGTGTCTTTCTGCCCACCGTACTCCCTCGCTTCTCCCGTAAGACTCCACGCTTTCTGTTATGTTAGAAGTGGCTCCCACCCCCCACCCCTCCACGCGTACGTTTAGTTCTGAAGTTTATTTTTTTAATTATCTTTGTGGGTCTGCCAAAATTTATTTTGTGCAAATATTGTATCAGGCTCATGTAATTTCTGACTGTATGACGAACACGTTATTTAAAACTAGCTGTACCCTAGGCCGCATTCGAACTGGTGACTGTTTATGATGCGTGCTAGCCCCTATACTAGCAGAGCCAACGCTGAGGTTTCTAACTGTGCTATTTCTATCTCTGAAAATAGCTGGAATGAGTTATTTTCTTAGAAAACATAACTCTTACGATAATCCCTATTTCCCCTCTTACCAAAATTAGATTTTTTTTTTTTTTTAATTCTTACTACGCTATTCTGGCGAGGATATACTGCCCGGCGGTAAGATTCCAACTCAATTTTACAACCTGGTGATCTCTTAGTGAAACACGTCACAATATTACTCCGTCCTCAAGCGATTTAGCCATCCCACAGACATAAATATTCACTAGGTATTATTGGTTTGCTCAACAGTTAACACCTAAACACCCTGTGGTGTTAAAAAACAGGATTTCATGCTTCATTATAAAGGTCAATGAGCTGTTGAATGTAGCAGATAATTCAGACACAAACTTGTAAGCTCGCTTTACGTAAAAACAAGCGTAGAAAAAAGATATGGTACTAATTTTTGAGAACTTACTTTAAACGACACAGGAAAGCGACCGATCGATACTTGTCATCAACACGCTTAAAACATCTGAAACAGATACTTCAGACATAAGACATTCACGCGTACAGCCGAATTCAACCCACTTCAAATGTAAGGTTTAATTACAACTTGTAAATTATCAATCCTTATTAACAGTGGAATGTGACGGTGTATGAGAATCATAATGTTACTCTGAACACTTTTTAAAGAAAACGGGATACATTCAGTGACAGTAAAAAATTATTCAATGATGTACGCTTTTGAACGCCTTAACGACGACTGAACGATTCTTTATTATTATTATTATTACATACGATTGTCAAATTAACTGCCTACAGTTGAAGACTGAGCGTCAAATGATATGCATTAACAGATGAAACATTGTATACATGAAGATAGTAAGCTTTATGGCTGAACGCTCGTGCTATAAGAGGATTTTCGATATTTTTTGGTGAAGAACTTAAAAGTGCAATGGAATGTTGGCTTGTAAGAAACGTTTAGCGGCAAGGAAATATAGTAATGAAGAACAAAGCGGTCAGCAGCAAAAAAATTATAATTGGGACGAAGTTTGGGAGACGTGAATGAGTGTGTATAAAATACTAAATTTATCAAAACTTTGAAATTATTCAAAAGGACTAAACAACAAGACCACGGAAATAATATTTTTACTTATTATAACCAACTGACACACGTTTCCGTAGTAAAAAAAATTAAATTTTATGAATTCGAATCCAAAACACTTGAGCTATAGTAATCCATATACTATCTGACACATACATGCTATAAAGATAAATCTTCGGTATAAATGAGATTCGCAGAGGTAAATCTTGTTAGGTTGCACGCTTCTAGCTTCATTGCTGGAAATAGCGTAAACGTCAAAATGACAACTTTGATTTGCGGAATCAAGTAAATGTTGCGGGATTGCGTAATAATGTTTTTGTGTAATACTGACTCTGCTAAAAATAAATGGAAGGTATTAAAAATTAAAAGTATCATTTTAAGTAAATTATTCTACATGGCTCACAAAGACTCACACTATTGCAGCCAGAGGTTAAGCCAGAAGCGCTATGCACAGAACGACCATCCCGATAAATAATAATAATAATTGGATTTATGTGATGATGTCCGGGTATAGCTTTTTTGTATTAACTGCAATGGAGCAACTGTTTCGGTGGCAGCTTGCCTACCCATGTGCTTTTGAATTTCATCAATATTTAATGTTAATGTTAGGCGTAATTTGTCTACTATATCATATAGCAATTTATTTTAGTCAACGACTCACTTATCCAAAAATTTACATTCCCTTATGTATAAAATAAGGTTTATGATCACCGTCGCATTTCGTTTCCACTTATCACTCATTATTCCACAAATACCCATCTAGGTCTCATCAATAATACATGGTTTAAATACACCAAGCAATCTCTTAATCCGGCCCCTGTCTCTCGTGGCTGCCAATCAAGCTCCTTTAACATTTGTGTTGCTGTGTTTCCTGAGATAAGTTCCCCAATGCTACCTTCCTTGGCACATCCTCTAAGTATTGTACTTGATACCAATAATGTCTCTTCCAAACTACCTCACCATAGTCAAGCAACGATCTGACAAAAGTTTTCTAACCAAACTCACTTACTACCATGGCGCAATCCCTGATTACTAATTCGGGAGACCGTGGGTTTGAATCCCCGCCCTCCAATACAAATTTGTATTTTCCATGGTTTCCACGGATCACTCCAGGTAAATGCATGAATGGTTCGTTCAAGAAGCTATGGCTGAATTTTTTTCCGTTCCTTGGCCGCAGAGTTTTCCCACCCCTATTTAATCCGACTTCGAAGGGGCATAAAGCTATAAAAAAAGACTATTACATCCACTAAATACATTTTAAAAACACTCGATAACTCTTTCCTACGTCTCCTACCCAGTAATGTTCGTCACCAAACGATATTTCAACATGTTTACTCTTATACTTTCAACCAGTAATTCATCGTCATTTTGACTTATATTTATTCCAAGTTAACCTACCCAACTACATATCCTGTCCATATTCCCCCCCCCTCCTCTTCCTAGCTGTTCGCAGTGCTACGTCACTACATGATCTGCACACAAACTAACTGTTAACCATCTACACAGTATCTTAACATTGTAATAAACTACAGTGGTCGTATTGAATTGTCCTATGATAGTCTACGCCTGGGCACCCGTTTTGATACCGTATTTTCCTACTTTTTCCTCCTACTTTTATGCATTAAATCATTTTAAATCAACCTCAATGGTTGTTATCTTATTAACATTTTATGCCTAATTAGGTCAAATGCCTTGAATATATCAAGTGCTTCTCTATCAATTTGGAGTCCGTTATCCAAGTTGCACGTAACCCGCTTAATGAGATTACCATGAACATCTTCTAAAACCAAGTTACTATCGTACAAACCACTATAATTCCTTGCAGACATTTCTTTTACGGATTCGTATCAAAGTTTCTATCAATGACTGAGATGAAACTAACTTGTCTATACTTTTCAAACCCTTTTGTCTCCTTCGATTATGAAGCGAAAACACTATGATACTTTTCCAGTCCTCTGGGTTGCTCAGATTTCCGCACTTGATCAATATCATATTTAAAGGTATGAGACAATGATAAATCCCCCTATGTTTAAAACGTCTATAGTAATATGATCGGTATCAGCCTCTTTGGGCTTTTCTGGCCTCGCTGGTACGATCACAATATCCTCAGGATCTATTTAAAATTTCCTTGTCTGCCCGTTTCTATGCAGAGAAGTTTCTGTCAGTTAACGGAACAGTTTCACAAAGCAAATCCCTTTTAATAAAACTAACGGAAGGCCTTATATACTTAAAAATACCAGATAAAGATATCGCTGATCATTAACTGCATAACTGATAAAAAGAATAATGAACCTGGATCTGAGTCACAATGTATAGCTGCGCTGAGACTGCCCTGGGCGGCCTACGGCGTAGCTAAGGACACCACCGTCTACCGGGACGGATCTTCTTTGTTGTGGCGGCCACTTTCAGCTCGGGACAAGGAGAGCCGGAAATAAAAACGCCCAGTCGCATTGTCTCGCCGTCCTTAATGACGGTCTTGAGGTCCTCGCAGTGCGCCGCACAATGGCTTACCAAAATTTTACAACGCGAAGAGGCGGCGGAGCCATTTGGGGAACGCGCTCCTTTCTACAGTCGCTGCCGAGTAAAAAACAACGTATATCTCCATCCGCAGGAAATTTTTTACTGTAGAACAGGTATGCCAGATTCAAAATTTAAGTTTTTTTAGTATCAAAAGCTGCTAGAGGACGCTGTTCATTATGACTAAATATGTATCCCCTTGGGTAAAAAGAGAAATACTCATAAATCGACACAGGGCTAGACAAAATGATTGCAGTGGTTTCAGAAAATTACTACAGATTTATTATTTGACATATACTTACAAGATAACACAGATATATAAAAAAAACTGTGAAAGTTTTTTTTAGAGTCAACAGATGCTCATATATGCACCTTTAGTGACTCTGCACACATAAAGTCTGTAATCCAGTTCTTCCCATACCCGATGCAATATGTCTCTGTCAATTAGAACAAATGCATTGGTGATGCGAACCCACAGGTCTAGCAGATCAACTGGAACTGGTGGCACGAACACTGTATCTTTTACGAAACCCCAAACAAAAAAGTCGCAGGGGTTAGGTCAGGGGAACGAGGAGACCATGACATCAGCTGACGATCAGCATCCCCAGCACGACCAATCCATCTGTTTGGAATCCTGGTGTTTAGGAAATTACGGACAATAGAGAAAAATGGAGTGGAGCAACGTCCTGTCAGCTTCCAGAAGTGGTATGAGCCAATTCTACAACATTTGCAGATAGATTTTCCCTGTGATCATCACCTCATTAAAGATAAAAGGCCCGTAAGTTTCGTCCGTGAGATCGTGCAAAACGCGTTCTCTCTTGGAGAGTCACAACGTGCTGACATAAGCATGGGGATTTCGGTCCCCCAGATGCGCACACGGGGACTGTTCACTTTTCCATCACATGAAAAGTGGCCTCATCACTAAACAGTTTTTCTGCGAATTTTTCATCTTGTTCTAGTCATTGGGCACAAAATTGAAAACGACGCACTTCATCGTTGTGCGACAGTGCTTGTACCAACTGTAAACTGTAAGGCTTAATACACAGTCGCTTCCTTAGGATTCTCCAAACGGTCTTCTGTGGAGTACCTAACTCCCTGCTAGCTCTGTGGGCTACGAACGTAACTCGCGCGCACACGTTCAACGGTTTCTTCAGACACAGGAGGGCGACCCGTTGTTATACCTTTCAAAGGCATCCCGTGGCTTTAAACTGTCGATACCAACGCCGAATGGCGTTAGCATGCGGGGGATCCTTGCCGAACTTTGTTCTAAAGTGTCGCTGAACAGTTACCACAGACTGAGTCGAATGAAATTCGAGAACAACGTACGCTTTCTCACTCTCAGCCATATTGTTCTCTAGCGCTCTAGCGACCACCGCGGGAAGCTTGCATTTAGTGCAATCAAAACTTGGAGAGCCACTTGTCTTATAACAGCGAACCCCATCATCGTACCTATAATAGTACGTATAACAGTCAAAAGAAAAATCGTCAAATCGCTGCAATCATTTTGAGTAGCCCTGTATAATGATTTTTAAATTTAATTGTTACATTCTGGGAAGATCTGAAGGCAATGTATACATATAATAATATTTCAGGTTTGTTTTGAACATTTACTTAGTCTGGTCAGCGACCGTTCTTGAAACATTACTGGAAAAAAAGAGAGTTACCTTTTAACTCGTAAGTAAATTTTTGATGTTATTATTACAAACTGTATCGTCTTCAAGTTCCTATATACTGAATTATTGTGAAACTTAACATTGAATCTTTGTATTGTAATTTAAATTAATTTAACAACCTAACACCCATTTTTTCCCATTTCTTTAACGTAATTAATTTTTGAATTTCATTATTTTTTCTGGTAAATTGTTCAGTTATATTAGCAGTTTATTTTAATCTCTAACCCTCATTCATACAAAAAAAAACTTATTGTACCTGAAATTAAATGCCAGCATGTGGTCATGGTAATGTTTTCCTTTCTTGTACTACTTCTAATTCATCTACCAACACATCGAAGCCTCATAACAGAGATGCGCTTGATATACTCACGGTATCCTCCTATCTTTCAGTGATTCACAAGCCAGCTCCATTACTACAACAACACTTACTGATTATTTTCTGCAGATATGTGTTTGATATCCAAAATGTAGATCCCATACTACTCCATCAAATTCATGCAATGGTTTCAGTAAGATTTTGTAATCTAGTTTAATCACTTCCGTAGATCATTCCCTGATAATCAAATCCTACCATCTGTACGATGTATCCTGCCTAGTTGTGTTTACTATCATATGGTAAGCGAGCATAGTTACACTCAATGTATTCTAGGTGTACTAATAGCATTATAGATTTCATAAGCCTATGTACGCTTCAACGTCGCAGAGCAAGGGAAATAAAACATCAAGATACTTTTACATTGTTTGAATACTTTTGAGTAGAAAAAAGCAATCTTATAAATATTCTAAACTAGAAGTTCCAATTTTATTGCGAAACTGTTTCACAGTAGTGAAAACAGTGATTAACTTGATAAAAAATTTAGTTTGAATTAATACTTCGCTTGGTACTTATTCATATTTTTCCAGAGGTTAATAGATCTGATAATAATTGACAGATAAATTCACAGTTACCTCTTATATTGAAATTTCTTATTTAGATTTATCTTTCCAGACGAAATATTTCATCAAAATACAGAGGATTGAGATATGAAACTGATGTTACAAGTGGCGTGTAATACAGTTGAAAATAGTTTTTTTGTTTCAAATTAAATCGTCCACTTTGACTGCTTTTCCCCCTCTCCTTTATTTTTGCGTATAAAAAACTACGGATAGATACTTACTGTCGCTATTAAAAGGGTATAAATGTTATGACTGGAGGAAAGTCCCGAATTTGTTATTGGGTAAACATGAATTACAAAGCAACTTCATTTGGTCATTAACGTAGTGTGATACACTTAGGTGCGAATGAATTAACCAGGCCAGACTATGATACATAAATACGAATGATCTAATATAATTCTTAGTAATTCTAAATATTTTTTTGCACAAAATTATGTTAGGTAAAACATGAAAAGTTTGTGAATCTGATATCTGAGCAGACTAAAAATCTAACAAGCCAAGGCAATGAGACTTAACTAGTTAGTACATAAACACGTGCATCTGAGTATTATTGCGCTGCATATAGACCTGGAGCAGTGTTATCATAGAGCACCATTAGCTGACAGAAGTTTCTACGAAATAGTGCAGTTGTCACGAACTATTTATTTCATCTAAGATACAGAAAAATTCTTGCATATATGTAATACAGTAACGAAGAAACTGTATAAATCATAAAATACTACGTTAGATTATCTGAGTTGATACACAAGTACTCGCCACAGATAATTATCTGCTCATCCAATTGTCATCACTGCTTCTTGATGTTTGTAAATATCTTGCATAAACATTCATAAACACAAA